>CM059558.1:58305341-58687120 GCA_030386875.1 Morinoia aosen
ATTATGATGTAAACCTAACCTCGGAGATATGTCGGTGCCACGTAAGCAACATACAGGCAACGACATCACAGAAATGTACGAGAATGATTAGGACACGGTATTTGTTTCTAGCTTCAATTACCAGAATCTTGAAACAAATGATCTGCTCTTTTTCAGTGAAAAAAAATTGTGATAGAAATTTCATAAGATGTTGAATAAAACTGTAGGGCAGAAAATGTATATGCAAGGCTAAATTTTTTAAAAATATGATCCAGTTCTGAGGAAACGACACTGGAAAGTAAGTGGAAGTCATTTTGACACACAAATTTCGAAAATTGAACTTGGATACTGTTTAAATGATGAAAACATTAGACGAAAAAAATAATGTTTTCTTATACATATAACTAAGTTATTACTTATTACGAAATTACTTAAATTAACTGGCGAAATTAGGTAGCTTTTAGTTTAATTTCGAAACAGGAAACTATTGAAAGATTGTAATGCATATGTGTAAATTATTCATGAAATCCCTGATAGGAAAAAAATTATTAAATCGTGTGGTAGTAAAAGTGGAAAACTTTCCCAAACCCTGACTTTTAGACCCAATTCAGAGGTTTAGGTCGCTGTTGATGAACCTTAAATGATGGAAATCACTGTAACGATTTGTTCTGGATATAGATGATATTATTCCTTTAATACGATACGGAAATATTACGGTACGCTCTGTAGGTTCACCGATCTATTCTTTTTCACCACTGAACCAGCAAGCTGTCGTGGCAATCCTCGCACAGGTCCTGAGTTCTCGTAGAGATTGCAAGAGAATTTAGGCCAAATGGACGCCGAGAAAAGAAGGTTTGCTGGAGGTCGTATGAGAACATTGAGACGAGCAATCACGGAGGGTCACAAGGAACACAATTCACGATGAACACCAAGTACAACTTGACGTATAGTTCGCCAGATGATTTTACAGAGGAAGACAGAATTAACTCACAAGCACCGAGAAATTAAGATACACAGGTGTCCATTAGTACAACCAGAATATGATAGTGTGAATAACAGTAGAATGATACAAACAAGAGACTCGTGCGAAATGTGCGTTAGTACAACCCTGACTTGGACAGTAAACGCGCTTTTATGAAACGCCCCTTGACAGGTATTTTGGATATTAATAGTTTAATAGTTCAATTAATAATATCAAGAGTCGGGTATTTATTTCGGTATTTTTTTCCTAGGATATGTTTCCTAAAGAACAGCTGTTGCAAGCTAAGAGTATATTGCTGCAGAAGACTTCAGAACTTTTGCTTCAGAGGCCCTACAGACAGGGAAAATCCAAAGAAGTCTCCCTCGGTGACCAAGAAGACATCATGACATGTAGCGGCATGCGTGGAGGGATATGCAGAAGATGTTGAGTAATGTTTTCTTGGTTTGATGTTGCCGTCGTAGGTCGGTGGACAAGAACAACATCATTACGGCGGTCATGGACACAACCTAACAGCTGACGATCGAATAAACTTTGCTCGTGTGTGTCATGATGTCGATATCTCGACCCACTGGCACCAAGTGCACAAATGCACGCTCATTTACTCGAATCAATTTTGTAAATCGAAATATTTTTCCGCCCCAGTTACGTACCGAATAATGATGATAACTTCAAGAAGAATTGATAACTTACTAGTTACCTGAAGGGTTTCAACTCAACCTGAAAAGGTTGATAATGCTTTTGTCAAGCGCGTTTAATGAATACAATAAGAAAATTAAATTTCCAATCGATTTGAAAAATTAACGCCCAGCTGAACTCGTATAGCTTAGAATGGCTTATAAGCCCTGGATCTGAATAATCCTCGCCAGATTGGAGATTTGACGCGAGAACAAACGTTCGCTCGAAGAAACAGAAGTCTATTTGCGCAGCTTGGTCTCGCATCTGCGATAAGAAAATCACAGGAAATGCACAAACAGGAAAGAGGTCAAGTGCAAAGAAGCTACGTAGTTCCGAATATAACAATTTCACAATAACAAGACGCACAAACCAGAGAAACAGAAGACGATTTACGTTCAGAAGCTTCAAAAGAGTAATATTATTTCACATCTAACGAAAAGGTCCCAGACGTGATAAAGTTTGAGTTTGGACAAGTAACATCAAACATGTAAATAACGAATAAAAATAGACGAGATAGCAGAGAGCACGTAGAGAAATACACAGGATATTGAGGAACTCAGCCACTAACACGAACGTCACAAACACATCTGCGTCAAGCCTGTACATCGCTACTTCGCTCAAGTGATGTTATGCTGACCAAAACGAACGAACATGACTCAACAGACAGGTCAATTCACCGATGAAGGTGTTCTGTAATGCGGAGAATAACTTTCAATAAACAGGGTGTCCCAAAACCAAAAACGTCCTTTGACTGTCCAGTACTCCTGTATTCTGGTTTGTAGTGTTTAATGACGTAGACTTCATGATTTGAATCAAAGAAAAAACATTAAATTTTGAATGTGAAAGAAAGACTCAGTTGCACCTGAAACAAAAATAAAAAAACTCGAGTAATCGCCAAAGGATGAGAATAGAATTTTTGAACACCCTGTATAATTAATTTTATCTTAAGATGCACGCTGGCACAGAGTCAGTCTTATTTTCGAGGGAACTCAAACATTGAAAATCTTGCTAAGTTGTGCTGCTCAGGAGCGACACAACGATCAAAATCAAGGAAAATAATTTTTTTACATTGGAGGTAAATTTGACAAAGAGTCCAATCTATTTTAATTCATGAAATATTTGATCGAAAAAGAAAATTAACTGATGTAGAACGTCTCAAATACATAAGGAAACGAATTTTTATATCGAATTTAACAAAGCAGCGCAAGTAAGGGTGCATTTAAGAGCCCAAAACGATTTCCAGGTAAAAATTTATCAGTTCGTTCGATTTGATCAACGACGTGTTGCTTGTTGTGGTGGAAATGACGCTACGATTCGCATCAAATTCCTGGTGGTAAAATGGTCACATAAATTAGGCGGAAAGAAAATTACCGTAAAATGATGTTCTTTATTGAACACGTGATACAGGCCTTGCATTTTGTGATTATAATTTCCCAATTTATTCACGAAATGTGAGATAGATCTACGTATACTGAATAAATACCTCTTGTCATTAACTTCTATTTCAATTTTGAAAAGAACAGAGTGAACATTTCGACCACAATCAGCGGAATTTTTCTTAAGGACTTAATTTTGACTACAGCATGAGGAAGAAGAGGTCAGGTCTGGAAACAGAGATGATCGTACTTTTCGGTCTAAAAAAATTGATTATTTTACGAGCCGTAAAATTTGAAATAACCCATTAAGTTTGGATTATTCCCAGCAAGAAACTCAGCGCAAAATATGAATAAAAAATTAAAAATTTCAAATGATATTTGGAGGTTTCCTTAGCAATGATTTCCAGGTGTGTTTTTAACTGGATTTGTTCGAATAGTACATAAGCATAAAAATTGAAGCGCTTGAAAATCATGAAAGGAATTTATGCATCAAACCTAAAAATGAAGAAGGTGGAAATTGAAGATCATCTTTAACAGCAAAATTTCCGAAAAGAGTTTTGCATTTGAATTAAACTTTTCGAGCGTTATTGCACTAAGTTAATTAACACTTGAGTGAATAATTATCAGTGTACTGATAATGGTAAATATTACACGCGCATGCCAAAACATCGACGGACACTATAGGATCATCTCTGCTTCTCAAGTAAGGACAATGAAGTAAAGGAGTACAGTACAATCAGCACAAAGTTTAGAGCTTTGCACAGTAAAGTTCAATTGCACGTACAGTAGAAGTGCACTGCACGGAACGATGCAAAGGTCCTGTACAGCATGATTGCACTGAAGATTCAGCACAATCTTGCTGCGAAGTGCGTTTGTACGGTACAGCGCATTACAACTTTACGGAGCAGCACAATACCAATGGACGAAAAGGACACGACGACGGACAAAATGGAGTAGTGTGCATGGACAAAAGGAAGTATAACCTGGTCCTGAGGCACGCTAGCAACAAGTGTCGCTTCATGTCTAGAAGACTCCTTAGAATCGTCGCCGGCTTTGTGCTTCTTCCCTTTGGAAACTTCAGTGACTGACGGTGGAACGTCGGAATTTTCTGCCGAGAAAGGGGCAATCTCCGTGCCCTGCTGACCCTCGGCTTGGTCTTGCTGCTGGAGCTGCTGTTGGTATTGCTGCTGCTGCTCCAGCTGCTCTTGTTCTTGCTTTTTTTGTATGCGACGTAAACGCTTTTCTTCTTTCTTTTGGTCCCTTTCAGCGCGTTCGTGTCTCTGATTGGTTCAGACATTTGGTCAATTGAAAATCCTCTTAATTAGGTCCAATAGTCCATTATAAGGAGTTCAATTTTGTTAAGGAATTAAATCCATGTTTGTTAGAGTATTTCGTTAGAAGTTATTTTATAGCAGTAAGGTTTAACCGTCAAATTCATTGACAACCAGAAATCATGTTTATACGAGTAAGGTTTAAAATTGGCATACTTTGTTTGTGTAAAGTTATTTTTACAACGGTTATCTATAAATGTTTAGCATAATTAATAAAATGCAAATGCACAGAAGTGTCTCTAGGTGAAGTTCAGAAAAATCCCTTAAAATATATAAAACTGAAATGTTCGCTTTATACGCAGTAGTTAGCTCAGAGCTCAGCAGTATACCTCCACTGATCGAAAAATATCTCCTTTTCTAGCACAGGAGTCAAGTTTTGGTGCATGTCCGGTGAGTTGGGTTGTGAACCTGGGTTTTGGTTGTCATAGTTGTTGAGTGATGCTGTCTGTACCATGTACTGTAAAGTTGGTTTGCTATCATGGAACGCAAATTTTCAGATGGAAAAAAACAAGGTTTTCTGTAATTACGTATTTTCTTTCAAATAAATAATAAAAAGTACTCAGTGAAATGACCAGTCTAAACGAAAGAAGCTCAATAAAATTTTAAGCAATGTGAAGTATTCTGCATTTACGCTCCATATTAGCATAACTTCACTGAATTTTCAGATTCCAGGATATTTCACATTTGCAAGTAGAATCCAACTAGTTTTTCGATTGCTGAATTTTACGTTAAGAAAAATGTGCGCTTTTTCTGCAGCTGAAGTAATGAAATATTATTGTGGTGCTATTTGTTACATTAATTTTTATTCGCAAAAAATTCAATTAGAAAATTTCTCAGGAAGTTTTACATTTTCTTAAAACCTAAGAATTCTGGCGTAAGCAAACAACATAACTTTTGAGATGATTTGATAGTTGTTCAATAAGATTGAATACCTTATTATGAGCAATAAATTCTCTTTGCGGTGTTAAAATTTGAAGCCCTTTTTTATCCAATAACCTTAATTTTCAGAAAGCTATTTTCCATATCGTCCAGACAATAGAACGTCTACGAAACTCACCATGGCCACGCCTTGCAAGCCATCATCAACGACGTTAGAGCACTAGTGCTAGTGGAAGCATCACTCACATTTTTTCTATGCTGTGAAGCAAAAATAAAATATTGTAACGAACTTCTCATAGCAGAGGCTGCAGCCAGGTCTCTACTGCGCATGAACAGAAAAATTCCTCAAGAAGGCATGACACACGTGCACCACATCGCCACCGTCACATTCCGTTCACACTTCACCGTAACAACAGGCTGCAAGTCCGGCGTAACGCTCCCTACGACACAACGAGCCACAATTTTCTCTACTAATTTATGCTGAAGGGAGTACATTCCAAGAAAACGATTCACTCAAACTCCTCCAATTTACGATGTGGTGTACTCCACACTGGAGATTTTAATAACCTTTAAGGAAAATGTATTTTCCCTGAGAATATTCTGTGCAGTAGCAATTGATATTTAATTAATATTTAAGAAGCGGAGCTGAAGGTATGTTATCCACTTCGAAGATCCAAATAACACAGGCAGAAAAAATAATTTTCTCTGACAATGATTTGTGCAGATGTAATTAATACTTAAAGAGGGCCGCTAAAATTGAGGTAATGGCTACGAAGCGCATAGCTCCTGAATTCATCAGCATAAACTCCCCGCAGTGACCCCTCAGCGTTCTAGCACCACCAGCGTATTGGTGAAAGTATTCCTTTTCAACTGTATGATTTATATCGTTAACATTCTCTGTAACATTCTTTCTAACGCTCACACCAAGCTAACGTGCCTAGAAACCTACACAAACTCAGGTCTATTCATCAGCGTAAAATATAGAAGATATACAAGTAAAGCATCTAATGTTAAAGAAAACAAGACTGAGCAGCTAGATGCCATGTGTGTATATTATGTCAGCAATGACAGTTGGGAGGGAACAACTTTTGTTTCCTGTCAACATGATGGCAGTTTTAAAAAATCAAAAGAGTGATAGTATAATAACGGTAGGTATGTCGTTAACATGTCTCAAATGCAAATGTATCGGTAGAGTAAAAAACGTCATGGTGAAATCAAGGAAATGAGATTCAAGGATGGAAATAATTGTCCAGAATAAATACCGTTTTCCATTCACAAGCAAATTTGAACGTATGCCGATCACTTCAATAAAAACTTAGAAATTTCAGAGCCAAACAAGCACAGAGGCGCAATTTCACGTTAGTCCACATTCACGCATAAATCAAAGCTTTTCTCTTGCATTGAAATTTCCCGCCAGAATAAAAATAGTAATAATAAAATGGAGTTACACCAATGAGCGATAACCTGAATTTTCAAGTCGAAAAATTTCCACTTATTTGAGCATAGTGTTCGAAGATTAAAAAAATTCCCACTCATATGACCTACAAACTCGATTGTAAAATATGCTTTTAACTTTTTACAGAGACAGAACTGGTTTACCAGATAAAAGTTTGAGACGGGCATTTGATATCCCTGAGAATGTCACCGACAATAATGTCAATACAATCGAGCACATGCTTTCATTTATAATTTTCTGTTCTCTAGTCTAAGTTTACCATTAAAAGTTTCAAATATTTGTTGTAATTTCTTCCTTAATTTCTTTCCACTGAGTGGAGAGACGTACAAATCACGGAAAAGACGTCATCACCTCGGTGTCACTTGAGGACCTTCCGTGGTATCGAATAATTGTGCTGTCGAGTTATGTATTTTGTTGATATGTTGCAGATGACGAGTTAGAATGAGACCGTTTGTTTCAAATATCAAACAAATCATGTGATATGAAATATATTCCAGATAATTTTGGGAGTGCTTATTTAAAATCAGTTCCCATTGTAGAGCTTGGACCAAATTAGATCAGTTCATAATTTAGGGTCAAAGCTGGCTCGCATTAAAGCACCAAATAAAAAAAATGACCTCCTTTATACTTTTTACTTGACGCACAGCTGTGCCCTCTCAACATTTGGTAAATATATATATTTATACATTCATATGTACATGGTTGAGTTGTTTCAAGACGTGGTACATGATGAATAACGCTATAGCACTCAGCATACAGTATTGAGTATCTTTTGTACGTATTACGCAATCTTGGATTCTCTTGATGCTCGAACCTCGTAAAGAGTTAAATTACATACTTTCAAGAGTGCATCATAATGACCTGAAGTATTAATTAACTTGAGTAAAATTAACTTCAGCTGTTAGAGATTTGTGTCCGCAAATTTATGGCTAAGCTTTTTTAATCAGCAGGATTTCAGTTGAAATTAGAAATTCCTAACAATGCTAGAAATGATTGTACTCATATGGTATAAATACAAACTAAGAGTTCTTTCAGCAAGGTACTGAAGCATAATAGCGAAACGAAGCGCTGGAAATACCATTTTTGTCTTTCTCGTAGAGTTTCACGTAATAAATACATTCATTTTGAAAAAAGACAGAATATTCAACCGCAAGAGAAAAGCCAAGTCTCACTCTCTTCCTTGATTAAAGAGAGTTATCGCAAGAAAAGACATCTTAAAATTTGTTGAAAAGTATCAAAAAGTGCTCGAACTTGTTAGTGAATGGAAAAAGCAAAATGCACGAATTCGTCAATTGTAATGCCTGCCAGAATATCATAATGCACAAAAATGGTTAAGTGTCGCAAAACTGGCGATGAATTTGCTATAAAGATTGTAAAAAATACATGTGAAATGCATGAACAAGAAAGAAGATAACTAGGCGGACAAGTTTCATCAGATTCTCCATGAACTGCTAAGACACTAAAAAGTATGCCGTAAAGGTGAGTGCAATTTCGATGTTCACTGCGCGAGCCCACGCAATACGAAAGCGATCGTTTTAAATGAAATGAAAAACATTCAGCAACTTCACTAGGGCGTCCTTCTCGTGAGGCTTGCGTGGGCTTGGTAGATTTACGATGATGCTAGCTAGTCTGCTTCTATCGTGATCAGCAGAGCTCACTATTGAAACTCCAAAGTAACGTTACTTTAGGCGCATTTTTTACTGCTGGTGCGAGGACAACGGAGCCGTCCGTTCGTCTTGCGTTCAGCAATGCTCATTGCTTTTCACTTAGGAGCAGTTAGTTTGTCCCGATTGGATTACTGTATGGCAAATGTGTTGCCAAGCTACTGCATCGATATCGGTTAATTTAAATAAACTCAAAGCAAACAAGCGTTGCATATAATTGTAATAAAATATTTTTCTCATTAGTAACTGAAAATTTTTATCTGGTCACTAGGCAAAAAAGAATGAATGTGATCAGGTATGATATTTTACTAAAGCTTCCTCAATCAAAGTTAAGTAAAGAGCACCAACTTCGTAAGACAATCTTTCGACACAGTTTCTCATTTTCAACTCACGACATTGATGAATACACCAAAAATATCATTTTCTACTTAAAAAAGAAGTAATTTTCATGAAAGTCAACGATAGTTGAATTGAGAATTTAACTTTATTATCTAGTTAGTGGATTCTATCGAACAAAATCGTAATAACGATGTCTCCCCAGGAACAGAGCCCATTGTCCCTCAACACATAATCTTTCCTCATCGAATGGCAGAAATTTCCGATACCCGAAATACGGAGTCCAATACCAGCAGCCTCACGAGAAAACCGCTCATCAAACTACGGCCGTACCTTCCTTCCCTGCCATTAAAGATGTTGCAGGGAACAAGGGTGAAATGATAAGAAAATAGAGCATTCAGTTAAATCATATAAGTAGGTTATCATCATAGTGAGGTACGGAGTTAATCTGTAAAAGGTAAGTTAAGAAAAAAGGTACAAATAAAGAAAATCTGCAAAATAAGAAGGATACCTTCCACTTCTCGAAATAGGTTGAAGAGGAAATACTCTCCCTACAACTACGTTCGAAAGATACTTTAAAAAATTTGCTCATGAAAATTAGAGTTTACCCGTACACACTGCTCTCTTAACGAAATCACGGTTTTTTGAAGGGTGTGGTAACGCGATTAAACAACCAAAGTAACATTTGTGCGTACAATTGCAATTGAGTCATTACTCCTAACGATGTTTCCACAGTTGGTGAAGCGTCCATCTAGTGAATCAATCGAAAGTGACCAATAATTTAAAAGAGCTTAATCAAATTTCACACCATAATGACGTCAAGAGTTACAAGCAATGCTGTCATCAAGGCTCAATTAGCATACAACATTGACTACCAAAAGGAATTTAAGTTATAATAAAGGGCTGTGGCGAGGAGATTTTATACTTCGGTAGATTCTGTCATTACGTATTTGGATTCGGTGACTTTCTTTTTTGTGTTAATTGGGTGTTCTGCAAGGGTTTTAGGTATAGGAGATTTCACTTTAATCCCAAAAATGTTTCAATTTCGGTGTAGATGCATATCTATTTCAATTCCACAGTTGCAAGTTTAATGCTCCTACTATGAAGTGGATTTTAGGTAGTCATCTCGGGCTGAAGATGATGGAGGCTCTACAAGATATCTACGATTGGAAAAGTTTGAATTAATTGAGAACGCTACAGCTACTCAGAGGCAGCAGGTCAGAGCACGAAGTAAAGCGGCAGAACAACACGGCGCTCAAGGAATGATCCATCTTCACGCCCGCAGTACTCGTGTCACCGACTCACGATGCACAAAAAGTGAAAGCACACATAAGTAAATGAAAATTTTCGTCATAGCTCACTTGAAGTTCAATTTATGATTATTATATTCTTCTTGCTGTAAGTTAACATAGAAACTCCAAGTATGCGTACTATTGTTATTGCTATAACGCTGGCTTAGGACTCCGTAGTCGCAACAATGGCGATTTTAAGCGAGCGAAGAGAAGGGACTTCTAGAACAGACTGAAAAACTCGGGCAATCTATGCACTCAGAACACCTTGCGCGTGAAAACAGAAACTTAGAAAGAAGAGATCTAAAACAGGTACTGCGAAAAAAACATTGCGAGTGAAAGAAGTTAAGTGGGCATGAAAGATAAAAGTCCCGAAGGCTTGTCTATATCCAAGTCCCAATTTGGCTCATAGCTTCTGTCGTCCTCGGCCCCCCCCGTGGCAGCGACACACCTTAACAGCTAGAAATACTAGCCAAAAAATATCGTCTACTTAAAATGTCCATAGGACTGAACGTGGGTAGAATTCCTCAACCTTTGCTGTAGACTCAAAGATCAGTGACCCTAACGAGTGGTGAATCTTTCAGGATCCGCTGACGAGAATCCATATTTGGATGGTCTAAGAAACAAGTTCTCAAGGAATAATAATCAACTTCTCACAATCGTACAAAAATCAGCCACTGATAATGCGAATAAAATAAAATATCACTCGATTTTTTACCTCATCATTCACGCCAAAAGAGAACTATAATCATCGTAACCACGACTGATTATTAACATCTTTTAATGAGCACACTCGTAAGGGATTAAAAACTATTTAAGGTTTACGAATACGATTCTATTCGATACAAACGCGTTTGCCGTTCAGCCTGTCCCTGATACAATTGCTGGGAGGGCCTCCAATATGCAGTCAAATTTTGCCTCGTGTGGGAATATTTTTTCAGAAGAGGCCACGAAACTGCTGCTGTGATGCAATGATTTCTTAATCCACATGCGACCACCACACTCCAGTGGTCAGTACTCGAAACAGCTCGAACTTCAGGGGAACAGATCGAAACTTCAGGGGAACAGATCGAAACTTCAGGGGTGGTCTACTTTCAAAATTATTTGAAGTCTTCCGAAGTACAGCAGAAATGGGCTGAACTTAATATTTGCTCAATAAGAAATGAATGCGATTGCCGTGAATTGAAACGTGTTCTAGGTAAATAAGTGAATGAAACATGACGCTTTCTAGAACAGAAGCTCGTTAAAATTACAATAAATCACCGATAAAACGAAGCCAGTAAAATAACTGATTAAAAGAAACAATCTCATCAATTCTAGACTGTACTCAACAGCTCCTACTAGACTACATACGCTAGAGCCAAATCTTGAGAGACCTGCACTAAAAACGCTTTCGGTACGTCGAGATGGAGGGTAAATCTGCATTGTAGTCTCCAGGAGCCAATTGGTAGTGTGTTAACGCGTTGTACAAACTATGAACTGTTTGAGCAGTTAAGAGGAATTATTGAGCAGTGTACGGCAGCGTGGTGTAGGAGCTTGAAGCCAGCTTGAGGTCGACGCAAACTGGTCCCGGTATGTGATCAACTTGGTCTAGAGTCACGGTATCAACCTCGGAAACTTGTTCTGTTATTTCAATCCTTTTTAGGATTTGGAAAGCTCAAGGTCGGCTATTTTTTCATCCAATGCCGGCTACTTCTTTCGCCAAAATACGTCATTTTAGCCATCTTCCAAACCAAACTTAGTCAAAGGCCACTCAGATTCTCACAACCTGCAAAGCTGAGGAACCGGACGCTGAGGGCTCGTTTCGAATAAATTTGGTGTACAAGACATCCAAGTTGAGGAATTGCGGTCAGACAAAGACTCGATACGGTAATCTAGGTGTGAACACCGGACAAGTAACTAAATTTTGCCATAAACCCATCAATCCCCTACCATTAGCCTGCCAAACGCTTTCCATAAACTTGCTAAATGTTCGCCGTCAACCTGCAAAATATTTGTCAAACACCAGTCGTTCTTTCAAAATTATACTGGTAGCAAGCACGAATACGGTTCTACAGGGGAAAGTTCAAATTAGTGGTAACAAATTACGCTATCTGCATAAGCAACACTAATTAAATTTGTATTTTTACTTACGAGATCTTCTACGTACGGGTTAACTCGCATTAGTAATGACTAAATAACCATCAGTAAAGGGTTAATGTACATAGGGTAATAATTACTGGTGGGTGCTGTAGAAATTTGGGTTAGAAGTACGAGGTTCATCTGTGCTTGGCTACTGTATGCTAATAAATGAATGCTAAGCATACACATTCTGTTTATTGATCTTATGTCTAGTTGTAGGCGTAAAATACACTGTGAATACACGTCCGGTTAATAATACGTTATAATACAGTTTACGCATTGCCAATCTCTTTGATACTTTAGACTCACTGATAAAGCGTACTATTTACTAAAAAAAATAGCAGACGACTGACTGCAATTATTATAAAATACCTAACAAATTCTTATACTAGTGACCAACACAGTGTTACAAAAGCTTACCTCTTCAGCAAAAACATCACAAAGATACCCATCTGTAATTTTTACTCGAGAAGTACCTAGTTTGAGAATCAATTTTCGAGTAAGCGGAGAAACTGAACTAAAATGAGCAGCAGAATTTGTGTTATGTTAAAGTTTCTACCATCAAAATTTAGATTCCTCGATCCGCGGAGAAGCCCTCTACTAAAATGGTCACATGTAACATTTCGACTCTAAATGGCTACAAGAAAAGAAAATAAATTCTTACCTCTGCGGAGAAACCCTCAACTAAAATGGCGACGAGGAGGTTGAAGAGGACGTAATTGCCGAATGTCATGAGAGCAACGAAGTAAAGAGAAGCCCAATGACTTGTTTTCTCCATGCCGTTGAAGAGGACAACATTCCAGTCCTCTTGTGTCAGAATCTGGACCATAAAACAGAGGGTGAACCACAAAAAGTAAGCTGGTGCGGGGCAAGCGGAGCAAGCAGTTCATCTAATGTAGAAACATTCACAGGTGAATAAGTTACAAAAAACTACAACGATGATTTTAACACATCACTATCAGACTAACGAAAAGTTGAAACATAGCAATAGGAGAAGGGTGCGCTACAAATTAACCGACTCGTTCCGAATCGCAATGAAAACACTGTTTACAATAACATTGGTTAAATCAAACCAATAATGGGGCAGTAAAAGTCTCATAGTTTACAAGTAAATAATTGTAGTGGCCAAGAGTGATATTACACTTGATGCAGCCTGCCACTGTTCATGTTTCGTAATATAGGTCAGATAAAAAGCTGCTAGGTAAAGAAAACGAGAACAGACAAAATGCAGTTTTCACTGACGTATCATGGTAACCCCAATGAAGCATTGAAAATTTAATCTTCCTCATGAGCCTTCACGAACCCAGCCAAAAGTATTTCAAAACCAAACCTTGTTACTTTCATTCGTGGCAGGCTCCTCGGTGGTCTGCTCAGGTGCTTCTGAAGATCAGGAAATTAAAAACTTCGGCCCAGACCTATTTCAACACAAGCTAAATTTCAACACGAGCTAAATTTCAACACAAGCTAAATTGCAACATAAGCTAAATTTCAACAAAAGTTGAATTTACGTTCTTCGTTATTTGACAGAAACAACATAGCTCCAACCAATGGCGGGAATGAATATGGTTCAAATTAGGTCGAACTAATTCCCCTCACATTAAACCATAGTTTTACCTGTTTACCCCCTATTGAAACTAATTCAGTCCAGGACTTCAGAAAGAGCTGTAGAATTGTTACGAAAATATACGGAAAATACAACTCTAGGAAAAGTTTCAAAGAGAGCATGAGGAAAGCAACATTTATTCTGGAGTAAAGAGAACGAAGAACTCATGCAATAGATGTGTTCCCACCCAAAGTCTCCTGCGCATAGAAACAGTAAGTCAAGAAGGAAAGTTCTGAAAAAAGACGACTGTTGAAAAGGAAACGAATCGAGATTAAAATATTGGAGGGTAAAGAACCGAATAAATATGGCTCGTACCTAAAGAAAAACCTATTTTATTACTCGACAATAAAATTGTTGAAAAGAATTCTAGTCAAAGATACTGTCTTACCATATGTCTGAATGGGAAGTTTATCCTGATGCTCCTACGCACATTTATGCCACTACAAATGAAGGTTCCTCTCTCATCGTAACTCATCGCACTCGCTGGGATAATAATCAGCTTAGGACCTATCAAGTTCTCGAGTAGCGCTTTCTAATTGCGCACTAATTACACACCCGCTGACCGGCGTATATATACGATATTACCTCACCTAAATACTATATTCATAAATACCTAAGAGCATTCAATAATTTAAATTAAGGCCAATACTTTGAAAACCCTGAAAATCCATGAAGCATTATATTTAACCCCTTGTTTCAATAAAACAAGGCTCTGGATGACAGTACTGAAGAATGCGGGTGAATAAATTATTTAATTCCCATCTAAAACACGCTTGTACCGATGAGATTAAAACAATCTATGGAGAGGTATTTAAATATCTCGATGGATAAGAGATGCTCAACACACAGAATATTTAATATTTTGGACAGAGAAGATGTGCTGATAGGTTAAAAGATGTTTGATAAATTATGTAGAAGATGTCACCTGGACGAAGTCGGTTCGCCGTTCGCTTACCTGGAACACAGTGACCGTGGCCCAGAGGAGGCTGTTGAAGTGCATTCTGTGACACCGGCAGAGGGAGTCCGGCTCTAGTATTTCTTTGCAAGTACACTCCGTAATTCCGTCTGGTTTCATGCAAAACTTGCCACCAAACAGAAACATACCAAGAACACTGCAAAGAGCGACAAAAATACCCACTCACTCGGTTGACAAGCACGTAGCTAAAGTGCATCACCCGTTAAATCAAACAAGGACGTTAGACAAGTGTATTTGTTACCGACCGAGAGGAGAATGCGAACGTAAGGCAGAGGTGTTTTACTTGTAGGAGAGCAATGAGAGTGTGGAACACGGATTCATTTATCAAGTGTCAAAATCAAAACGCACAAAAAACAACGGAAATCTAATGCTAATCATGACATAACCGCTACTAAATGAAAATAAATCTACTTTGTCGGAAAAAATAAGAAGATAACACAAATTAAAACCAAATTTAAAAAAATCCACGCATAAGAATTAAAGTTATTGAAAAAATATCTCGTTGTATAGTTCAGAATGCGGCACTAGTGAAGAAAACAAAGAACGGTAAATTATATGTGGGGAGAATTTGCATAAAGAAAACTTACAATCTTGGGAAAGTATTTTGTAACACAAATAGATAGAAATTATTAATGGATGTAGAAAAGGTAAAAATGATTTTTTATGTTTCATTAGTCTGTGTCAATGAAATTATTGAAATGTTCTATGACAGAATTGCTTTCGACAGTTGCGCAGAGACTTACGAAGCACAGTTGCGATGCTTGGAAAGTGTTGTAGTTGCGATGAGAGGTAACGTTCATTTAATCGAAGACGAATGACAAACTGAGGCAAGAGGTTTATCTGATGCTAAAGTCTCTGTACTTGTGCGCGATTGTAATATAAGAGGAAGAACTTAAAAGTTTGAGCGGAAATGAGCATATTTCTTTAAAAATAAAATAATAAACATGAAATGCGATTTAATTGTTAGCATGAGCCAAAATTTTGATTTTTTAACGCAGGGAAAAATCAAGAAATAACATTTTCAATACTCTGAAAAAATTAAAATCGGCAAGCCCCAGTTCGGAGCATGTTAATAAATAATCCATGATGTCATCTTTATTTTCTTTTGAAGGGAGCTCAGACGGGAACTAACTCATACCAGCGAAATGCTTATGTACAAAATATGTGACATTATAATTAAATGTGAGGTATAAATCTTCATGTTTTAATAAAATACAATGTAGTTACACGAGAATCGGAGTGAAAAAGTGAAAATATATAAATGGAGTTAAATTCCCGGAATCTAAAGGATTGAGTTGAAGGTGCACAGACTCAACTTGACTTCCGAAGTACAGCAGATTTCACTTGAATTGCTAGTCACTTGCACTCAGGATGAAGTTTCAATCATTGAAACATTATTATGGAAACGTTTGTATTGAAATATTAATATTGAAGTATAATTGAAAAATTTGAATTAAAATATTATTATGGATACATTTCTAGACATAATTTCGTGCAGAAGAGCATGTAAGATGAATGCAGTGACCAAATTGCGGTGAAATTTGCTTGTAGTTTAATTTTGTCGCCAAGTGTACCGAAAATTTCACACGAACAGAAAATTGTTTCATTCGTATATAAGAAGCGTACGATCATAAACAAAATTCTCACATAATATATAGGTTAAAAAAACATGAAATAAGACAAAACTAGGATTTTCAGAAGTGACAAACATAAAATAACAAACCCAGAATTTGACCAAAGAGGTAAAATAACAAAAATTTTCATATGTAGACGAACAAAAATAAGAAAAATGTAAAATTTTTGAACGCAAATAGTTACATGCAACTGAATTCCCACAATCCTGCTGAACACATTCTGGGTGGCAGTGGGGACAGTGGACTTCGGTCAGGTACAGGGACAGTCCACGTGCGGTCTGGGACAGTCCACGTGCAGTCTGGGACAGTCCACGTGCAGTCTGGGACAGTCCACGTGCAGTCTGGGACAGTCCACATGCAGTCTGGGACAGTCCACGTAGGGTCAGAAACAGTCCACGTGGGGTCAGGAACAGCCCACGTGGGGTCAGAAACAGTCCACGTGGGGTCAGAAAAAGTTCACGTGGGGTCAGAAACAGTCCACGTGGGGTCAGAAACAGTCCACGCGGGGTCAGAAACAGTCCACGTGGGGTCAGAAACAGTCCACGTAGGGTCAGAAACAGTCCACGTGGGGTCAGGAACAGCCCATGTGGGGTCAGAAACAGTCCACGCGGGGTCAGAAACAGTCCACGCGGGGTCAGAAACAGTCCACGCGGGGTCAGAAACAGTCCACGTGGGGTCAGAAACAGTCCACGTGGGGTCAGAAACAGTCCACGTGGGGTCAGAAAAAGCCCACGTGGGGTCAGGAACAGTCTACGTGGGGTTAAAAACAGTCCACGTGAGGTCATAAACAGTCCACGTGGGGTCAGGAACAGTCACGTGGGGTCAGGAACAGTCACGTAGGGTCAGGAACAGTCACGTAGGGTCAGGAACAGTCACGTGGGGTCAGGAACAGTCACGTAGGGTCAGGAACAGTCACGTGGAGTCAGGAACAGTCCACGTGGGGTCATAAACTGTCCACGTGGGGTCAGGAACAGCCCACGTGGGGTCAGGAACACTAAACTGGACGGTCCATAGAAGGTTGGGGACAGTGTCGTCTAGCAATGGCCATGTTGCGTTAGGGACTACTTTTGACAGCTTTAATAGAGGGAAAGCACTCAGGCAGAGTAGAAAGAGATTAACTACTCGTTAAATCAAACTACGCTACGTAGTTTAGGATGGGTACTAGTTAAATCCAATCTACTAGGGTACAAAGGATACCTTAGACAGCCATATCGTTTTAATTTATTCGCATTTATCGACAGTTTTCACCTATAAAAGCTGGATCTCGCTCTATCATTTAGTAAGTATTTGCTTTAACGAGGCATTTCACTTGATGACAGACAAAAGAGCCTCTATAGCAACAAAAAGTTAAGCTGAAAATTAAACATAAAGGAAGATACAAGAGCTATAGAGGGTGACACATCGGTTGTTCTCGTGGAACCGAAAATTAAAATTTTAAGAAAGTACATCTACATCCGCGTCTAAACCAATGATGAGCACCCAGCGTTGTTAAAGCTGCTCTGTGTAGCTCGTATTATTTCAATAAAACGTCAAGTCAAAAAATGAACGACCAAAGAAAGAGCTAAGCAACGTTAATTAGATTCGGTTTTAAAATCCCGAGGAACGTCCTTCTTTAACACATTTCCTGCGAAGTGACCCACCGGTGGGCACTTAGGTGATTTTCGTAGTGCTTCTGACCCACCTGCAGTCACTAACTCATTTTTTATTAATACTTGATGAAAGCTAAGTCAATGCCCGATACAGTTAATGTTTGTTATTTTCAAAGTTGATTACCTCAATTGACTTCAAATTTGAGTTGAATATTGAACTTCAGTTTAACCCATCGCAGTTAACGTGGTAAAACCCAACACCAAAAGAACACCTCCCTGAGTGCAATCCGGAGAGGAATTTGCTAAGGTATTTGGTGAGTTTATCTACGTAATTGCTCTGCAGTGGAGCTATAAAGTGAGCTGTTGCACGGCACAGCGGGTGCATAATTAATAATTAGAGATGTTTCACTCCTCGCACTCGATCTCCCTGCAAAGTGCTGCGTCAGCACCTGAGTCGTGATCACGTCAGCGTGAGACGACTGCCAAATTTTGAGGCGCACCGTGTAATTATTAATTCTAGGATCGAGTTTATGGTGTCATGAGACATTTAGGTACCAAGTACCAGACGCAAAAAGTATGTGTGAAATGTTCTAGTATTTCAGTGAAAGGAAACCAAGTACAATCGAACTCGAATATTGACTCTGTCATTGCAGTGCGAATAAATTTAGGACATCGCTACTCTAAAGAATACAACTGAACATTTCGGCAAAGGAATATAACACAATGAACATCAGGGCAGAGCACAGAATAATGACGAAAAGCGCACAAATAATACATCAATAGCACAGGAAGGCCACGTTCACACAACAATTAATTTCCACACGAAAAACTGCCATAGAGAAGAACAATATTTCCTTGAACTTCACTTCCAATCTATGCAAAAAGGTCATTGTTGGGCTAACTTTAGTTCATAGGTCAATTTTGAAAATTGTATATCTTTTTTGCTTATAAGTAGAAGTCATATTGATCGAGGTAGAGCTGTTCTGATAAAGCTGCAGTAACACGAAACATTCTCGAGTAAGCCCTGTCCTACTGCTCAGCTTCTTCTCATGTGGACCGTTTCCCTGGGGCGACTAAATTTTAAATGCATGATTTGAAACATGAGGCGGAATTGTTTACATGCGTATATATGTTTAAATGATGGATTTCAACTCAACTTAAAAACCAAGAGCTTTAGTACACTTGTTTTAAATTGTATATGTATATCACATTCAAATTTGCCAATGACGGATGAGTTCATTGATACATTCGTAAGTAATCGGAACTCGATATACAATCAAAGTATAATTCATCGTGAGATCAGGAGCTCTTTCGGAGTTTCATACAGAATAAAAGCTCCGTGCTAATTCAAAACTTAGCTTCTCAGATTTAAAGAAAGTACCGCCATTTTATCACAGTGTATTCGTCAAATTTTTATGATCAGTGGATTTTCTACGTCACCTGTACTAGCCTCAGTACATATTTTTGTGAACGCTGCGTAAAGTAGAATATTTTACCGTGAAGACTTTTAAAAAGCAGGAAATACGGCAGAGCTTATTTGAAGTTTTAGCAACGCTCTAGTCAGGCTGTGCATGTGAAAGTGTGGAGAGACTTAATGTGGAAACGTTCAAACCAATACGGAAATTAGTATTTGTTTTTTGTTATTTCAACATGACTCAGGCAAGTTCATCTGGTTTTAGTTTGTTTCGCATTCATATGCAAAGTTGTTCAAGTTGAAAGATCTTAAAATAGGGCTATCTACAGGAGAAAAGATTTTAAATGCCTTTAACACCAAACAAGCGTATGCATCACTACTCATGAAAGCTAATTTTACCTATAGTTCGAAAAATTTTACAATAAAACCTTTAAAATGAATAAATGCTACCAAACTTCGGCAATTGAGGAGTTATATATCTTATTTTAAGCATGAACACACTTCATTAAAATTTTCTTTACGTGTCGAATTCAGAAAACATGCTGAGGAAGGAATAATCGTTTTAATGTGTAATAAAACAGTGAAATAAAATGTATAGATGATTTACTTAATAAAAGATTTTAATTATTCGAAGGCATGCTAGTGACCAGTGTGGAGCTATCTAAGCTGGAGACTTTGCAGACTTGAAAGAATTCAAAGTTGAAACTCAACAAAGTGTCATAAAACAACGAAACGATGATTTAGGATCAACTTGACTTCCGTTAACAAACAAAAAATATGAAATGACCGTTTTTGTAATGTTTGAAAATAAAAAAGCTTTCACAACAAGCAGTATTCAAACATTCTAAAGGGAATATTTTCTGTTTCGGATCACAACTGGAGTTTCACATGTAGAGCAAGAACTGATTACAATATGTACAGTGCACCTTCAGAAGACGTTGCCTGCTCTTTAAATGGAACGCTGGTGACTTGCACAACAGAAGCCTCAAGAGTGCTCATTATTTGCAAGCCAAAGCTTTAGAGAAAGTTGGAAACTAGTGTTAAACTTAATGATAAACATTCGGAACAAAATATGATAGGATCCAAAAGTTAATATTCTTCGAGGATGGGAGGGCATAGAGGGAGGAGGATGGATGCACAAGCATACAAAGATACAGGAAATTATTAAGAGTTGACATAACATTAATTACTAGGCAAGTAAAGGTCACGCGTGCTCTGACGCAGATTTTAATGTTACAAGATCCCCTTCGTTTCCCAATTCAACTCACGTACTTGAGAGCACCGTTGCCATTTTTTCATATTTTGTAATTTGAAATTTTAAAAAGATTCGTGCTAATGCAGCTAACTAACAATCAGAAGTTCCTTTGAAAAATTTTCTTTAAAAATAACCTATTGTATAAAATAATTGGCACCTCAATGTTGGGAGGCTCGCTTTCAAAAAAACTTTCGATGTACGCAGTGGTCGTACTTTCGGTCTGCATTGCTCTACAGCTTCGGCAAAGCCCTGACCAGCTACAACTTTGTGCTACTGCTACTGCTTTTTCCTCAGATTAGATGTTAGTATAGCCTCGCAAATCGCTAAAAAAAGCGTTTAGAAGAGAGGAAGGAGGAAGGCGTCATTTAATATGGAGATAAGGGAACGCGGAATCTGTGCAGAAGGGGCATAGAAACAGAAATTTGAGAAAGAAGTTTATGCAACAAGATAAAAGTTAAAGATGAAAGTGGAAGTGTCGAAAAACAGGACAGCAGTGCACCGAAAAATGGTGGTCTTCAACATAACAAAAAAAAAGCACATCTTATTCAAACAAAAAGAACGCATACCTAACTCTCAGCTCGGGCCCTCATACATTTTCCGCATGGGAGTGACAATTCCCATAGACACAATAATTGTATCCCTCTGAGGGGCTGCTTTTTCTTCAAACCTAATTCAAAAGTAAGAAGTAGAGAAGGAAGACGGTGTAGCGCCATTACACTCGTGTAGGAGCTAAGAATTCGTAATTAAGCCGTTCTAATTAAAAATATGAACAGGATGAGAGATAGAGTAATTTGACATTGATCACAAAACCCTGCCAAAACAGGCACCCGAGATAGGCAGTTTTTGAATATGTTGCAGAGAAATTCCCCACCGACTTCATTAATTTGGCTAGCAAGAAATAACATCGTTAGTTAACTGAAAGAATTTGGATTTCAGTTTGCGTCCATTCAATTCCAATGGAATTTAATATCTTAAGTTCTGCAACGACTGAACAAAATGTAATCAAGTTAACGTGTTTTGGAATGTTGTATTCTTTTGTCATTCTTTTATGAATAAACTAATGTTACAGCCGTTACCTACGGTAACACATGTATTTAAGAATTTGTATTATACAAACAGAATTTTACGTCAGGTGATCGTTATATTTATTTACGGTAACGAAAGTTGACAACTTAATGTATATATTTCATATTAAATAATGATGCCGATTTTATGAAAGGAAAATTCATAGCGTAAGTCATTCAATACAGTCAAGCTAGTCCTAATACAACATTGAAAATTATAAATCATGTTTACCTGAATCCTAAAGAGATAAATTTCATAGCTTCCACATGAACCAAAATTTTGAATGTTATTTTAAAAAAGGTGCATTATGCGTTAGCAATATCCATATATCTGTAACCTTGGGAAAACTTTCATATTCCCAAGGCGTTGGATTCTGAAGATGAAGAAAATAAAACTATTTAGGGTTGTCAAGTAATAACTGAATCTAGAGGGCGAAGTAAATCGATTGAAGGAAAGAGCTGCTCCAGTGGAGAGAGGAATGCTTATCTGAATATTGTTAAAGATATTGGTTGGGGCCGCAATAAAAGAAGACCGAGTGCTTCTCACAGGATATGACCGATATTATGCAAAGAGCTTTCTGTTTTGGACTATCATTTTTACGTCTTACAAAGTTGCAGTATCGAACGAACAAACAATTTGAACACAAATATGTGGTTTTCCCACTATATTTATGAAATGCTAAATAAGTAGACCATTTTACTTTACACTGGTCACTTCAGAGTCTATAATTGGGACCAAATTATCTAGAAAGCAGTCACTCAAGGCGGTATCTGCGTCCAATGAATTCATAATGATGCATTCGTGGAAATGAAATGCTCACCGAAAGAGTCATTGAGCGACTAGAAAATCTCTGCATACAATATGTACAAATTTATTGAAAGCAAGAAAATTGAAAGACGATTTAACCAAATATTTAAGCAAGCAAGTCACCGAGTCTTGCTGCCACATCGCCCTGGAAATGAACTAACGAGCCAAGTGAAGGAGAAAGCGCCACTTGGCTCGTTTCTGTTCCGATTTTCTATTCTTTTGTATTGTAAATAAAGAAGGTGGTCAGAAACAGAAATGACTAGACCCAAGATCCCTGGAACGAGGCGGCGGCAACCAGATCAAAGAGAGCAGTAGAAAATGGAACAAAGGTTTGCTAAACTCGTCAACGACAGCCCTGAGCAGAGTGTCTCAGCCAGTCCTCTGGAGCTCATGGACCCTCAGGGTGTGTCTATAGAACACCTCGTGAGCAGAATCCATTGTTAATAAGTTTACAAAGCAAAGCTCAGGAATCTTGCTTATGTCAGATGGTCATTGAGTTCAATCTAACTTGCTTACGGATTTTACTTTTCATAGCATCCTCTGACGATGCCCACCTGTGTCTTAGTCAGTCAAAATAGTCAAAAATTAAATAAATTGGAAAGGCAAAAATTTTGAGAGAAAAAATCGAGGTCTAGATAAGCTAATAGTTAAAAAAGTTGCACAGAGAGGTCTGTTAGCTCGTGATAAATTATCATCTAAGAATACATAGTAATCAAGTCGAAAGCATAGGCAAGAGAATCAGAAATGTGCATGACATGAGAGCAAAATGAAGCGTGGTCATCCATGAATCTAAGTGCAATGCCTAAGCGTAACGTGATACGATGCTTGTTTGTAGTGTAATTTTAACCAACTCTACTGGTGAATAAAATATTACAGAACTTCGTGAGGCTATGGGCAATTTAAAGTGAAAAAGAAATACGATGCTCGCTTGCAGTGTATTTAACTCTACTGGTGAAGAAAATTTCACTTGAATCTACAATGAACACGATATTCCATGTGCTGGTGTTTTAATATCAGGCTAAAAAATACAATGAGCTTTAGTATTTTAATTTGAAAGAGTGCTTCGTGCGACTGTCATTTTATCCTGAGATAAATTCTTTGCGAGCTTATTTGCTTAGTTTAAATTGAAAAGGTGCTTCGTGCGGGAATGTTCTTAATTTAAATTCCGAAGTATACTTCATGCAAAATGCTTTACTTCTTAATAGAAAGTGTTTCACTTGCTTTCGCTTGCAACTGGAAAGTTAATTTTTGCGACTGCGAATTCGATCAGAAGGTAAGTATACTTCATGCGATCAAATGTTAATGTTAAAGTGGGAAATGAACTTCATGCGATAAAACGTTCGCTTTAGGCAGGAAATTGCTCCAAACGCCAAAAGTTTTTGTCACCAACGTAAAGACGCGAGCGCAAAGCTCAAAGCTTGAGCGACGGTGCATTTTGAAATAGTGGAAAAGTGACATTATCTGCTCCAAACTCATGCATTACCTGCTCACTATATTTCTAAGGGCAAAAAGTTACGTCTTTTTAGAATACAAAAGGAGTTATGAGAGTTGAGAAATATAGGTAACATAAAACATGTTATTTCCATCATGACTGCGAGTCCTTAGAAAAGGTTGAACAACTAATACTGCAGTTTTTGAAGTCATTCGGGAAAAACTGCACGTTTTGGCGGACCTAAGGTTGCAGGGTAACTGAACACGTCGAGCGAAATCTCCTCAACTCTTCAATAACGTCGAGGCAAACTTAACGACAACGAACCCCGACAAATGTTGAATTTTAGGTCTGATTTACTCAAAGCTAAGATTTATCAGAGCCTTAAAAAACAATTTTTTGCGAATTAACTTCATTAATTAATAAACATAAGTTTCAATTGATTGAAAAATATTTACGGAATTCGAATGTTACAGTGACAAAGTACCGTTGTACTGATAGAATGTGTTAATTTATTCAAACTTGTTTTTAAGGTACATCTCTTCCACGTGCACGAGATCGACGGCACAACTGAATTCAAGTGAGGAACAAGTTTCCGCTAAAAATTAAAAGCAGACATTTCTAAACTTTCACTTATTCCTATTAACTTGACGAGCCACTCGAAGGCGGACTAATTAATACTTACAAAAACCAAGTGATGTGAACTCGGAAATTTTAAAGCGGCGAATAAAGTCAGCGAGTCTT
This sequence comes from Morinoia aosen, assembly GCA_030386875.1. Lineage (NCBI taxonomy): Eukaryota > Metazoa > Arthropoda > Malacostraca > Amphipoda > Talitridae > Morinoia > Morinoia aosen. Next base: position 58,329,946 of record CM059558.1, read on the forward strand.
GAACAATGGCTAGAGAGCAGTTCAAAATACTTGGATTTTTGCAAACTAAATGATGGAACTTCATCAAACTTCGAGCAAACGAATTTCTTCACTTACTGATGGCGGTAGTGAGACTCACGTGCTAGTTTAATCAACGCTGACATTAAGGGAGTGAGTGAGAACTCAATTTTGCATTTACTGATCTCCCATAGATACAACATTTGGAAATGTAACCAATTTGCAGCCTCCCACTTTCTCATCAACTGCTCACCAGGAAGAAAAACGTATTAGATATAAGAAATTACCCATTTAACTCGAAATTCTTTCTCAGGTTTAATGCCTTTTATATTTTAATTATATATTTTAATTTTAAGCACATTACGCCAAGTCTTTCATATACAAAGCACAGAGTCGCTCGATCAGGACCATGAATTTCACCTCAGGGTTGCTGAATTATTTTTCAAGCTTAAAAATGCGTCGACAGCAACACATTTTCAGGTTTCAGCGTGCGCAACTTGTAATTATTCTCAAAATATATCTATACACTATTTTAGAATACTACAAGCTGCAACCAAGTTTTGCTTACTACGAGAAAAAAGCACAAGAGATCAACACGTATGATCACCAAAACGTGCTGAAGGCACAAGTCTTGCAAAACAAATGCAACAAGTTTTCTGACGACCAAAACTTGGCCAAGCTCATGCCGGAGAATCAAGTCTGATTGTTTATTTCCTGCTACAGTACCTATTGAAGTAGAAAAAGAGTTTTCACGTTGAACATCCTACAGAAAGTCGAAAATGACTCTCAAACTAAAATTTACCTTGTATTAAGTAAGCCCACGTTGAGCACAAAATGACGGCAAACACGTCGTACGATAATCAAACGCGCAGACGGCAAAGCAATTGAACTTAACTCCATATTTAGAAATTTAGATAGACACACCCTTAACTTTACACAAACATTCATTTACTTCAACTTAAGAATTGCGACAAAGTCGAAAATGTTCTAAAAATACGTTCCAATGTCTTGCATTATTTCGTGCATTTTTTAATACGTTCGTAGGAGTCAGACTAACGCTGAAGCCGCAACCTCGGTTACTCTACCGGCTGTCAATTGCGTGAGAAAAAAAGCAGCAGACCTACCTTAAACGACCTTAAACGACCTCAAACCGCTCTCAAACGCGCATATCTCTCTTCCGACTTTTAACAAAATAGATAAAAGAAAGTCCATGAAACCTCATTATATTGCTTGTTATTAATTAAGTGCTGTTGATGCTGCCGATGTGTATAACACTAAAGAACTTTTGTGGTTCTGAACTAGAATTTTGAATATACCCACATAACACACAACCAAATCCGAGCCAAGTTTGTTCCGCGTTATTTACTTTATAGTGCTTAATAAACTGTAAAATACCTGGTAAAAGAAATTAAACAAGGTCAATATCGTGTAACTTTAAATCGACATCTGCTACATCCAGTTACGGCTAACATCAGGCAAGCATAACAATGAAAATAAAGATCAAAGAGACTGGTTATAGCAAAAAAACAACTTCTCGAGTCGCTCAGAATAATTGCAAAGCAACATTGCAAACAGAACAGAAGCAAGCCGCCGCCCACTCATTTCCTGACAAATATCGTAAGCGTATTCAGTATATTATCGTTCACAAAAAACATTCAGCGCCTGTTTTACAAATCCAATTACGGCTGAAATGATGGGAAAAAGTCCAAGAAGCATTGCAGTTGCAACGTCGGGAACCACCTGATATCAATCGAATGAGGCCGAGAAGCCGAACAATTCTGTTACAACAACGGGAAACATTCAACATTGATGCGAGCAATTGAATTGTGTGTGCAACGAGTTGAATCGCAGCAATTGCGGCCACAACAGCAACAATGCGGCCCCTCTACGAGCCATAAATAAGGCACAGCAAGCAACTGAAGTCAATACAAGCTAGCCACGTCAGCCACTGCACATTGGAATCATTCAAGCACAGCACCAGAAGTCCAGATAAAGCCCTGCTCTCATTTGTAGGGCTCAATGCAAATAGTCATCGACCTCTTGCAGTACAACATTTCCTTAATTTTACGCAAATAATTTCGTAGCATGTTCGGTCTTCTATATACATATAATGAAATTTGAGCTCATGTATACTAGGCACTCTAAATATATTTCTGTATTCTAGTATTAATTATTATTTTTAGGGTTTTGAACGTTTGTACATTTTTCGCTCATGATCTGGCTGATAATAATAATAATAATGAAAGTTTTGTTCTCCAAATCCGACTTAGTGTATGATAAAATAATTTTAAACACAGTATTATAAGAAACTGTATGTCGAATCATTCACAAAGCCTAATTTTTATAAGCCCGTTGCAGATTTCCGCAAATTTTGCCGTATTTTCGATAACAATTTTTTCCCTGAGCAAAATGGTACAGCAACATGGTGCATATTTTTGGCTTGTTTTTGTTCATTGCTCGAAATTAGTTCTTTTTTCGACCCTGTAATTAGGACAAACTATGCAGTTTGCCAGCACATATTGTGTAAAATTTATTCATCAACGATAACAAGAGCCAAATTCGAACGTAACTAATGAGTCATCCCAGCAAGCAGCACAGGAAAGAATTCGATACTGTGGAACATGAAATGTTTTGAAAGTTAGTCGGATATTCTGGTAAAGTCTAACACGTGAAACAGAAGCCACCCGTTTGACATTGCAGTGAAATCGAGAGGAATTTTCAAAGCTAAATGTGCAAAAACTAGAATACATTTGTTAAATCTTCCCGAATTTTCAACAAGACAGGAGTACCTTCCTGCGAGCTGGTGTTATACTGAAAGGACCTCGCCATTGTAAGATAAAACATGGACTCCACGAACAATCGAACATTTGAAAATCGTACCAACCAACGATCGAATTTAAAAAAATTAAACTGCAAAACACAAATATAGTGTGCAAATTTTTATTTCGTAGGCGGGTATTTGAATAAAATACGGTTTAACACGTTAAGTGCGGTGTGACCCACCGGTGGTCATTTAGGTGATTTTCATGACGCTGCTGGCCGACCAGCAGTCACTGACTCAATTTTTATAAATACTAAATGAAAGTTAAATGAAGGCATGATCCAGTCAATGTTAACTATTTTCAAAATTTCTTACTACAATTGAACCTAAATTTGAGCTGGATATTGAACTTCAGTTTAACCCGCCGCACTTAACGTGTTAAATTACTATTTGGAAGAAATATCAAAAGTGATACTTACAAGAGCCGTACAAAAAAAATATAAAGTCCATGAAACCACCACCAACGAGAGCGAACAGTGGTCAGTGCTACTCAAATTAGCTCATGAATTGAGAAGAAAAATTCGTTCGATGTGAACGAGAAGTACGACTCGAATTATTTTATGTTAGTCCAAGACTCCCTAACGATAACAAAGGTGATATCAGGATAGCGAAGAGACCTCGTAGTACGTACGGACTGTAGAAAACAGAGAATCTACGCGCATAGTGTGTTCCCTACATGATACCTTCGCATGAGTAGAGCAGGTTAGGAAGAAAGAGGAGGAAGAAACTAAGAAAGCATGCAAATGAAAAAAGTGGACCCAAAAGATGGAAGCCCCGAATGTCGACCCATAGCCAAGTTAACCAAGCAGTATCCCCCTGAGGGCACCAATCCCCAAAGCTAAGAAAAACAGACCTAACTAACTCAAACCGTTTGCCTACCCTGTGCCTCCTAAGGGTGTGCGACCCGAATTACTTTTCAAAGAATAATCACCAAGATGACTTAATCCCATCAGACCGCCATCATGTCTCAAATGAAGGCAACTACCACGACGGTGAGGACCGACGTGACCGCAGTTGGACGTCACCGTGAAAACAAAGGCCTGGTGCTGTGGCAAAGAGAAAACTTCCACCTGACTTTAGGAAAAAAAGAACCGGAATACGAGTGAGCGCAAGAAAACAACAGCACAAGTATATGACAAGTCTGATGTTTTCATCAAGCTGGTTTAAATTCATGGTTTATACTTGAAATGATGCGCGCGTAACGATTTTCGTAATTTGCTTCTAAAAGATCATAATGTGAGATTCAAATCCTTACTTCGACATAAGCAAAGGATGGCGGAACATTTAGCTTAGTGTTTTGCGGTGTGATAATTTCAATTTTTCACGTTTTCACTTCAGACTCCGTAAATATGTTTTTTGGCCTATTCCTATTTAATGCATTTAGTATCCTGACATAAGTTTTGTTGCACATTGTTAAACTTTAGTGCTAATTGTGTACGGCTACGAATAAAACTTTACTGTTATTCCCGAATTTGTATGCGATTAGTGATGCGTGTTGCGAGAAATGTAGCTCTCGGCTGCCTGGACGATATTATAATTATGCCACAGAGCGTACCCTATGTAAGAATGTACGAGGTCACGGGAATCGCACACTCTGGCAAAAGAGTCTAAATTTAAGAACTGATTTCCTATTTATGGTGTTACAGGTTCTATGTCTAGAGAAAATTTAGAAACTTCGCAGAATGTCAAATTTCAACGGTTCATCGTTTCCGCGCATAGGCGCATTACTTGCGAACAGATGCTAGGAATTTATGCCCAGTAGTCACTTACAGCTATGCACTATTACCATTAAAAGACTGCTTTGGAAATTCTGAGACGAAAATTACTTTTGCCATCATTATGCACTCAAATATTAAGGTGAAATTATGTTTGACCACGCTATGATAACTTTCCGCAGACCCTGCATTATTTGGGGGCTCGTTCAATCTCTATGAAACAGTTCTATCAAAGAACTTCGAGTGAATATTTTATCCTTATGGGGCAAAATGGTTTCAATAATTTCGAAGAGAAATAAAATAGCATTGGAGCGAGAAAATTTAAGGTCCGAACTGGAAAAAATGGAGAGGCTTTTGAATTCGAAAAGATGATGCATTCGCCATTAAGCAGATTTAAAAAATACCAACTAATTTTCTACAGTAAAAAAGTGAATTCAGGCAACGAGATACATGAAGGGGACAGGATAAGCATTGCAGTACATCAAACAAATATAAGAGCTGTGATGATGGAAGACTCGTACATTCTTTATTAAAGGATCGACTTCTACTAAGGTCATAAGAACGAGATAAACTTTGAACAAGCATGATGTAAAAACAAATAATATAAAATCAGCGGGCACCAAAAGCATAGCCTCTGCCTAGCTAAATAATAGAAAACAGCGCTAAACTATAGCTAAAATTACGATAAACTTCAAACTATGACGTTGGGAGCACCCAATGGCTGTTGTGGCTCTGGCAGGGGAGATGAAAGTGTGTTTTGGTTCATGTCGGTCGTAGGTTAACTTAAGTCTGACGACTGATAATTTATTTAAGGTAAGAATATAACTGACGAGTAACGCGAAAAAAATTTGAATGGTAACTTAGGTTAGTTCTGTAGATCCAGCGAGTTTATGTAAACTACTTATACGTAGTTATATACTATTTGGGTATTTTATTTATCTATCCATTCTGGTAAGCGGGTTGATAAATTCATCAAATTTATTTAATTTTCTACTCAATTTACATCATTCAAGTAATAGTTATTTTATATTTAAAAAGTTATTCATTTTTTATTTAAAATAATGGGAGTGGATAAATTTTTTCAAGAATCTTCGAAGTAAAAAATTTGAATTCTATACAACGAATGGAATCAAAACTGATTAACTTGTTGACGAAACATATTCATATTAACAAACCATTTTAGTTTATAGAGAAAGAAAATTTTTTATAACTTACTAAGCAGCGTTTGTTACGATGAATTTTGTGAATGAGTCTGTAATAAAATCCAGGCTGTGATGTTGAAATTTGCGCACACGTCGAACACGTTTGCTCATTGTGAAGACTTTTACGATGCTCGTTACGTTGGGGCACGAGTGGGCTCAAGCTCGCTCAAAGTAGTTACTGCAGCGCTCAGCGAAACAAGGAACCTCTCGGGTACCGTAGGGAAATAGTGCTGTCATGATGCATTTATTTTCATCGAATAAACAATCCTAATTTAAGAAAGTCACATCGCTTGTCATAGTAAATATTTGAGAGCATGAGAGGCTTCCCCACGATCAAATATGGTTTGAACCGAGCACCAAAAAATGACTTAATTTATCATATATATAACAGTGTAAACATTTTTCAGAACGCTTTTTTTCCGTCAGCTTGGTGAGCAAATTTGTTGACGATGGGGAAATTGGCATTAGGTAGTTATTTTGTTATTTAAAAATAGCACACAGTTATTTTATAGTCCACACAATTCAAGTATTACAAATAAAAGAGCTGAATAACATCAAAACCAAGAATTTGCAAATAATACAGTCCCAAGATATATATTCCGTTATAATAGAGCCAAATAAAGAGCGTCTAGGCTTTACTTCAAATGAACTTTCGGCCTTCGTTTCTCGCAGCATCACTTAGCTAATGAATCCTGATATGTGCTCTGCCTACGACTGTTTGTGCATGTGAGTGTTTTTGAAAAAATTCTAGTTCTACGCAGACTCAAATATTTTTTGTCTGGTTCGACTTCTCAACTTTGAATCCAAGTATTATGAATTTTTGTAGGGCAGGGGTAGTTGCAAATTTATTTTCTTATATTAAAAATGCATTCATTAGTTCTGGAGCCCACTGCTCATGTCATAGTCAAGTACGTGAAGCAAAAACGTTAGTGCACAAGTGAGCACTCGAGGGTCGTGGGGGAAGAATTTTTCTTTCTATTGTGCCGTAATCACAGACTCACATCAAAGGTATACCAGGAGGCAGAGACTACAGCTTTGCACGATGCAGCAAACCAGGCACATAAAGGAAATACTTTTGTGTCGAGAGGAATGGACAAAAAACGAAGAAGTGACAAAAAATACGGGACAAAATGGACAGAACAGTCATAAAAAATGAAGCAGTAAAAACCTTTTTACTCGAGAGCTCAGCTGTAGGCCGATGATGGAGACTGTCTTCCTAAACACCGAAAAAAACTTACCCCAAACTGCGAAAATATTGGGCCAAGTTTGAACAAAACTTACCCTAAATTGGGCCCAACTTCCCAACAGAAAGTTGGAAACATACAGGCAGCTTCTGGGTACCTCCAAAAAAGTTTCAATGTTCCTATATCGTTTTCAGATATGCAAATATGCAATTTAATGCAATTTTGTGATACGAATACGAGCCAATTTTGCAGGTTTTCATCTGGAATTTTCTTTACGTTGTTTCGTTGAATAAGGTATTTTCAATTCTTCATTTGACTTCTCTAAACTCGCCCTCTTTTAATCAAGTGCTCAAACTAACTCCTTTTTTGCGTTTCTTGAATAGTAGTGCGGCATACGCATCTCTGGCTACCTCAAAATATTAATGCGGTGCACGCATATCACTCACTTACTCGAAATGTTAGAGCAGCATACACATTTTCGACTAACGCAAAAAAAGAACCATGACAGCAAGCAGCCCATGTCGTAAGTATGATACTAAAGTCATTAAAGTATGATACTAAAGTATGATACTAAAGCTCATTACAGAGTGGAGTTTTATTGACGAAATAAAAGAATTAACGTCATGACTTATGCCATTACAGCGACCTTAGCCGGCAATTATTATTCAATGGTAAGACCAACACAAATGTTCCGCCCGTCTCTGTTTCTTTTTGAAGTTGGAAACGGAAAATGAACTAAACCAATGAATCACGCAGGTTGCAGCTAAGCAATAAAATAATCTGACAAGACTATTCGCGATAAAGTTAATAAAAGGAACGTTGTGAGTTAACTGCGTTCAACTAATTAATTACCAGGTTTAATTTACTACCTAGATTATTCCTCTACGTCGATTGACCGTAATCACTAATTGGATTAAACCATTACGGGAACACACCACCCAAATGAATAAAGAAGCTTGTAATAAGCTCACTACACAAAGTAAATAAATACTTATGAACTGATGAGTTCCAAAAAAATTGTGAACAGGCATTCAGAAAACGAGAAAAATCTCGCCTGACAATATTCAGTATAGGAGAATACGATGGCTTTTATAACTAATTTCAATCTGTCGTTTAATTTTTACAGCCGAAAAAACTTTTGCAAGTGTTTGGAGTTCTTACTTTGGGACAAGTTTCGCATGATATAAAATTTCTGGGTATAAGTTTTGTGTACCAAAGCAAAAGCCGTTTAAGGTTCGAGGAAAGCCATTCCGATGTTTACAGACTTAAAGATGTGCAGAGTTTTCGTCTATTCGTTTTTACATTTAAATGAATTGAATGTTACAAATTGGAGGGTACCCAGAACACGGCCAGTTCAACCCTCCTATTAAGTTATGCAGTCATTCTAGCCCATTTCTTTTCGCGTGAACTCGAACCATACGTCAATTCTAAATCCATTTTAAAATTGCGGGCTCAAGCGCACAAGTGTCTGGGACTCTTCCTGCGGATTGCCAAGTGAAAACTTCAAATTCGAGTAACCATGATTATTCTCACGAAGCAAAATGGGTGACGAAACGTAATAGGAGGGTGAAGCTCAGAAATGGTTGGACGCGGGCCTGACGTTGGTACCTGGAAAACCGTAATGCTGGCCCATAAGAGACTGTCGAAGTTTTTGCGATCGCAGGTGGTCACTAGGCCATCTCTCTCATCGCAGAACTTGCAGCCAAAAAGGTTCATACCGAGAATACTGGGGGAGGAAGGAGGGAGACAGTGTCACGGCCAAGTTCAGCTTCCCGGGATCAGCTTTTCTTTGCTTCGTATGATTGTGCATTGACTACGCTATATTGAATTCAATCACAATTTCAGTTTTGTTTCCAAATTCACTACTGCTCCAATTGTCTTCTATGAATTCATTTGAGTGCGCTATTGTGAAACAAGAAATAAATTTTCCATAAATAAATAATTTAAGCGAAAACAATTTTCCCTTGTGGTTATGCATTCTAGTCGTTATATTCTTGGAATTTGAACTGAAAATGTAATTCAATCGCTTTTGGAGGAATCTATTATGCAACTATCTCCTCCGGGTGTCTCAGTAAATTAGCAATTAGGACCTCATTCGAAAATGACTTTGAAGTTAACTTTTAGATTTCAAGTGACGTGCGAAATTCTTGGAACAATCTGATGTGATAAAGCGCTGGGAACAAACCTCATTCGTGAGGCATTAGGCGGGTGCGTGACAACAGAGACGAAATTTAAGAACTCACAGGCATACGATCGTCGAAAAGTTTAATTCCTTGGTCAGCAAATTGTAATAACACGCTGAAAAAATGAAAATCGCAGAAAGATATTTTCAAATTTTCTGATTTGTAAATTGTAAAACACGTGGAAAGAGTTAAGGTCTCAGTAAATAAATTTATTCACAAAGCGTTCTGGTATCTGTAATGTTGTGTTAGTTAGCTTTAACTTGCAATCAGTTCACTTCTTTAGGACAATATTGTAAAAGCGCAAACTTTAATAACACTTGTGGGAATTACATGTATAATAATTTCAATCAAAAGACATCGATAAATTTGAATTGAGTTAGTCGTTCTATAAATGAGGCATAAAAAGTTTACTTTTAGATAGAAAGTTTCGCAGAAGTATTCAATACATGAGGTTCATTTGAAATTAAATTATTCTGTGTCTTCCAGCAACGTGTTTAAATAATGCTGTAGAAAATAAGTTTAATTTCGTTTGAACATTGCTTCGTTTAAATAAAGATCAAAAACCTTTAAATGAGTTTTCAGGGTCCAGGGAACAATTCAGATTGAAAGAAACCGCCAGTTTCGCGTGCACGGCCACATGTGCGCTAAAATCCATCTTATCATAGCGAGTGTGGTTGTGAGGTGTATGGTGACTTGCAAGATAGTGAAATTCTAATGGTTGTAAAGCACGAATAGTTTAGTAGCTCAAAAATCAGAAGCATGAAAATTAGCTGCGGAAAGTCTAGAGGCTCAAAAGTGGATGAGCTAAAAAATCTGAAAGCTCAACACAATAAGAAATTCCACAACCCAACAGATTTAGGCCCTTACAGCAAGAAATCTAAGCGAAGACTTAAAAATAGATAAGATGAAAACGAGAGAACAGTGAATGTGAGATGCAAGAAAAAGGAAAAATTGAGCATATGCAAGAAAATCACTTCTAGTGAGAGATGCCAAACGGATCACCTGAGAATACAATAAGTAGGGAAGAGAAGTAGTAAGAAAAGAAAGTACGGAAAACAAGTAGTAGAAAATAAGAAGCAGGCGAAACAAACAATCTGCGAAGAGCAGATGAAATTTGATAGCAGCCAAAAACATGAAGCGAAGCGGAAAAAAGTTGTAGTTTTTGTCGCTATAAAAAGAGATGCTCAGAAGTTTCATAGTATGGCAACGGAGAATAGTTTATACGTTTCTTTTAAGTACAAGGACGCAGGAAAATTTTCAAGTTCTGATCACTCTCATAACATTCATCAAATCAGCTTTTTACATTAAAAGATCCCTACTACGCAAAGCATAGCTAGCAAGCTAACTGATTTAAGAAAATGATAACCTACTCAGATCGATATGCACACAGTGAAACTGAACTATTTCCATAGATTTATAGGACAGAATCAAGTTGAATTAATATTTATACATTGCATTAGACGTCTTACTCGAACCTAGTTTACAGGTTTGTAAAACAAGGACGTATAAAATTATATCGCTTGAAATTTGAATATGAAATAGTAAAAATACTTTGAAATCGGACTAGCAGTTCACATTTTCTTCGCCAAATTTCATTGCTACTTAATTTAGTCAATAAAACATGAGTCAAAATTATTCCGAGTGAGAAGAAAAATTTTCCAAAAATTTATTTTTTCTAGATTCTAATTTTTACAGCTTTAGCATGTATAAATAATGATCGAGTTTTTGCATTGAATTGGCGAATTAGCACACAAACATTTTCTCAAGAGCTAAATAAAATGCTTGTTGTTCATTATTGTGTAAAGAGGATTTTTCAAGAGTAACTGAATGCAGACATTGAGAGCCCGATTACTTAGGAAAACACTGCAATAATAAGACAAGTTTTTACTTTTATTTAATCGTAAGGTCTCGCACGCAAGTTAAGCTTCAACTAGGCCATTTAAATCTACTCGTATATTTTACCACAGCTTTCCCATCAGCCATTCGCGTTTAAGCAAATCACATGTTCGCTATTTATCATTTATTCACGATAAGCTTAAAATAAACTTGTATTATCTTAAAAATAAGAATTAAATCAGTTTAAACAAGGGCAATGTGCAGTTGCCGACATTTATGCTAATAAGGGAGGATTTGATCAACTGTTTAGAGACGAGTCTGTTGCTCAATTAAGGACAGTCGCACGTTATGGCGAAATACAAACACCATACGATTTCTTTCCACAAATGTAATTATCGCAGTTACGGGCTCACTTGAGTAGGTATTGAACAAATTGTACGGCGTTACGAACGCTTTGATCCTCCATGAGGAATTGGGAGAAACAGTTCTAGAACATCTCGCACAACGAGATCAGCTAGTAAACAAAGCGTGTACTGCTTTCATCTACGTTTGTTCGAGTGTTTTGTGTTGCTTACGGTATGCATTTTTTACTCGAGGCGCGAAAATTAATCAACGGGGAAATAAAGATGTGTAATTATAATAAATAATGAATATTTAAGTTATAATGATACCCACTTCACGAGAAACACAGGTCCACAGGAGCGAGGCAAAAGAGGTACGGCTTAGTTATCGTCATAGTTTCATAATTAAAGCATCACATGAATTGAAAATCACAAGATTTTTGATCGTGTTTATTAAAACGCAATATTGGTGGCTGCGTTGAACTACGCTGGCTAATTCTTCCCAAAAGAAAATACCTCATCTACTCGTATTTTCGTAAATTTAATCCTTAATTAAAAGTAGACCTCTTCAGTGAAACCTTTCCTTTCCCTTTCTGTTCTGCTATTACTAAATTATAATTCGCTCTCTAGCAGCTACCACTGTAACTACTCCATTAGGTAGTTGGGTTAAGAACGGTAAAAACACAGCATCATTGCAACTCTTCCAGATGCTGAATTTTGTAAGATACTGCTCAACACAATGGACGGCCATCGCGCTCATCAAACTTTATTCTCTTTATTTCTCTGGTTGAGTTTTTGTGAGAGTTATGTAGCTAAAGTGCACCAATTCCTGATTTGGAAAAGTTGTAGGTAAGGATAATAGAAGCTCCAGCAACAGCAACAACGGAGATTTAGAGAGTACCTGGCGCCAGATCGAATTTGGCTTAGCCGTACTCCACACAACAAAAAAATATTGAAAACTTAAAAATTATGAGTAATGTAAAAACTTTAGTCATTATTATCGAAACTGAAAAACTGAAAATAAGCCCTCAGAATCTACCTAAAATGGTTTGTCAGTTATAAAGCCCTGAAATCGGGAAAAGGCTTTATGTACACCCTGTACCTTGAAATAGCACACATCATCTGGTGTATTCTCATCCCTAAATGGCTGTTAATCAAATACCCGGTATTCGACCAAGTGTTTAAGAGAGAAGGATTTCTAGCTCAAATTTACTTGTAAGAATTTATTACCTTTAGTACTGGTGTGCCACTTGAGGAAATCTACTCAAATTTTTCAAATGAAGAGTTTTACTTCTCGAAAATTTCCACGACCGAAGAGGACAAACTTTAACCCGGTCTAACGCTGTTGCATGTTTGATTTTAGAAGCCTTACAATAACTTCCGCGTAGGGCATCTAGAAATATAAATGCTACAGCGAAAAAGGGAGAGAGAGAAAATATTTTTGTAGGACGTCTTAATGCTAATCGTCGCCGTCGCAAACATATGTGAATAGAGGCTAAAGAAAGGAGTACGATGGTCCTCTGGATAAAAACTGACTGCGGTCACATACGTCACTAAAGCTGAAAAATAAGCCAATAAATATATCTGCGGTCTGTCAAAACAACAGGACGTTGATGGCACATCTGCCGTCATACGAGAGACGCCTGCCACTAGATTTGAAACCATTTGTTTTCATTTATTGAAGCCAAGTTAAGTTTTCCAGTCACACAGCTGTGTGCAGAATAACTTAAAATACGTGCTAACTTTTAATCGGAATTTGACATTGAATTCAATAGGTTAAAATAGCCTTCTAATAATGCTGAGTTTGATTGACCTACAAGAAGCGGCAGTACACAGACGCTCTGATAAATTTAAACGCAGGTGTGTTTTAGTTTACGCAAACATGTTACGTGAACGGCGGTTGCCCTCTCTGGCTCACGAGGAACTTCGGGCGCGAATAAGGCAAGCAAGTCAATCAAACGCGATAGACAATTCAATGAAATTCAAATAGTTCGTAGTTCATTCAATGTATTTGAAAATTTATCTCAACTCCCATATCATTTTCTACTGTTAAACTCATCAACTTTGTATTGAGAGACTCAAGATTCGCGATTTTGCAGTCATAGAGTATGAAGCAATGAACATGCCTCAGCCAGCTCGCACGAACCTAAAATTTAGTATTTGCTGTCCAAAATGTCCCTAAACACGGGGTTCTTTAAAATAATCTGTCAGACAGCGACGCGACCCAGCCATGGAGCGCATGAAGCACATGTGCCGAAACCAGACACAAGCACACATTGCGTAGCACATTCCGGTTAGTGGATTTTCCAAGAAGCGTGAATTTATTGTAATTTGTAAAAAAATGCAAGCTCGCTGTGTGAACTCGAAAAATTCGTCATCGCAATTAAGAGTTCAAACAGCTATTGACGCTTGCTGTTTATTTCTTTACGTCCAGACGAGCAAGCATTGAAGTCATTAGTAAGAGATGGTTAATGAACGATTGATTGAAGGCACAACACCAGGATGAATAAGAGAACGTAACTAACATTGACAAAGAGGGTGATGCAAGTGGCTCTTTTTAAAGATCTTTTGAATTTTTTGTATCTAATCATGACGCAAATAACAGAAAATGGATGGAATACGAGTGGGAGTAGAAGAAATTCGGAAAGGTTTGAAGATAAAAACTGAAAGCATTACACAATTTTACTCAAAAATAAACTAAAATTAAGTAAATAAGGAAAAATAAAAAATAAAACATGTGAGATTTCTCATGAAATCTCAGCTCCAGCTTCGGCCAATAGCTTTTCTCTACCAACCATTCTATTTTTATAAAAATTAGGACGTGAATTTTTTCTCAGCACTTATAATTATTTTCACTTGATAAAAGCAGTTCATCATCCCTAAACCAAACATTTATTATATCAGCTAGTCTAAGACTCCATAACCACGACAGAAGCGATTTTGAGAAAGCTACGAGAAAGAACCAGTTAGCATGGACTGACGCACACTTAAACCCATGTATGAGGGGTATTCCAATACAAGCTACCCTGCAAAAAGGAATAGCAAGTTTGGAGGCGAAAAAAAGAGAAGATAACACAAATTACAAAAAAAACTGAAAATAGAAAGAAGCAAAGTGGGCACGAAAGACAGAAGTCCATAAAGTTTATCTGTAGCCGAGGGACCTAACAGTAACCCCTCCAGAGGCATCAGTCTCTAGCTATACAATAGACAAACCTAAAGTAAACCTCTTGTCTATCCTATTCTCTGAAGGGCCAAACGAGACATTTTATAGGACAGATAGCGCTTCTTGGTGGCATTGCACGCTCCATGAGCGAGCAAAGTTAGAGAACCTCTATACTAAATGAATAGAACCTTGTCACCATGAGATACTGGTGAACAAAAATTAAACGATGTTCTCTATCCTCTAATAAACTATGGGCTCCTTTAATTTACTCGGCTTTGCGATTGTAAGCCCTGAAAGAGTTATGGGTAGATATTCTGTTTCCAATACTTTCCTATCACCTTTTCACTAACTTTTCAGTTGTATGTGAATTATGTGATTTAATTCTCACTTCTCTCAGAACTGAGAAAATGTGCAGTTCACAATTTAAAAAACTGTACGATATTATGCAAAGTAATTTGCAAATATATTCAGGCATGCTAATTTTCCCTTCAATCCCGTGATGCCATTCATATTCCTCGGTGCGAGATTAGATTCCAATGAAGCATCGCTGAAAATATGCAGTGAGCCAAGTTTTGATCTAATTTTCAGCTACGTCTTAAAATTGGAAAGAAATGTCATTTAAAAAAATGGAATAAAATAATTAGATTCCCTGATTTTTGACCTTAGAGCGTAGTGGAACTTAAGGTTTATGTTCGTTCAGTGGACAACCTGATACTTGATCTGAGCCTCGGGTGATTCATTTGGTTCGGGTGAGAGTAGGAGGATGGATTTTATAGAAAGATTATTTACACGTTTCCACAATAAAATAAAAAATAAGAGGGCAGTTAGATAAAACTTATTAATCTTTAGAAACGGTACAAATATCATACGTGAACATTTTTTCAAAAATAAAATTTAATACAGGCGGGTATCGATTTCAAGGTAAGCAATCGGACATGAAAATATCTCTATTCTTCAGAAAGTCTGTGAAGAGTGTTCCTATCTTTCTCGAAGGGTACAATGTAACACTAAATAGGCAACGAACATATACGGTTGTTCGATTGTACCTGAGTAATTTTTTTATGGAGAAGAATATTTGAGAATATTGAAAATGGAATTTAGACTTAATAGTAACAAATTAGTCAGAAAGGCAGAGAAAGTAAAAATTAGTCGTTTCAAGATTACATGAAAAAATATGCTCATAAAGTGTTATATAAACTGATGAAATAATAAAATTTAACAATTACCAATTTAAAAATTATTCAAAAGCAGTATTCCAACGTAAAACCGTCAATTGTGAAGACCGTCAATCGTGAAGTACGTCTTTTTTCTTAAAGCTAAACTGTAGATTTTGACAATCAAGAGTAGTGTCGGTACGAGTCATAGCCTTCAGTTAATGATTTAAATTATAAGGGTTAGAGTCATATGAAAATAACTTTGAAATGTTTACGACCACACGAAAAAAAGAAGATTTGATTATTAGTTAGTTTAAGCCTCCCTATCCGCAACAAAGGCTATCCAAAGAGAGGAAGGAAGAAGGCACCATTTAGTATGGAGTTAAATAAACGTGGAATCTATGCAGAAAGGGCACAGAAACAGAAAGCTAAGAAAGAAGATCATGAAACAAGAAAAAAGTTGAAGAAGAAAGTAGTAGGTGCTGAAAAACAGGACAGCAGTGAACCGAAAAAAGATGGTCCGTAACAAAACCTAAACCTATTCTATTTTAACAAAAAGGAAGCCTACCTAACCTTAAGCTCGGGCCCTCACATGGTTCCCCTGGGAGCGCTAATTCCCATAGATACAATAGTTGTATCCTCCTGAGGGGACGAAAAAAAGAAAGAAATTTAACCGTAGATTCGGAGCCTTCAACAATTATTAGGTGTAGAGGTGCATATTTCATAGGAATATTGGAAATTGCACTCCATATACTAATATCTAAGGTTCTCAGTTAACAATTTTATGGCTTCAATGGAAAATAAATTGACCGATGGCAAATTTAAATTTTTTAGTGGATATTAGAACACAGTTTAAAATGTTGAATTTCTTTACGGTAGGGGTAGTTTGTTTATATCCAAAATTCATCTCGTTTCGCACGTTTTTAAAATTCTGTATGTATCAGAAACACAAAGAACCAGTTGATTTTAAACAACCAGATAACATGACACTGGCGACTCGAGTCCAACACGTCGGCCAAAAATAAACAAAAAGGAATGAAACTAAGATAGATCAGGTAACCCTCTAAATCCAACCCTTCAAACCAATCGAATTCAGAGATCAAAACCCATCCACTCGGTCTATAGTCTCGTGCTACGAGTATGATAGAAATTATTAGGCAGCAGTTAAAAGTTTAACTTTCTTTCTTCATTTCAAGAACTTGGTGGTTTTGGGGCTCAAACTAGGTGCGGGCACTGAAATGCTTGTAAAATAATGAGAAAGATTCAAGACTCTTCAGCCCGTGAAATGAAAATTTGAAATGTTGGTTCGCAGTTAAGCAAGTGGATAGCATAAAACCAACTCGTTACGGATCATAAATGCAATTCGAGAAATAACTAGTTCGTTTCAAGAGATCTAGTTAGAATAAATAAAAATATTAGAACTACAAAACTGAATTAAGTTCACATTCATATTCAAGAAAATAGCTCAGATTAAAATTAAAATAAAAGACGGCACAAAAATCGCGTTAGAGTTGTTGAGTTCCGGGATCAGAAATCGAATGCCTGTCGACTGTTTTGAGACTCAATTGAAGGCTGAAAAAATGCAAAACACTGAGTGCGTACAACCAAAGCAACTGCAAGGCACAGAAATATTTGTTCTTCAAAATAAGCTAACCTCATACCAAATTAATTTATTACATAGATAGTTTAGAATCAACAACCGTTTATCAATGAACTGTACGAATGGTTCAATGTTTCTCGAGCTAGAATAATCATAATTATTTTTACTCACTAAAAGTCTTGTTCAGTACCTCAGCAAGCATAACCAAGCCTGCTTTCAGCAGTCACCTCAATTTGTCAAGGCTGCTCACATATAAAGCTGCTAGCCTGGCCTCTTTATGGCCATAGTTTTAGACCAGCCTCTCTATGGCCTAAACTTAAAAATTTATTCATTTTTAGAGAAGAGTTTTACTACCAGGAGCTCTCATCATCTGACAGATTTAACAGATGCTGAGTGCTCAGTGACCTCAATATAATAGACCGTTTTTAGAAAGAAATCCAAATTTTATTTCAGAAAAAGCTGCACCGACAATTAGGCCATCACCAAATTCTCAGGCGTGCTTCCTCTGAAATTAAGTCCCCGTTACGTGCGGCTGTTTGATCATCTTTCACTGATTCCAAATTGAAGTTTTTGTAATAGAAACACCGAAGAACTATTTTTTCCTACTGTTGATGCACTTTCGACGATTGTGATATCGTCGATGAAGAGATACTTTACTAGTTCATGAATAAACTTAAAATGCGGTTGTGTTATTATTGCGAATTCAGATGTAAAAACTTACGAAACAATTAAATTGAATAGACCAATAAATGAAAGTTGTTATTCACTGCGTAAAAATTTGAATTGAGGGAAGAGCAGAAAAAGGTTGATCGAAACGACAAATTATTTACAGTGAAATAGAGATAGACCGTAAAATTAGGTATTAGCTTGAAAGGGAGCAAATCAAGTACGTTTAGCACAACACTCAGCCACAAAATGCACGATTTCAACAAAGGTTCCATCTGCTTTTAAATATCTTGTTCAGTAGAAGAGATACATTTTACTATTATTATTGTTGAAGAGTGAATAGTTCTCAAAAGTTAGCGACTGAGTACTTATGAAAATATTACACACAGTTCTTACGACATCGACTACTCGTCATGTTTAACGTCACTTCTAGTCGACATGAAAAAATATATCAACATAAAACTTAACTGAAATGAAGCACACCAAAATCTTGTCATTTTTTGAATGGTTATGAGGACATAAAATGAATGTTCAATTTCCACTATCAATGAAAATTGAGAAACAAGTAGAATAAAAGATATTTTATTTATAATTTGTAATAAAAGTAGAATAAAATTCAGAGTTGTTAGGTCTCTATCTTTAAAAAAGATGTAATTTTCTTATTTTTTGAAGACACTTCAAGAAGCTTTTTTTGTGTTGGTTATAAATGTAGAATATTTATTTATAATCATGGAAATTAGCATTAAAAGGTCTTGCATAATTTAATGTTTACCAGGAAAACAAAAATAAGCACTTGGTCATGGAAAGAAGTGTAAAAACAATTTGAAATAAACTAAACTTATAAATAAAGGTAGGTAATCATACAAAATAATCCCACGTTACAGAAATAATATTTACAGTGGTCGCAAGAAAACTGTCATTGAGAACCTATCAACATCTTTGTTTCGTGTGGTAGTAAATTATTTTTTGCGGGAAACGATAGTTTGCGGCATCACAGCGTCTTCAAACATAGACCTTAATCAAATAGGTCACGTGGACATTCAGTTATACATTCAGAAATGAGTATTTTTCAGCATGAACAAGAGGGAAGAAGTATAGGTGAAGTGCGTTACTTTGTTCTGTAAGTTCGAGCAGTTTTTATACTGTTCGAAAAAAAAGTAACTGGACGACGCAAGACTCGGTAGTGAACAATCATTGAAAGGACTGGTGTGTAAGTCATTCAAAATGCTGTAAATCACCGAAGTTGTGCAAAACAACGTGTAGTTAGGAAAAAAATCCATATATTTTGATATTTTAGTTAATTTGATATCTGATGAATCTTCAAATTATTACGAATTCTAAGTAATTTCACTGTTTTGACACCAAATTTGCTTCTTTTAGTAATTCTCTGTACAGTCATTCTCTTTTTTGAATTGGTTTGTACAGTGCATCTGTTTTTACAAATAATATTCAACAGATGACTTTTTAAACCTTTTTTTCACTTGAATAAACAAGCGACACATTTCTGCACATATTGTGTTCCTACTTACTTTAGTATTGAATTACATGTAGCTTCTCGAGATAAATTTATGTATGGAAATGAATATCTTCAGACCTCAATTTCTGAAATTCATAATTGTCTTTAAAAAACATTACTGTCTCATGTTGATTTTTTTTGCAAGTATAAAAAGCTATTGTTATTTAGACGAGGGGAAATGACGATTATTAGAAGGAATGTGCACGGCAAAATGTAAAAGAAATTTACCGTTTTCAATCTAACTGTAGATTCATTAGTAAAATGCTAACAAAAATGAATCATTACCTCAAAACAAATCGATTTCCTTGGACAAAAAGAACGAGGTTGTGCTCACTGTTTTCCTGAATGGAAGAAAAAGAATTTAAAGGAAACTAAGCCAAGGACAGTTTTACATTCAAAGCAAGGAAGGATGATAGGGCAAAAAAGAATGCTCACCTGAAGATGAAAATGAAAAGCACCAAAAGCGAGAAGAAAATCGCAACGTTGTCCATTGTCCGGAGCATTACGAAAAGCTGCCGTCGGAGTTGCGGCATAAAGCGAACGAGCTTTAAGATCCGCAAAAGTCGGAAAGTGCGGAGGACAGACAAGCTCGACCCGCTGCCGGACGTGTCGCCGGTGAACTCGTTGCTGCTCTCCACGATGTACGTCTGGCACATCTCCACGATCCTGTGTTTACCAGGGTCGTTTTATCGGCACTGTAATCTTTTTGAAAGATTAATTTCATTTAATGTTATTTTCAATTATTAACACCGATGGGATGTGATAAAAATAAAACATACTTTAAATTGAAGTTTATAATACACCAAATGGAATAACTAATTCAGGTATGAACAGAACAATATCATTCAGTTTGATACTTAGAATAATGCAATTTTGGTATGATAAACTGATTTTGAGATGCGTGTGCGTGTGACGTTTCGTTTATACTGAAGCAAAATTAGAGCAACTTCTTGAGAATTATTGAAATATACGTGCAATCAAATTGCATATCGAATACTCCACAACCGTTGAATTTGAATCCGCAGTGCATAGCCATGTCTGGGAAGTTTCAAAGCGATCACCTCACGAATGTCGTCTGCTGCTTGACCTGCCCGCGATTCAGTTGGGCGCTCGAGAATGCGCCGTAACGTACCTGCTTAGCACCTCTTGTGCTCATGCGCTTCTATGCTAAATTGCGTTTCGAAAAATGTACGCAGGTATATGGAGAACATTTCTCGCAGTCGCGGACAACTATAGTCTGAAGAGACGCCTTAAAATGCTACAAAAGTGTGTATTATTGTGATCGCTGCGACGTTGGGGACTTGGTAGTATTCAACGCACGGTTACCTATTTTAGTTCTATTGACTTGACGTCAACTGACTTGATGGTATTTGAGAACAGAGCGGAATTATTTACCCTGGATCGCAACCTAAATGAAGTTCCAAATTATTATACATCGGTAAAACTCATTTCAAAAAATTTCAATATGCAGCAAGGTTTTCCGACTACATGGAATTACAAATTGTTGGATTTCTACGCAACTAAAAATTCATGTCAAAAATAAAATGGGAAAATGAAGTATTAATGTTTTGGCTTAAGGTTAGTGTCGGAACGTTATCCCGGTAGCACATAACTTAGAGCTTAGTTTCCATCCACCACTAAACTTGCTGTAATAAAATGCATGATATAATCATACGAAATATATTGCAGAAAAGAGTGGATCAACAAACAGCACAAAAAAGGAGATCCCAGTCAGTCGCAAAAATCGCAACTTTCTCGCTTGAACATCGTCACAAAATATTCCAACTAAAAGTTCTTCCAAAAGCTCATCGAGGAATATAAGTTTTCTATGTTTTCTATTTCCTACCCGTAAAACAAGTGTAGTCATCATGCGTATTGAGTACTGAACGCTGAATTAAAAGCATCACACATGTCTATATAAATTAAATTTTCATGAAGCAGTCTTTGATGTTTTTCTCGGGAAATTATAAAAATCAAAAAGAACGCTCATTAAGAAGTATGGAGATGCTATAGAAGCGCTCTAAGCGTTGAAAAACAAACATTAAACTCCCAAAAACTCGTTTGACTTACCCTAAAACTACAATGACCCCGTCGAAGAGGTTAAAGCCGTTGCTGATGTATCCAAAAGGTCCCTCCGCGATGATCTTCAAGAACATCTCGAAGGCAAAGACTCCTGAGAAAATGATGTTGCTTGTCTCGACGATCTGCGTCAGTTCCTCCGGCTGTAAGGTGCACAACGAACAGTAAATTGTGATACTAGAGAGTTATTGGAGCTAGGTCCGAGGTACACGAAACAACAAATAAGGAAGGCTCTAACAAACACCGATGTATTTCACTGATTTACTTCTGTTTGAAGATGACCTAACTCGTTTAAAATAAACGAAGTGAACCATCGTTTGATTAAATTTGCAGCGAATCTAAATTCTTTCACAGCTATAAACAATACTAAAACAGTTGGTAGAATAGGTACTACATGATGCACGTATGTCTTTGAAGTTGAAAACTGTAGCAGTCCAATATTGTCAAGTTTAAGACTACTGGATCATTTAATTTGATTACAGGATTCAGAAAATACTTCATGAACATTTAGCATTGCTAGAGCGACAGCTTTTGTGAAAACATAGTTAATGAACACTGTCTTTGTCGCCAAGTGCAAATGTTGGAACGCAAAATGCTACGTGAATTTAACTAACGAATTCACACATATAAGGCAATTACAGGAATAGGGACATTGAGAGAATTATTCACGATAAGTTTGATAATGATGCCTTTAATTTACAGTATTCTGAATATTATTCGATGAATGAAATATAAGTGTGCTTGCAGAAAGAACATTATAATAGAAGCATTACTCACCTGATTGTGATACTCAATGCCCATACTCAGGGTGTTGACGAGGATAGCTATGAGGATAGAGGTCCTGAAGCACTTGCTGTCGACAAATTGCTTGACTGTCTTTTGACACGCAGAACACCATCTCCGGATGGGCCGTTTTCTTTGATTTTCTTCACTCCATTCATCTTCAGATTCACTCCAATCCGAATCCGACCCACTAGACTCGTCAGAATCGTCATACGGAAGGGAAGGATCGTTAGAGAAGAACAGTGACGGCGCAGAAAAATGCTTAACGCCCTTAGCTAACGAAGAGTACAGAGTGTGCACGGACCTCGAGTCCACACCCATGTGGGTAGGGAGGGCGGCGGATAAAGCTCCGCTCAAAGCCAGCAACTCCCCACATGTGAGTCCTGAGCCTCCTCTTCCTCTTGGCAAGTACCTGATGGGCTTAGGGGACTCCCTTGCAGGCGCAGGCTCAGGAGGTTCAGGGTCCGTCTGCGTGGTCTTCTCACTGAGACACACATTCTTGGTGTCTCCTTCGCCTCCGTGCATTTGGACGACGTCATTGAACATCACGGACGACCGACGGGTTCTCGAAGTTGACGGAGTGCCACTACCGTCTGCTGATGGAATAGGTAGCAAGTTCGGCATTAAGTTGGTGTTGCTTCTTCTTGGCTCTTCGATGGCCTGCCTCGCCTCTTGTTGGTCGTCGAGAGTAGACGACCCTGTGTTATTGATGATGGTTAACGTGGGGATTACTTCAACCATCTCTCTTTCTTCAGCAACGTCAGTGAGCTCGAACTGATTGTGCTTCCTCCTTCTATGCTTCTTCAAGCTAAGGTGTTTGGGTGTTTTGTTCCTCCTCCTCCGATAAGTTTTATATTTGGCAATGACTTTGCGCTTGAACTTCTTGGCTAAGTGGGCGATGTACTTGAGGATCTCAGCATAGCACCCGGGCTGGTCGGAGCCGGAAGCGAGGGTGCTGGAAGAGTGGTAGCGCGCTCGCTCCTGCTTCATGCGCTCCATCTCGCGCTTCTTGGTCTCAGAAAATTGCGTTGCTATTACGACTAAACATAAATTGATCATGAAAAACGATCCGATCTGAAACAAACGGGGATACGAAAATTAGCAAATACATGAAATGTATGTAAATTTATTATTTTGCTCAAGTGGTACCAGATTTCAACTTTCCTTAAATAATTTGTCCCTTGTTTCGGGCTTCGGCAAAATGGGGTAAAATTAGGGTAAAATTCTAGAAAATCATATAAACTAACAGGTCGCTGATGAGCAAAAAATATCAGTTCGTAAATGTAAAACTGTAATAGTGTTCTTTCCGTGCAGTCATGCATGAAAAAAAAACAATTAAAACTTCACATACTCTCAGGCAAACCAAATTGTATTGCGAGAAAGCCTCAACACGCAACGAAATTAATATGAAGGTTGCAATGTCTTCAACATTTGTATTATTATTCCAGTAGTCGATTTCTTTTGTTCGAGATAATATCCACATCCACACTTGCTGGGCGAATAACTCAGCATAAAATTACGAATTACTTTGTCATACTTAGCGGGAAATGACCTATGCTCCAGCGGTAGTCATAAATCTACAATAATTTACTTTTAATGAAGGGACATGAAAACCTTTGATGGAGTTAGTAATTAAATATGTCATTTATTTTACTATTATATTAGTTTCAAGACTCCCTAGCCACAACAAAAGCGATCTCAAGAGAGCGAAGAGAAGGGACTATTTAGTGCGGACTGTAGACACCGGACAATCTATGCACAAGGTGTGTTCCCACAAGGGATAGATACACTGAGCATAGAAACAACATTTTACGAAGGAAGAGGAAGAAAAGACAAAGAAGAAGTAGCAACGAAAGAAAGAAAACGGAAAGAAACAAAGTGGGCACTAATGACATCAGCCTCAAAGACAACTGTTAAAATCTAACACCCTTTGCAAGCGTTTTGAAACTGCATTTTGTAACACAGACAAATATTTTCGTAGGGCACAGTTGTAAAAATTTCCAGTACTGAAAAAATTTCCTTAAAAAATAATTTCTAAAATTCTTGAACAAAGAACGTAGTCTCATAAAGATTATACATTAAGAATTTAGCTGCTCGAACTGCATGAAAACTACAACTGAACTTAAACAAGAAGACCAGGTCAGCAATGCCTATTTGTGACCGGTTTGTACTGCGTCGCGTTCGTTCTAGATTAGTTTATTCGTGCGTTTTAAGTTAACTGATCTCGGCCCAAAACCACATAATAAAACCTCACTTTTAATCAAGTTCAGCCTCCCGGGACGATGGCACTATGTAGTGCAGTGTACAGCAATATGCACTTAACGCTACTGCAGTACTTACAACAGTAAGCAGCACACAGCTGCAGTACTCACAGCAATAAGCAGCACACAGCTGCAGTACTCACAACAATGAGCAGCACACAGCTGCAGTACTCACAACAACAAGCAGCACACAGCTGCAGTACTCACAACAACAAGCAGCACACAGCTGCAGTACTCACAACAACAAGCAGCACACAGCTGCAGTACTCACAACAACAAGCAGCACACAGCTGCAGTACTCACAACAACAAGCAGCACACAGCTGCAGTACTCACAACAACAAGCAGCACACAGCTGCAGTACTCACAACAACAAGCAGCACACAGCTGCAGTACTCACAACAACAAGCAGCACACAGCTGCAGTACTCACAACAACAAGCAGCACACAGCTGCAGTACTCACAACAATAAGCAGCACACAGCTGCAGTACTCACAACAACAAGCAGCACACAGCTGCAGTACTCACAACAACAAGCAGCACACAGCTGCAGTACTCACAACAACAAGCAGCACACAGCTGCAGTACTCACAACAACAAGCAGCACACAGCTGCAGTACTCACAACAACAAGCAGCACACAGCTGCAGTACTCACAACAACAAGCAGCACACAGCTGCAGTACTCACAACAGTAAGCAGCACACAGCTGCAGTACTCACAGCAATAAGCAGCACACAGCTGCAGTACTCACAACAACAAGCAGCACACAGCTGCAATACTCACGACAATAAGCAGCACAAAATATATCCAGTCCCAGAAAGAGTGGCCGTCCTGCACGTAGTACATGATGTCCACCCACCCTTCCAAGCTGATCACCTGAGTGGCGCAAAAAAGAATTGTTACTTTCCACAAAAAAATGCCTGGATTAGGCAATCAGAAGTTTTTGTAATCAATTTAGGCCATTAATGCTGTCCGTTATTTAGAGTACAAGTAATAACATTCAAGTAAACGGAATAACAGAATCGCATTGCCAGTCGGTCCTGGTTGGGACGAGTTGATATTTCACGAGATGATATTTCATGGGACGAGTTGCCATTTCATATATTTCACGACGACAAAGCGGGATCCGATTCCTATCTATTTGTCAAACCGTTGGGGTTCCGTCATGAGGCCACTGGGCAACTTGTGCTTAATTATGATGCGGAAATGCGTTGGTCAAAACATCTTATTTGTCATGGGGCATAGAGTAAGCCTGTAGGCATTCTTATGATAAGAAGCATTGGTAACCAAACCTAATTTGAACTGCGTTCATTATTGTCTACCTGAAAGAAACATAGTGCTGAGGGTGCATATTTCTCATGTTTATTATGGCTACTTGGCAGTGCAGTTATGCACATAATCAAAACTAAATGACTCTGAAGTGAATTTTGGTGCTATTTCAATGGACACCTACTGTGCAATTTGCATTTCAAAGCTGTCTTTTTCAAAAATATAAACTGGGGAGAAATGCTAATGGAACTTAAAAAGCAAATGAGAAAATTTTATTGGCGACCGTGCAACTAGTCTATTTCATATCTATTTTTATTTTAGGTACTGATGGTGAGTATCTTATACATCTGAAAGCATTACTTTGTAAACTTTTATGAAAAAAGAATTTCGTTTAGCTTTCGCTATGCGCTTTGTCGAAAAACAATTTATCCTAGTATGTAGACTTTATTGTACTTTATACTATGCATTTCTCTAATGAATGAATTCCTGGATACCGACATGACAGCTCCTAAAAAACTAAAAAATAGCTCGTGGTACTTAAAATATATACTAAAAATCCAAAAACAAATTGTTTTTGGTATGCCTTTATAAAACGTAAATATTTCAGCTCCTTAGAAGATGGACTTTTGAGTCACTTTTTTTTAGCTCGGACCATGAGAGTATCGCTTAAGGCGTTCTAATGGAAATAAGAATGTCTCAAACACGAGCTTTCTGACGAGCTTTCCGTCGTGTTTTCTCAGAGAAGACGTAAAATTTCAAGCTATTAAACGCTGATTGAGATAAACCTGCCCAACTCGCAGTATTCTAAACTTCGGCTCAGAAGTTCATGACAGACGATGTAGGTCGCATAATTTATGCCCCGCTGTATAGAGTATGGCGCCGCAACTTTAGCGGACTTGCTCTAATTAGAGTTTGTCGTCATCGTACGCGCAAAGAATGAAGGCTACTTAACGTGTTTGTCTTCATCCAGATTCTTCACCGGTCAATTTATTCTGCATCATGTGCCCGAATTACAGTACTAAATAAATATTAATATTATGATAAATATTGTTGCGTATACTCCCTGCACTGATTGAACAAACCGTCTTTCCTAATTACAATACCCAATGAAAATCAGGTGTTATATCGTAATTACCTTGGAACATCCTTCCAACCGGTATTGACAGCACGTAAACTGAACCCATAGAACCTTAATTCAACTAGGTCAGAAAATCTGAGTTAGAGATGTTAAGATCTAAATTTAATATTATTAAACAATTTTCATCTTCCCCTTGAAATAGAAATTCATCACTGATACGCACCCCAAAACCGAGGCAAACTTTAAATTTCTCAAAGAAAGGAACTTTGACTTTGACTTAGTTTCTCATAAACAAATAGTAAACTTTTAAGGAGGACGTCCGCCTTCAGGACTTTCTTTTTTGTTAGTGAACATAGAGAAATAATATTTGGTACACTGATAGGAAATGCAACTAGAAATCATTTGTCGTCTATAAAGACATGCGAATATTTTTATAGAAAACGAGGTATTCTTGGAAAACGGAGTTTGGGGGGGAGAGGGGGGGGGGGTTCTAAATGCTTCTCCTCCTTCAGTTTTTCAGCCATGCGTTCATGATTTTGCATCATTGGATACGGAAAGACCAGGGCATTACGGGGTGTGAACAGGCATTCTCTAAAGTAATGAAAAAAATTATCGAAAGTGACATTTTGGTGCCAAAAATTTATATTTACGACGTCAAAACTTTTTATCATAACAAATATCGAATTGCCCATTCACACCTCGTAATGTCCACGTATTTTCGTATTGAAGGATACCAAAATCATTCCTGTAGCTTCAAAACTGTAGGAAGAGAAGTATTTTGAAACCCCTAAGTCCAAGGTTTTCAGTATAGGCAAAACAAAGGAAAGGTAATCAATTTCAATTGAAATTTATCATAATTTCTTGGGTCAGCTAAGATCCTTGAAATCATTATAGAGTAATAAAGAGACATGGGAGATGACGTAGCAACGTCGCACCGTTAAGAAAGAGCCAAGGGGGAAGTGTACCATGATAAAATACCACTTCCCCCTTCCCTCCCTCCCCCCATTCTTCAAACCCCGGTAGCGGGCGAACGAGCGAACATACGAATCTCATTTGTCACAGGATGTACCTGACCTCTTACACTTCCTGTAGTGGCAAAAATCCCTATTTCTACAAAGGTCTCAGAAACTGGGATCCTGAAGAGGAACGCCCCCCTTAAACTGTAGCTTTCAGTACCACAAAACTCACGAAACTTAATTTCCAAATGACTGACAGAAAAGTGATTACTGAGGGACCTTTAATCACGTTTGTTTCTATTTGCGTAACTAAAATATAGTTTGGTGGAGAAATTAGAGCAGGAGATATTGAGGATTTAACTAAACTACTGAAATTACGAACACCGTACCTAGTTGTCCATAGGTGAGAAGCAAATCAATGTGGAAATTGCGCCTAGTACACTTCACACACAGAGAAAAAAAATAACACCTAACAAAGTAGCGCGTGAGTAATACAACTCATACAGACTCTACGCTTTATTTGTACTCTGATCTCTGCGAAAGAAAATTAATCCTTATGAACATGTATTAGCAGTTCACTCATCAGAAACAAGGGAACCTGAGGACCATTCTTATTAGGTAGCTTACAGAAAGAAAGCTCTATTAACGAGTAAGAATAAGGAGAAGCTACTCACCAGAAATATGGCCACCCAGGCCAGCCCTATATTATCGAAGGAGATGGCGCCCTGGAAGGGGTTCTTATCTCCAGGACGGCAGTCGGTGTAGTAGTGGTTCCAGTTGATGCAGGTGTCGTTGTCCAGCTCACCCAGAGCAAACACGGTCTCGTTGCATGGCTTTCCAGTTTCTGGCACAAACAAAATTTGTATACGTCTGCAGAGCCTGGCACTTTGACTGTGACGTGAGCCATACTTGGTCACTGAGGGAGTTTTCATTAAGCCTACGACAACCACTAGTCACAAACTCAATTTAAGAAAGTGCTTAATCAAATCTATATGAAAACCCGATCCAGTTAATGTTTGGTATTTCCAACATTGCTTAATACAAATGACTTTAAATTTGAATAGAATAATAAAATTGTTTTACCAGCCGCAATCAAATTGTTAAAGCTTTAGGTGCTTGTAATGAACGTAAGTTGGTTATTTTCAATGTATTTCGTTTGTGATGCAAGGTACGCTAAGTGCAAAGGTTAACGCCCGTGTCAGAAGAGCGAGAAGTCATAAACTCGAGACGCCGGCCTTCTAGTGAGAGACATCAGTGAGACCAGAACAAGCGGAAACTCTCAAAAATAAATCAGATTCAATCAGGGGCAAATATCAGGCGTATGGCTTCAAAAACAAGGCTAATGGTGGAAAATAGCGTCATGCAAATAAATATATACTGGCAGTACTCAAAGAACTTCTTACTTTCATGTTTGGTAGGCGGGAGTTCTTCGCAGGTGTGCATGCCGTTGTCCTTCGGCAGGGAACATATATAGTCTTTCTCCACCTCAGTCACGTTGAAGTACGAAGTGATGGGTCTACAAGCAATACACATTGATCAGTTTCAGACGTGATTCAGACTATATTCAGTCTTTCTTTACGTTCAAAACAACCCATTTGTAGCGTCTTTCGGAAAAAGAGAGAGATGGACGGTGAAGTCGGACACTTTGGAATACGTGTTAGATTCTACTACGCATTTTCATAAGAAGATGCTAAAATAGATGCCCCTCACAAGCATATTTAAAACAAAACGAGCACACAGAGCCAATTGAAAATAGGGGCTCGTAATTTCTTCACATTTTTACTTCTAGGTTTCTTCGACTTTTGACACGTGTTCTGCAGCGTGTCTGTTCTAAAGTAGTCCTACTTTATCAGAATACAAATCTATTTCCCTCAAGTGCGTCAGCAATATCTGACGTGAAACTCATGACTTAATTAGATGTCAAATTTTTCGAACATTCCGGAATAACAGGGCGATCACTCAGCAGTAATTTTAAGGCCCAGCTAGCGCACTTGTAGAAGCATGCCGAGCGTACTTTTCATTCCATATTTGAATTCCAACTTCTTATAATATTCTCGAGCTCAAAGAAAACAATATTTCAATTCCCATCAAACGACAAAATATTTTAGTTATCTAAAATAACTATTGTAAAATGTAACTTAATTGCTCTAGAAGTCTCACCGACAGTTTGAACATTTTCAAATTGACGGAGACTGCTGAAGTATTCCTAACAAGCACGAGCTTTCCTGAGCGACGTACGAGTATGAAAGAAACATAACACGAAAGTTTAATGGTTTCTGAGGCAAAACCCATTTTCAGGTGACCCTACGCAACGGTTGCCAGTCCGAGCCCAAGCATTTCGCCGTAGCACGCACGACTACAGCCTCCCAGCACCAGAGGCTCAACTTGGTCGGCTGAAATCATAAATGCACGGGCAAAAAAGTTAGGCTGGAGTGCGGTGAGCGACAGGGCTGTAAATTACTGAAAGGCCTGTCTGCATCTCCTCATCGTAGGAAGTATTCCCATTATTCTGAATGAAAAAAATGATGAATTCATGCGGAGACTCGCCAACTACATTGCTTGAAATAGTGAAAATTTATCATTCCGTATTTATGAAATATTCATTTCCTTAAAATGGGAATTGTTTGGAAAACAGAGTGTCCCCATTTATGTGAATTGCAGTTTGCAAATCTGTAGGAAATTTCCTTCTGAGGCTTTTGCTCTCATTTGAATACGACCGTCAAATTAACGCACAAAAGTGCTAGACGGCGTATCCAGACTCTCTGCATTAATTAATCTTTCCACAATCACGTATTCAGTAGAATACAACACGACAGACTCCAATGATGATAGGTGTTCATCGAGCGTCTGGCATTGACAAGTGCGCTAATTTTTCATGTTTTGCTCTTTAACATACTTTCGAATGCTAATAATGATCACCACAGTAAACAAGCTGCAATTGCTGTTTTCATACTAAAGTCTGCGTATCAAAAAGATTATTGACCGAGTTTTGACTACAGCAGAGAATGAGTAAAAGGGTTTTATCATAAATTCGATCTAATTTGTGTCACAATATCGTTCAGTGTTCGTCTTTGACACTTTTATTGCATTAAACAGTTTCACATTACGATGTAAAGCAATGTGAAATTGGTACACAACATAGTACATATTGCTTGGTGATTTGCACTGATCCTTGAATACATGTTCAAGCGTAGCAATTGCATTCAAAAATAAAGACTCGAAATGGAATTAGGAATCTCTCAGTACAATAGCAGCTTCATACTTTGAGCGTCACGACCTTACAGAGGATAACAAATTTTTCACGAGTAAATCTCAGTTCTCGTGTAAGAGTGGCTTGTGATAATGTAATCATTTTACCACATGCGGTCTTTAAAATCGACGCTTTTAAAAAAATTATCTTTCGAATGTTTTCCTGCCGTTTTATTTTATTTCAACCGGAATTCATTCAGAAATTTTACCTGGTCTTCAAAGCTAACTGGTAACTTTTACCCAAACTTGAGCTCGAGTGCTAATTACTCGAAGTAGTTCATTCTCCAGATATTTTAAAGAAACGATTTCCAGGTGAGAATGTGTTGAACGTTCATAAAGTGACTCTGAAAACGCGGTAAGGACATTATTAAGGCGAAACGTACGAGTTTTAAAATGATCCTGACATGATGAATAATTTTTGGGTCTCTGGTACTTCGAGCGCCGGATATGGTCCATGCCCGCGCACAGTAGCCAGGATACCATGGCAGGAACCATTAAATCGTCCCCCACATAACTCAAACTGAAAGTATGAGTTATGTGCCATAACCTGGCCTGGACCATCACTATAACTAACTGGATAATTTACACTCGAAATATGAACTGAATTAAGAAGGATGTTTCAATTGATTTCCGTGGGTTAGTTGAGAAATATTGCTGAAAAAATACACATGAATCGTTAATTTCTAAACACAAATAAGGATTAGATTCAGTTCAAACTCGGAATTAAAAAATCTTTATACTGAATAGAAATTTTTAA
Organism: Morinoia aosen; assembly: GCA_030386875.1. Taxonomy (NCBI): domain Eukaryota; kingdom Metazoa; phylum Arthropoda; class Malacostraca; order Amphipoda; family Talitridae; genus Morinoia; species Morinoia aosen. Next base: position 58,361,756 of record CM059558.1, read on the forward strand.
ACGTTTAACAAATGGATCCAATTTCAAATAATAGCAGAACCTTAATAATTATAATTTAGCAGCATACGATGTAATGCGTTTAGTGCAGAAGGTAATTATGCTGAATGTGTGGTTAATTGCAATTATTTATCGTAAAACATAAAATGAGGCAAGCATTGTTATCGAACAGAATTTGTGATGAAGAGTTGAAACAAATTTTTGTGGTAAAGAACCCAGCAATAAATGTAAGCTCAGCGTTTTTGGCCAGGTATTCCGATTCATTGCGTAGCTCAATGAGCATGTAATTGAGTCCAAGGTTTATAAATAGCTCCTGAAAAATTGAAATACATAGAAATAATATGAATGTTCCAAAATGAGGAATTTAAAAAGCGAGGAATTAGGGTGCACGAAAGAAAGCTACAAATTCTGAATTGGGTGTTAGTCAAAATTGATAAAGAAAATTTAAAAATAAAGGAGTAAATTGTGAAAAAAACTAAAATTCTTAATAATATTTATACAATTCTAAGTAATCCGAAGCGAAAGCATGGAAATTATGAGAGGCGATAAAGGAATTAGAATGAAATCGGAGTGAGAGGTAACAACATGTTGTTACAACTCATTGGAGAAACTTAACATGTTGCTGTAGAACACTCAAAGCTAGCTACATTTATGCGGAAGATTAAATAAATTGCAATTTATGAATGTTCAAATACTTAAAGCAACGATCAGAGCTTAGGAGGGTTATGACAGGTTTGCCATTGAATGAAGGTAGAGATTTAAAGTTACTATGGGTTGTACGGAGCGTTTAGAGGTGCAAATTAATACTGGGTGGTTCATCAACATTTGAGGATCAGTCTACTTACACTAAGGAGGTTGTCAAAATGTCAACGTATTTATTTTCAAATAATCAACTTTCAGAGCCAAGCAGACTTCTATATTAGGAACAAGGTTTTTATTTAAAGGGAGCGATCTAAGTTAAGCTGAAGGGTTTAAATTTTAGTAGGGTATGCTACACCTTGTTAGCAAGTACTTAATTTTAGCGAGAACAATGTCAATTTATGAAATTCGCCAAAACCGTCACTTGATTATGTGAAAAGATATTCAATAACGGAGTTACAATGCGAAGGAAAGCCTGATGCCCGGGTTCTTGCTGGTTAGGCCCTTTGTTAAGGAAACTAAAGGTGGACTCCGGCAAGTGCGTTAAGAACTTTGAACTCCTGAGGATTTGTTATATCGACCTTTGGCAATCTCACAACAGCACCAAAACATCATCGTTGTCTGAATTAAACTAAATTATCCTTCGCTAACATTGTTTTTGGAAGGCTTAAAAAATTTTGCAGAGTAGTTCGCTCTGTCGACAGAACAAGGTTCGGCAAACAAACCTGCCTAGAAAATTTCAAAGGCAAAGATCATAATTTGATAAAAATTTCCGAGATTTGTTCCGCTGTAAATTTGCAATTTTTCGGTATGCTCTAAAATCCACAATTAGAGTTCAGTTACAAACTATTAACAAGATTATCGATGCTCGATTGTTTCGTTCTATGATACAAAATCCTATGAGTGAACTGTAAGCGCTATTCTGAGAGACGATTTAAAAGAAAATTCTAAATTAAATTCGACAGTATGATGTTTTCTGGACAAGATAATATGTACTCAGACGAGTACATTTCCTAAACAGTGCAACTGAAATGAAGATTCATATGATGAAAGAATAATTTTCAGCAGACAGCGACAGCGGCAGAGTACGATAATATTTTCAAGTCAAAATGTCGATCATTCACGACACAATGCGGCCATTCAACCGACTGCAGCAAAGTTAGAAAATTGATCTCAATGAGTTCTTTAGAAGCCGATAAAAAATTGATGCCGACGATTTAATATCCTGGGAGAGAAATTTTAGCATTTTGAATGTATGCAAATATTCCTGACTCTAAGAAGAGTGAAGCCAAGTATGGTACATATCTAAAGTTCTAGGAAAAATGGGCAGAGTACAAAAATTTCTCAATTACTCGGACTAGCAAGGTATTGTGCGCTCTGGAAAGGAATGAAAAATTAGACACCAATTCAAAGCAGAAAATATTCAAACCTTACGCCACTTCAACAATTCATGCAAAAAAACAAGATGCAGTATGCACGAATTAGAGAATAAAAACGGTCATAACATTTCACCAAAGTTCTATAAAAACCACGATGCGCACTGAAGGAAATTCTTCACAGATCTTAAACAACGCAACAGAATTTGAGGATGCGCGAGCCGTGCCTCTGACACGGGCAAAAATGGTGAGGATTTAGCACCTCCAGATGCCTCGGCGCCGCACTACCGAAGTGTTCATTGTAATGCACAGGACGTGCACTTTGCTTTAAATATTGGACGTGCTACTCACAATAAAAAAGAAACGCTTTTTGTTGCGCGTAGTGCACGTGCTACTTGCAATGTAAAAGACGTGCGTTTTGTTGTGCGTAGTGCACGCGCTACTTGTAACGTGCAGAGCGTACATTTCGTTACACGTGCGATACGTACTCAAAAATACCGTTCCATGTATCATAAGTCTCCCATAATCTACACAATATACAAGCTAATATAAATTGGCCCTGAGAACGATGTTACCGTTCAGTTTGGCGCAGAGTTCACTTCAGAATTAATTTCCACAACACAGAGTTCCACACAGAATAAAACTCAACGCAACGTTTACTTCAATACGAGTCATCACAAGCGCGGTGACAAACATTGTCTTATTCGTCACTTGTGTTGTGCTGCACTTTATGATAAAACTAGTCCACCCCCCTTTATTTGAAATAAAAAAAGAGGGCAAAATGAGAGAAAGGCCGTAAGAAATTAAAAAATACAATCTTTCGAGAGTATGAAATAAGAAAGAAGGCGAAAGGAAAGAAAGGCCTTGAGAACTAAATAAAAATTCAATCTCCCGAGAGTTGATGAGGCCGAGTACACACGGCCCGTCAATATATCATATATAGGACTGGAGCTTGTCTCACAGATACGCTCATCACACACTTTCGGCTGGCTTCGGACAGACAGAGACGGACGGACGCGGCTCTTATTATAGTGTAGACTAGTCCACCCCACTATATTTCAAATAAAAAAGTGGATGAAATGAGAGAAAGGCCGTAAGAAATAAAAAATACAATCTCTCGAGAGTCGAGAGTCGAATATTTCATACATGTGCAGCACAGTTGAATGAGACAGCAGGCTGCAACACAGTATCCAGCACAACACCCAAGTATGCATGATGTTCGTTGATTTATTCACGGGAGATGTCATCGACAGTCGTTTGGAAATCAAAATAAAAAATATTACACTTGCAAATCTCTGTAAAACTTCCGTTCAATAAACTAAGTATCGTAAACACTAAATAAATTAAAACAAAATCGAACACGCAAGTATACATTACTTGGCACATGAAATGTTACTTTATATTATTGCCGGTTTTTTGTCAATCTAACACATTTAATTTCATATTCGGAGATATTCTGTCTTTTTCTCTGAAAATAAATCTGTCAACGAATAAATATCAGCTACAAACCAAAAAATATCTAGAATTACTACTTTAAATTGAGTTCTATGTAACGCCAATGATTCGAGAGTATCAGATAAAAAACTGACCATTTACATTGTCGGAAATTTGCCGCAGATAGTAGGCTTATGGATGGTTATCAAACATTTCACCAATGTCGTTGTATTGCACAAATTTCACACGTATAACGATGAAATTATTGCCGTGGGGCAGGGACGAGGTTATTTAGAAGCCTCAAAGATCGTATGTGTTCCGGTCCAAGTAGCTTGGATACTAAAAACACATTTTTAAAACATCTGTCCTTCAGTCTAAACACTAAAAGCCTGTTGAACAACCTACTATCCAAAATATGAGAAATTTCCATTGTAGAGTATTTGGTGATTTCATCATCGATATCCTGGGCATCACTGAATTAGGGCGATAAAAGAACTAAGGACCTTAAATCAAAGACTTAAGATGATCATTTAGCGTTTTAGAATATGATGGGTACATGGACAGGAGCTATGATGCCTTTCACCGAGTACTGGATCAAGTTATAATCAAATTTACAGGTTTTAACTAGCATTTCAATAAATCATCGGATGCCAGGTGTCCCACAAAAATGTCCCCGAAGTTTTAATTGAATATATCTCCGCCTTCAATTAACATATTTGTACAGACTTTTTTTTCCAATGTAGTAAATTTTGTTTCCTTTTCAAATAGTTAAAGTTTTTGTAAATCGTTCAAGAACCACTTCACAATGATCGATTAACTGAATGGGGTAAAAAAATTAATTTTTCAAATGAAAAGTTTTTAAAACGATATTGATATTCCTCCTTATTTTGCACTTTCAAAAAAAAACGAACAAACAAAATTTTAAAAGAGTAATAAATCTTGACCTTTAATAACGTTTAAATGAATAAAGTAATTTAGTATCCTTCGACATACCCTCCATTTCTCTCAAGGCAAGTATTACTTCTAGCTACCATTGAACGAAGAGTTTTGCGGATTATTTCACCATTTTCTTTCAGTTCTTGAAACACTATTATTGAAAACGCTTCAAACTTGAAACCTCCCAGAGGGTTTAAATACTTGGTGATGTATAGGATAGCTACATCATTGAGAAATTATTTTCAACAGTAGGTATTGAGAAATAAAGAACACCAGTGTTGTTTTTAAAACTTTTTCTTTAAACTGCAAGTTTTTCTATCTCTTTCGAGAAATCGATCACTGTAAAGTGATTATTAAACGATTTTCAAAAACTCAAATTATTCCAAAAAGAAACAAAATTTACTACAATGTGAAAAAAAAAACTATTCAAATATGTTAATTTGAAGCGGAGATATAACCAATTAAAAAGTCGGGGACATTTTTGTGGGACACCCGGTATAGGTTATTTCTGCACCAAAACGCATGAGTTAGAATTCCATGCGCGTTCATCAACAGCACCTGGTATTCCGAACAGAAATTCAATACCTTTAATCTAAATCAGGCAAAACTGAAAGAATTGGTCACATCGCTTTCCATCTCTTCAGCATCGAGTTCATTTATTGAGATTGGAGCAAACCAGAACTCGGCGGACGTTCTCGGTTGAAATCCATGACCTCGCAGACGTGCAAGGGAGACGAGATCAATACCTTCATCATATCCTGCCCCACGATTTATCAACCTTTTTCATCGATTTATCAAATGAAAGAGCGGTGAACCTGTTGTTGGGACTAGACTTTATCGAGAGAAGCGCAATTAACTTTAACTGGAAAATATCTGCTATCCTAGTTCGAATGGAAGTCTTGCCACTGAAGCTTGTCCAGCGAGACTCGATAACTCCACGCGCGTAAACTTCTGAAGAAACTGAAAAAATTTTCTTACGAGTTCGTTGATCGATTTCCTTCATGATGCGTAACTTATTTGAGAATTTATGTAAAGTTTGTATAGTGTAATTTGCGTTCATACCGTCGTAGCATTTAAAACAAATGTTGGAATGCAATTTTCAATTGAGTTTGGTAGTATTTCCAATATCCGGACAACAGTTCGTAACTTGGCGAGCCACAGCCATAATTTCTGACATAAAATCAATTGCACACAGTCATTTCAACCGGCATTTGCAATTTAGAATTGATAACTTCTGCAGAGTATTTGAACATTATAAAATCTTCCATGCAGCGTAACCTTGTCTTTCTGTGCGTCAAAAATCCTTTATCGTTTAAATTTGTATAATTCCAGGACCGGGGATCACATTAACATAACACTCTGTTTTTCAAACAATGAAAATCAAGAATCAATTTCGCTCTGTAGATGATTATTCATGAAATACAACTGTTCACATCTCAAGAGGTTAGTGCGAGTACTATCGTTGGTACTTCTTCATTTATTATCTGGAATTTAATAGGCGAGATTCAGACGCCGTCCTTTTGACTTCTCAATTATAGCATCTACGCATTGTAAGAGGAACTGTGCGTTTCATCGCACTCGTACATTGAATGCTGCCCCATGCAGTACTCCAGCCACACAATGGAGTAAAGGATGCTCCGTGCGACACGGCACTACAGACGAGGCGCCGTATGATGCGAGAGACACCGAGCACAATACAAGAGAGGCGTGGTCTCACGAAGACAACACTGCAATATCGCAAGTGAGGCGGAGACTCTCTTATCGAGACAAAGACCATATTTTAAAGACGATAGCGAGCACGATGACTGAAACCAATCCTCTTTCCTACTGGAGTGAGAGCGTGCCTTTAATGACGAGCGATCGCGTGTTTCTTTCTTTCCTTCTTCGTTCCGGTTTTCTTCTCTCTTTTATTTTTGAAGTTTCGTTGCCCAAATGACATGCATACCGCATTCATAATATTCATGGCCTGCCTCACCTGAATGAATGTCATGAACTTGCAGCTCGTCCGATCTCATTTTTTGTGACCCTTTTCTTCCTGAGTTTTCCTTGAATTTTATCGGCACAAGTCTGAACGTTGCATAATCCTACAGTAGTCATGCTTTCATCGCTTCAAAGTTAAATCTGTTGCAGTGAAGTTTTGGTTTTCAACTCAGGGTTAAAAGAGCCGTCGTTCTCCACAATACTTCACAGTTGGAATACCTCATCGTGCTAATGAAGAATTAAAATAGCGAGTCAATTTTCAAGTGGTGGGTAATATTGTTCTTATTTTCGCCAATTGCAAAAAAAATTATTTATTATGCGCATATCTAGGACCCTGTCCTCTCCGCCAGCTTTCGAGAGTTAGTCGAGAACTTTTAATTTCTCCATACTATTTTCCTCTCTCTTGTACAACCGTGTTTTGTGAAATATAATTTATGGAAAACTTGTCCTTGAAAATGGCCGAGACCTTTCAAGAAAACAAAAACGAAGAAAATTTCAGTTCACATGATGAGCAAGGAACGATGAGAATTGAGGCAGGGCTTACAGTAACCTATCCGCATACAGCTTTATACACTTCAATTTACACAAGTAGTGCCATTTCAATATCAGCATTGTTTTCTCAGAGCCCCATCCAAGCTCTTCCACAAAATTCAACAACCACCATGAATCTCAGAACAGAAATGCACTAATTTTCGGGTTCTCAGTAATTCAAGTTGTGCTAATTTTTTCTGTATTAACTTCAGTGCAGTAATTGGGGTGAGCGTAACTTGAACACGTGATCGCAGTGCCGCCAGCTGCGACGCACGCACGGATGGCGTATGCTGGACTGGGAGCGAGGTCCCGAGGGGGCACTGACGCTGGACGCAATTCTTCTCTTTATTTACTTCTACACGTGATTATTTCATTTCAAACTTAGTTTATTCACTGCAATACCAGATTATTTACATCTAAACAACATTGTTCATAACAGCACAGAGTGATTTATGTCAAAACGGGGTCATTTATGTCAAGACGAGGGGATTTGTGTCGAAATAAGATTATCTAATTCAAAACAAAGTGATTTACGCCGAGACAAGACTATTCATTTCAGGAAATGGTGATGTTGAAAAGATGCAAAGGAAGTCAATTTCTAGCTCACATTTGATTTAGCCAGTCATGTAAATCTAAAAGCTTTGGCTACATTCCAATCATTCAATTTTTTTAAAACCATTCATTACATTTAAGTACATTCCAATCCTTAGCTTCATGACACACAAATCGCATACCGATGCCGCTGAGAGAACTTGACGAGTCAACTCTCCAGAGTAAATCGGGATTCAAGTGCGAAGTTCAATTACATATATAATGTTACTGCCATCATTATATTCTAGAACAAATAAGCTACTTCAAAAATATTTCACTACAATATTGAAAAAACTCTATTTTAACCGTCAATCAAAAGAACGTTTAGTTTTTGGCAGCAGAGATGAACTGCTGGACTTGTATGGGTTACAGTTATTTATTATTCACGTAATGCACCAAAATAGGGTAACAAATACCTAATATTATATTAAGGTAGTTTAGAAGGTGTACATATTACGGAATCAATGCAAATACTATTATTTCAATAAAAAACTACGTGTTTTTTGAATAATCTACATTGTGTACAATCAAACTAATGATCGAATGAAAGAATATTATGTACAAGGTTCTTTCTGAAGCTTTTTTCGACCTTCGCTTTCTTATGAATATAATGTTTCCAGCCTGACGTAACGGCTTCATACTATTTGAAATAAGAATAGGATCATTTTAAAGTAAAGCAAATTGAGTTTGAAGCTAACTTTGCCTGATGTGAACCATTGTACTTCGGGTATGCCATTAACGTCTCCTCTATTTAGTTAACACTAACACATTTACACATAAAACTGAACCCTGTTTTTTCACTCTAGATAGGAGATACATGGGCTGGCCAGCTCTTTGTTAAATAAACAAACATAAGCTTGGGACCGTTGAAATAAACAGTTTTTACTCAGTAACCATGGGGTCAAAAATGTTTCGTTAAAGAGTTACAAGGAGTTGAAATTTTATGCGGTGTTCTGTGTGTTCCAACACATCAAAGATTGAAACTGATCTGTTTACATTGAGCGTTCCATTGGCAGCCAATTAGGCATTAACGACAACGGAGCGAGAAACCAATGCTGAATTAGCGGACCTGCAGCGAGGCAGTCACTGGATACCCGATATCCAAATCGCTGGATTGGCCTTGGCGACCTCATCACTTGGCCCCCACGGTCTCCTGATATCTACCTAGATATCTACTTTTGGAGACATTTGAAGAGTTTGGTGTGCGGAATATCGATTCATTCCAAAGAAAACCTCACCGGCAGAACAGTTGAAGCCTCTACAAAGATTCGTGAAACTCGTGGTGTCTTCAGTTGTGGCGGCAGTCGTTGTGCCGGCGTGTGAACGCCTGCATCGCAACAGATGGGCGTCGTGTTGAACAGCTTTTGTAAATGATAAACCTGATTTAGTTTTTCCTGGCATAATGATTAGGGTTGTTATTCGGTTTCTTGCGTTTTTAAAAATGTTTTCTTAACTTTTACATTTTATTTCCTTGCCACGTGGTCTTTAAGTACGAATTTTTCTCTTGCACTTATCAAATTGCAAGTCCTTGTAACCCTTTAATGAAACATTTTCATCCAGTGGTTTTCGAGTAAATAATGTTTTTTTCAACGGTCCCGTCTAATGTTAAAGTTTGTTCTAGAGAGTGCTGGTAACTCTGTATGTTGCTTCACATACCTGCAGTGAGTTATGAGTTCTTACTGACACACGTCAACGTGATAACTGTGTCCTTATTAAGGACATCGGTAGAGAAATACCTTGAAATTCAAGAAGAAATTAGACAGCCATACGAAATTTAAAGTCAAGATCATATATTCAAAGACAAGAGATACAAACCAACGTTACCTCGAACATTTTTGAAAAAAGAATGACTTACGAGCAACATTCGACTGACATTTCCGGACAGATGATGCTTTACGAGCCAACATTCCCATGAACACTTCTGTAGAAATAATGGTCACGAGCTTACATTCCCAAGACAAAAAATCATAATACAGAGTTACACTTCTGTACAACACGGTTTCCAAAGCCGAGCTGTAATCTATTGTATTGCTTAAAAATAGCAAAGGCAGTTTTAAGGCACTTTTAGGCAGTTTTAAGTCTACGCAAAACTACACCATGAAAAAAACAGATGTGCAGTACCTGGCTTTCAAGGAGAAGATCGGTGGCGGAAAATCTTCCTCTCTGCTCCGGTGGAAGTTTGGTGAAAGAAAACCAGTAAAAAAACGTGCTTGCAAACTCACAAAATTTAGAAAAAATATTGCCTTTTCAAAATGTGTATGACATGAAAAGACACACGAGAAAAGCTGTGCTTGAAGCTCAAAAAGAAAAAATAGGCTGATGGAAAAATGAAGAAGCAGCTGAGGTAGTATGCTTTTCTTTGCAGAAAACGCTTCTTGATTTCAATGGAGAAGGTTTCGTATTATTGAAGCTAACAACATCAGACGAGCCTTTTCCTTCCACAAAACTGACAAGAAAAATATGTCAATTTTCTATTGAAGTATAATTATATCTAAGATCACTAAATCTAACACCAACCACAACATGGAGCAAGACAGTCGCACTCTCTAGCTAGAAAATACCCATCTGTCATTGCGAGCTCACACATACACGACATCTCCAGCGTTCAGTGAACAGCAGCAGAGCCAAAAGCATGATTTCTGATGCAAACTTAGAGTTTAGTTTATGCAATCTTACAATAATAAAATAGTACCCATGCGTCTGGAAAACCTTAAGAATAACATTTACAGGCAGAAACCATAGCATAAGCATTTACAAATAGGCGAATACACATATATACAGGCTAAACACTGTTTTCTAGTTGCGTTGAGGGAAAGACAGAAAATTTGCAAATTTCTTAGCTGTGCATCCGCTAACCGTGAAAACCGTTGCTGCTTGTATGATTTAAATGCTAAAACTAAGAACAAAGAAGTAAGAGAACATTTTGAATGTTGGAGAAAGCAGTGTCATCAGGAGAAAAAGAAGAGCAAGGGGCAACAATGAGCTGAAAAAGAACACGTAGGCTAAAAATATCTCAACACATAAGAGTATAAGGTGTAAGAAAAATTCAATTCAAATCAACGGAAGAGAACAATTTTTTATTGAAATAGCGAAGACGGCATCCACTGCGTGTCAGAATTCGCGAAGAACTCTCGTGTTTAACTTATGCAAACCCGATTAATATTTTTACCCCTAGTTTTGAAACTATATTGCTCGCTCTAATTATAAAGAGTAAGAGATCACACACGAACTTTTCCTATCGACGAAACTCGTACGTACAGAAACGCGTACAGTAATCATGCGAGGACTAAACATTTGAGATAATAAGCACATTTATTAAGAAATAAGCTTTACTAGAAAGCGAGATGCACTGTAGTGCATTTTCGCACGTTCTCAGTGGGCGATATGACTGGGTATCAATTAGGAAGGAATGGAAGAGCAAGAAGAGTTGTATATACGCATATAACCTTCAAGAAGAAAGTAGTTTCACACAGAATCCAAACTGGCGTTCTGAAAGACCAGATTCGCGTTACTCAACATTTACATAAGTGATCAATGACTTTGTATAAAGAAAACAGTAAAAACATATGAGACATGGAAATTTACAACAATTCTTTGGTTCTTTTGAATGCCAATTTAGATGCTCGGTTAACACACCAGACATTTAGAGGGTATAACTCTCAACTTAATGAACACTAATAATAATTTGAGAAATTAGACCAGGTACCAGGGAGCACAAGCATGAAAGCAACATCAATAGGAGAAATTTTGAGTGAAATCTAAAATTTGGACGTGCGTAAGAAGAGCGGTAAGCCCTGAAATATCGAGAAATACGCTAACTTTCCTGAGACAAAAAAGGTTAGGGAAAAATTTAGACAAGAAAAATTAGGCACAAGAAAAGCATCAAATTGTTGTTGGGAAAAAGCAACGCTGTGCATCTTGAGAACTGCTTAAAATCATAAGTTAAAGATTGTGTATTGGATTTTTGATGATGTGTAAGGTTGAAATACGCCGATTTTTATTTGCAAGAATCAAAGAAGGACCAAAGAATGAACAAAAAACTAGCGTCTTTGAAATGGAGAAAAAATGAAATTCTAAGACTTCCTAACATGAAAAATGAAGACCTAAAATACTAGATTTATGAATGTAAGGTTTATGAAACTTGAACAATTCATACACAGAAAATGAAGTAAACGTTCAAGAATATGGCCCTCCATTGCCCTTCGTGTGAAAAAGGCAGATTCGTGCAAAAATTTATCTCTTGTGAAACTTGTCGCCCAAAGCTACTGAAATGTAGAGCATAGAAGTCTTACTGTAATGCAGATAATTCCATCATTTAATTAGATAATTCAAGAGGCGGTCATTTTATCAAGGAAACTGGAAGTCAGACTGCACCATCTCGGGCTTCAAATTAAAGCCTTGGCGAAATTGTTCAAGTTTTCACGTAGAGCTCAGATACTAGACGCTCTGATTTCTTTATCTAGGCTGTGAACCCTCAGACGAGTTTTGGAGCAAAGTGCTGCGCGGTCCCAGTTCTTGGAATGCTGAAATGCTGTGTCCAGAGTATGGAGAGGCAAAAATTCCTCGTATTAACCTTCACCTATCGGCTATAAAATTATATTTAATTTGTGGTACTTAACGAGTTATTAAGTCCGTAGTTCAAAAAGCACAAAGAGGGTTTGACTTGCGTGGCAAGCTCATCCTTAAAAAATTTATCTTCAAATATTTAGAAATTGAAATGAAATGTTTAAATTGTCGCATCGTTCCGCTACATTTTTCCGATTTGTCCAACGATGTTTAGAGCCAGAAAGATTAGAAATCGGTATTTTTTTAATCTTATTAGCACTCAATCCAAAAGTAATCATAAGAATATGTCTCCTTTATTCTGGTAGAAGGAGCATGAAAATTTACTATAATACATGGCGCTCGATTATCTTGGCAATTTACGGGTACACCCTACTGGTCAGCTCGCACCACAGGCGTCAGCTCGCACCACAAGCGTCAGCTCGCACCACAAGCGTCAGCTCGCACCACAAGCGTCAGCTCGCACCACAAGCGTCAGCTCGCACCAAGTCGTCAGCTCGCACCACAGGCGTCAGCTCGCACCAAGGCGTCAGCTCGCACCACAGGTGTCAGCTCGCACCACAGGTGTCAGCTCGCACCACAGGTGTCAGCTCGCACCACAGGTGTCAGCTCGCACCACAGGTGTCAGCTCGCACCACAGGCGTCAGCTCGCACCACAGGCGTCAGCTCGCACCACAGGCGTCAGCTCGCACCACATGCGTCAGCTCGCACCACATGCGTCAGCTCGCACCACAGGCGTCAGCTCGCACCACAGGCGTCAGCTCGCACCACATGCGTCAGCTCGCACCACAGGCGTCAGCTCGCACCACAGGCGTCAGCTCGCACCACAGGCGTCAGCTCGCACCACAGGCGTCAGCTCGCACCACAGGCGTCAGCTCGCACCACAGGCGTCAGCTCGCACCACAGGCGTCAGCTCGCACCACAGGCGTCAGCTCGCACCACAGGCGTCAGCTCGCACCACAGGCGTCAGCTCGCACCACAGGCGTCAGCTCGCACCACAGGCGTCAGCTCGCACCACAGGCGTCAGCTCGCACCACAGGCGTCAGCTCGCACCACAGGCGTCAGCTCGCACCACAGGCGTCAGCTCGCACCACAGGTGTCAGCTCGCACCACAGGTGTCAGCTCGCACCACAGGTGTCAGCTCGCACCACTGGTGTCAGCTCGCACCACAGGTGTCAGCTCGCACCACAGGTGTCAGCTCGCACCACAGGTGTCAGCTCGCACCACAGGTGTCAGCTCGCACCACAGGTGTCAGCTCGCACCACATGTGTCAGCTCGCACCACAGGTGTCAGCTCGCATCACAGGTGTCAGCTCGCACCACAGGTGTCAGCTCGCACCACAGGTGTCAGCTCGCACCACAGGTGTCAGCTCGCACCACAGGCGTCAGCTCACACCACAGGCGTCAGCTCACACCACAGGTGTCAGCTCGCACCACAGGTGTCAGCTCGCACCACAGGTGTCAGCTCGCACCACAGGTGTCAGCTCGCACCACAGGTGTCAGCTCGCACCACAGGTGTCAGCTCACTGTTCAGTCTACAGGATCTCGGAACGAGTGCCGCTGGTTGAAGTCCTGGTCTGCCCTGTACTAGGTGCTGCCTCCAGGTTCAGGATAGCAAATGCACCAAATTTTGCATTGAGAATTGCTCCAAAAATTTCAGGGCTCTGATTTTCTTTTCATTTCCTATGTACACAGTTTTAAATGCAGTCTTTGGGATGTTTTATAAGAAACAAAAAATTTTAAAAATTAAATGGTAAAATCGAATTTAATGTTCGAAATGAAATTCATTCGAAGTGAAGTTATTTTCTGAGGTAAATCAAGGTAATAATTCACATAAAAAGGCCAGCAATAGAGCAGTTTCGTTGTTACTCATGGCACAGCCTGCGACGTACGGCCGGCAGAAGCGGCTAGGTCCATACATCAAGAACATGAAAAGGCAATGAGAACAAAGATGAAACAAATGAAAAAAACCGTATCGAAGAAGTCTAAGAAGTATTAGCATCTGAACTCTAGGACTAAAATGAAAATGAGTTCTCACTACAAGCTTTGTGGCCCAGCAGTGAGCAGCAAGGTTACTTGCAAGGACCGCCAAACCTGCGAAATGCTGACTGGGGCAGACAGACGTGTATACGGAGCTTGGGATCTCGCTCATGTCATCCAGGGACATGCAGTATCAAACAATTTCTTCCACGCATTTCAGTACTGATATTTCTTTAAAAACCCGTTCCATGCCTGAATGTGTACGAAACAGACATGGCACGGTGCAGCAGATGGATTTTCAATTATTTACAGGATGGGCAGTCGATTTAGAGATCGGGTATTCAGTTACAACGCTTTCATAGCTGTGCTCACTTTTATTTCTGTTTGCTTCGCTGGGCTAGACGTTATGTCTATGAAAATTGCCCGAATTGTAGAACTGACATGCCTTTGCCAATCGCCAGCAAAGTTTTCATAGCTACTACATTTTGGTTTGATGCACTCCTTTAGGTTACCAAAAGTATTCCAGACGTCAATTAGGGTGCATTTGCCCTCTGTAATTGATTTAATACTCACTAATTAACGCATTATTTAGTACAGGTTGTTATCAAATTTACAATGACTACATCACTCTAAAAAACATTTATAGAAAAATAGAAGCTCCCACGTAAGTGCAACACAAACACGTTTCGATATTCAGCAGCAATTTATTTAACCCTATTCCAAGACAAAGGCAGTCAACAACCTCATCGCTGTCGATCTTTACGGAAACATGGCGGCAAATGACGTCGTGACATAGATTAAGGTGACCGCAGATCGAACGCAGATCAACAAATGAGAGCGAGCTAAATGCAGCAGGTTAGTACAGCGTCATCAGCTGTCTCATGGGCTGGTGTGGAGCGTGAAATAACGAGGCCTGCAGCGCAGAACATTCTGGGAAACGCTCTAAAATAATTCACACAAACATACGACGTTAGTCAAACACAGCTAGCGGCAGTGCTACAGGGAAAGGCAGGCCCCACTCCAGAGCGTGATGTCGATTGGTTACAGGCGGATGAAAATTTTCATAAATAAACGGCATAAAATTAAAAAACAACAACATAGTTTTGACTTGCTTCCTTCACAGTCAATCGTAATACTATGATCATTTTCCTCAAGGTTTATTTTCAATTTTGTGTAGAAATTGTCTTTTTTTACTTCAGTCAAGAAAAGACCTGATCACATTAGGCACGATATTTTTTAGTCATTGAGGCTGAAAAAATGGTTTAAATTGTTGAAATGACTGCTTTTTGGCTGTTTTTTCTGAATAATTAATTAATTAATTATAATAAATAATTAATTTTGTCAAATTAATAATTAGTTGGACAAAACGACTACATTTCGCATAAGATTATACGAAACAGTTTCAACGTTATGAATTGCTTGAATATTTTTACCCATTCGCAGCACCCTTATTAGTGAAAGTCTTGGACAGGCTTTCAAGAATGAGAGAACGCCGAGTTTTGCACCCATACAACACCACGATCCGAAGGCGGTGCCGAACTTTCCTTCAATAGTACCACCTTGGAACACAGCGAGAAGTGGGAGCTGGGAAACCTTACGTTTTGACCCGGACCGTGTCGTTGTAATACTCTGCAATTTCCAGTCTGGAAAACGTGCAATGCGTGAACAGATGCGGCGAAGCAATCAAGGGATGAGCAAGGGGGTTAATTCTCGGGAGCCTCAGGGGTTCAGCGTAGCGAATGCACATTATTCAGGAAATTTGTGGGGAAATCAGCTACGATTTTCACATCCAATGTACGAGGGAACACAAACAGAGGGTGGGGGAAAGACGTGGCTCAGAACGCTTCATGAAGCCAACTGAGATTTGAGAATCAGTTGCTTTGGCCAAAATGCATGGGAGAAACTCTAGTACAAAAGGGAGTTATGCAAGGGGAGGGCGTATAAAAAATAGATGCTTCGCGTAAAGGTACAAATAGGAAACGATGAGTAAGTAGAGTGTAAGCAAAGAGGAAAGCAATATCATGCATAGCGGCGGAAAACTGAGTAATTCGCCTGGTTAGGCATTCGTATTAAAACGTACATATGCAAACTTTTGGAAATACAAGTTTAGTTAGAAATATTTGAGGTCGGATTAGTTCATTAAACCTAAACTTAATTGCAGAGAAATTCATTCCAATGACAATCGTAATTTTGCTTTGACTAAATTCTTAAAAGCTTTGATCCTTCTTTAGATAGAGAGAATCATTTCAGTCTCTAAAAGAGTATTAGGCTTACCAGGTAGGCTTTCAAATCAAAATCAATACATTTTGTCTAGCAGAAATGCTGTAAACGGAACATACTTTCCGGAATTAACGAAATTGAAGCAGAACAAGGATTCTGGAGTTCTGCAAGTAACCACACAGTGTAAAAGACAAACGACAATTAGTATACGAAGAAGTAGACAGAGATAATAGGTAACTCCTACATTCCTTAGCATCAGGCAAACAATGAAGGGAAGAAGCATGGGAATCAATACAGGGAGAAATGTTGGGTAGCATTGGGACGAGCTGTTGGTTGGTATGGACACAAAAGAAACCAGATTTCGAAAAACACTTTGAAACAAGATAGGCGTTGAAAATTACAATGAATTGCAGAATTAAACGATTGTAGGCATATGCACAAGGATGCAACGGAGAAAATAATATGGGAAATTGGTGAGGAAAATGGCTGTGTTGTAGCCAATAGACGTAGGAATAGAGAAAAAAGCTGTTAAATTCTCACCTAAGAAACAGTGGAACTTCGTGGTCAAATATTTTATTGCGAATTTAATTTAACGAAGTGAACTTTGAGCTTTAAAAGTTATTTCGTCTTTCATTTGATTTATCGTAGTATTAGGTTAATGTAGAATCTTGCCAAGATGCTGGGATATTACCGACTGACAGCTTTTGAAAAGAAAATAATAATTGTTCGAGATCATGAAAGCTTAAAGACGAGAAACACTTTCATGTGTAGAGTCATATCTTTTTTATTTCAATCGAAGAAAACAATCACCAGTTGAAATTTCCGAACATGAGCACCAATTCTCGTATATATGGAGATGAAAAACTTGAAACTGAATAATTTCACTAGAATTTCATATTAGCAGTAAACATAAAATTTTGAGAAATCGCCAACGTCATCGAAGGTAAGCTTCTTTAAGAGTTACTCAAAAGTTACAACAAAATCGAAACACTTTCATTTGAAATTTTAGAATTGAATTCTAAAAGCGAATAAAAACGAACGATTGCAAATGATTGAAATCGGCTACTTCAATTTAAAGTTTAATTTAGTGGGACTTAAATCTTGGTGTAATTCACTAGAAAACGCCGCTATGAAGAACAGCTGTTTTGCAAAAATTTCTATCGATTTAAGATGTGAAAAATTGAAAAAGAAGTTTTGTGTTAGGCTCGTATGTAAACTGAATTATGCGATATGCGAGCAGACAGAATGTTCCTGTAAACAATTCATTCGTTTCTGCAAGGAAACATAATACACCTTCTGCAAAATTTGGATGTTCTGTGAGATCACTATAAAGTTTGGTTAATTAAATCTTCAATTGAATAACATATAACAGAATATTTTAATTGTTGAATGAGTTATTTACTCCTTTCGCCATAATCTCATTAAACTCAACAGTTGCTAGATTGGGTATTTTTATTGCCAAATTTTATTTCACACAGAATAAATTAGAAAAATTTCTCCAATAACCACCGGTTTATCTCGCGACAACATTGGAGGATTAAGCAGAAAGATATACACGGTGTCCCCCCAAAAAAATGTACCTGTCCTCTTACTGACGATTATTCGTGTATTTTTTTAAATTTTAGGTGGACATAGGTAATCTTGAATGAAATTTAATTTACTAAAATTTAACGTTTTACTTTTGGCTCAACTCATTAGACATACATACATCTACGCCAATAAACCACAACGCCAAAACAAAACACACGAGTACAGGGCAATTTAGTGCGAGTAGATACTTTGAGACGCCCTGCACGTACAATGGATGACAAACTTTTAATAGAAAAGGAAGACACATCGAGCTCATTGATCGAATTAGCTGAGAATCAGATTTCTATCCAATAGAAAACAATGACAAGCCTTCACAACAACGTCACAATCATACTACGGATCATCTTACATAAAAACTTCTGCTCTGATGTTTGACTGGGGCAGGCAGGATATCAAAAAATGTATCGGAGGCTAAACGTACATGAGAAAATGGAAACTGGGTAGTTGAAGATAAAACTATTTTTCTTAAAACAACTATCCGACATCAAAAAAACAATTCCTCGGTATTGTACATTAAAAATGAACACTGTTGTTTAAATATTCAAAAATTTCTTCTCAATAAGAAAATATAACTTTTGAAAAATTAACTTCTAGAAATGCTTCATAAGACGTTTGTACGAATACAATTTTAAAGACATATGTGTCGATATAAATTTCCTATAATGGCTTAGTATTTACTAATTATTCCAAATTTGTGTTCACAGAGTGATACCGAAAATTTACGTATGTTATCAATGAGCCGCACAAACGACAGGTAAGGTACCGACCTACAAACGCAGCAGTCGGTTCACATCTGAACACAATCACTAGGAAATGCATATACGAAAACGTTTAGTAATCTCCAATTGGTAAGTTCTGTTATTGTTATGCAAAATCTGAATCTGCATAAAAATTTCGCATCAGCGTCAGAAATTCTACAAGGATGTTTCTTTCATTTGTGCAAGGAATGACCGCCGTTTCAGAGAATATATGTTTTACACGTAGTGTTTGAATGACCTCGAACTGTGATCTAAATAAAGAACTTTTCTGTGTGCATTAAATTTACGAAGAACCAGAATTAATATTACATTGCTTTTGTGCAAAAATAAATTTCTTTTGTGGCAAAGAAATTGAATGCTGCGCATCAGGACGCTGTATCAAAATTCAGTCGTAGAAGAACTTTTTTACGTGAGATACAATGTGCTAATGAATAAAGCTACTTCCAGCAAGGTTTAGAACAACTACGCCTGTTCAAATATGCAATGTACTTAGACATAAAAATGCCCATAAACGCTTCTAAAAATAGAGAGTAGTGAGTGAGAAAGGAGTTTTATTAAATGCAAATTTGAGGAAAAAATTCAAATTCACCAGATCTAATGAAAGTTTTGTTCTCTGAATTGCTTAACCGAAGGTAAATCTCGAAATCCTGTCCAAAATAAAGCTCAACAGCACAAAAGGTGTAAAAGATTTAGGAGGAAATATTAGGGAATCATTAGTGAAGAATATTGGGACCAAAATAACGTGTCACTACGTGTCAGCAAATTACAGGAAGTTATACAGGTGCATCAAGACGTAGGAATGTGAGCAAAAATGTGAAATACTTGAAGAAAATACTTAGATGTCACAGAGTGCGTTTTAGGACTGTGAAATGGGGCATTAATGGCACTAACCAACAATGAAACTGTAGAGAATTACTTTAGAGAAACAATTCACGAAGAAAAACTCCAAGATGTTATTAAGATTATCCACAAAACTACACCCGGCGGGGCAGCCTCGAAGGACCACTGGAACAACACACAGAAGTGCCCACTGTCAGCTCTACAGGACGAGAACTTGCGGTTATCTTACCCGATGGGCTTGGAGAAGTTGTCAGGCAGGCTGAGGAAGCAGCGTTGCCTCAGCATCCCAGCCCACAGCTGCACCCCCACGATGCCGAAGATGAAGAACACGAAGAAGCAGAGCATGAGCACGTTACCGAGCATGGGCAGCGTGTCCAGCAGCAGCATCACCAGGATCCGCATACCTGCACCACAAACGCGTATGTCTTCAACACAACCAAAAGTTCGTGCACGTTATTCTTTTGAAATACGCGCAAGCTTTCGTGTACAATTTGTATGTGAGTATAAATATGCGCACGCTTTCGTGCACCGTGAAAATATAAGTACGAATATTTGCACGTTTTTGCATGCACACGCTGAATATGTATCCGTTTTGTGTGTGTATTGTACGTATGCGTACGAATATGTGAATGTTGTTGTTTATTAGAATGTGCACGAACAAATGTTAGCGTGTTTTGGTGTACATTATGTGAGTAATGAGCACGGCCCCTAAAATGAGAATTTTGGTTTCGTTTGAGGTATGGATAATGAGTTTGTTACGGAACAGGTAGATTGTAATGTCCATTTGTGAATGAAAATGTATATCGACAGTCAAACCTTCAATGCAGTATACGACTTAGTGAATTATGACAGCTAAGACAGTTCAGCATGCAAAGCCATTTTATACTGGTCAAATTTTGTCTTTTTATCAAGAAAAAAACACTTTAGAAATAGAGCCATATGTTTCGATACTGTTTCACTCTCAGACAAAGGGAAGATTGGCATTCTCTTCCGATTTTTGCAAGAGAATGCCAATTTGTAGCTAAGTTATTCGCTCTATGAGAGCGAAGTGAAAGTCTGAAAAAGGCTCTCTGACACGTTGCTTGCGATACGGCCCATCAATGGGTCGTTTGAAAATTTTTGACCATCTTTAAAAATTGAAGGTATTCAATGGACCCAGTTAATGTTTCGTATTTACAAAATAGCAACAGCCTTAGACTTCAAATTGAGTTGAATATTGAACTTCGGTGTAACCTATCGCAGTCAACGTGTTAAAGTGCCGCCTCCAATAGCTTCACATGGATGAAATACTTAAAAACTACTAAGAACCGTTAGAAAATCAAATAGAATACTCAAAAGGTCACTTCAAACAGTTCAAAAGTACTTAGAATAGAGAAAAAAAAATTACCGCGTAAAATGTCTGAGTTTGCTTATAAGTGAGTGTCAGCCTTCCATCCCACAATGAAGATATTCACAGAGAGGAAGGCTGAAGGCATCATTTAGAATGGAGTTAAGGGAACGCGGACGCTATGCACGTGTTCCCGACCAAGACCCGCTGCGCATAGAAACAGTAATTTGAGAAGGAAAGGTAATGAACAAGATAAAACTCGAATGAAAAAGTTAGAAGTACTGAAAAAACAGGGGAGCAGTGAACTGAAAAAACAGGGGAGCAGTGAACCGAAAAAAGATGGTCCTCAACGAAATAATTTTATTTTTATTTTAATAAAAAAAGGCCTACCTGATTCGCAGCTCGAGACCTCAAATTTCTTCCCTATGGTCAAAATGTCAATAAGAACAGCCTAAATGCTACTCAAAATAGCTAAAACAATCCTGGAATAGTGAAAGAAAGAAGAAATGTCGAAATGCTGATAGGAAATTTTAAAAATACATGGAATTGTTTGAAAAAATACTTTGAAGAGTAAAGAACACCTAGAACCGTCAAGAAAAATTGATCGGAACAGCGGCAGCACCACTAGTAACTGATAAGAATTACTTGAAATAACTTAGGTCTCAGGTCTCGGGCCGGTCACTCGTCTTGCTTGAACTCGTAGAAGAATTACTAGGAATAAAGAGTTAGTCAACATAGTTAAGATCTCGGACCGGTCACTTGACTCGCTTGAGATCCAGGAAGAATTACTTGAAAAAAAGAACGACTTGAAATATTTGAGGTCTTGGACCGGTACTCACTTGGGATCCCAGAAGAATTACTTGCAATAAAGAATTAGTTGACATAGTTGAGGTTTTGGACCGGACTCGCTAGGTATCCCAGAAGAATTACTTGCAATAAAGAATTTTTTGACAAAGATGAAGTCTTGGACCGGGACTCACTTGGGATCCTGTTGATGGCCCGCAGCGGCCGGAGGACGCGGATGGTGCGGATGGCGGAGAGGTTCATGTTCTCCACGCTGAGGCAGTACTCCAGCGCCCTGCCACACACACACACACGCACACTCTCACTTCGTGCCCTTAACGCGTCGACTGCCAGTTGGTACACATGTGTCTCACTTGCTATATTGCTCATTTGCGTACCAGTAACAATGGTTCCCCTTTCACCACCTTCAATTTAATTAGACTATGGTGTATATGTTATAATGGTATCGTACAATTATGCTTTTCTAGCTTAAAAAGGAAAAGAATGTAATCAAGCTAAAAAGATGGCTTTTCAATTCTACTCTTTGTAAACTAACTAAAACAACCGTAGGAACTGCATTGACGCATGAAACGTGTTAACACTTTGACTACGTTTGTGCGGTTGCTACGATTGGTTTGGTTAGATTGTGAGTAGCAGAATTGAAAAACTGACAGTACTGCCCTAATTCATTATTATGCTTACTAAAAAGTGTGAAAAATATAATTGCACGTTTATATTTTACCTCGTACGCTAAAATCAAATTACAAAAGGCTATGAAATACTGAAATGCTATTCATATATTCCGGTACGCATATGAGCAATTTATCTATAGCGGTACACATACGTCCCAGGGCGTCGTCAACGTGTTGAATTATCGAAACTGTGAGGGGGATCATGACAAGCTTAAATCAGGGGTAAATAATTTTACAAAATTTCCACCGAAAAGTGCTTCCAGATGTCGGTATTTTCGAGCTCAGCAGATCGTTACAAAAGGAATCCCTGGTTTTCATCTCTACTTCTACAAAAAAAAAATTATTTTTTCCTCATTGAAACTTACAGAATTTTCATTTTAACTTCTACCAAATTTTCTGTAGCAATGAAGAAAATGACACTGCACATTGGAAAATACAATAACAAAATAGAGTAGCGTCATGGATCCGCCACAAAGCCTTAAGTTGCCCTCGACTGAATATTATAACGTTCCAGCACTGGGAGAGGTGCAATACACATTACTGTTGATGTACTCCGGTACATAAGGATCATATACGAACAGTTCCCACTTCCATGTTCTCGATGTAGAACAATCAAAATTAATGCGCATTAATATCTCAAATTGAATTCCATGCGCGTAAACCACGGCAGAAGAAACAAGATTGGGTCAAATTACCAGTCGCTCTAGCATTTCGTCGACTGTAGGGCAATGCTGGCATCATGTCAACGAACTAATAGCAGCGCTCATATTGCATCTGACAACAGTGCTCAAATCAGGCACGACTATTGGCCTAACAACAATGGTGACGTCATAAAGTTTGTTAGAAACAAAACTGTTTTATAAGCTAGCCAAACAAGAGATTTATTTTCCCCCATAGAAATGACTACCTTGTTCATTTACGTAACTGACTGCTGAACAGCCCCCACGTCCTAGGTTGGACTGTGCCAACCACAGCACCCAACCCCAGCGTACAACCACAGCACCCAACCCCAGCGTACATCTACAGCACCCAACCCCACCGTACAACCACAGCCCCCAACCCCAGCGTACAACCACAGCATCCAACCCCAGCGTACAACCACAGCACTCAACCCCAGCGTACAACCACAGCATCCAACCCCAGCGTACAACCACAGCACTCAACCCCAGCGTACAACCACAGCACCCAACCCCAGCGTACAACCACAGCACCCAACCCCAGCGTACAACCACAGCACCCAACCCCAGCGTACAACCACAGCACCCAACCCCAGCGTACAACTACAGCACCCAACCCCAGCGTACAACCACAGCACCCAACCCCAGCGTACAACCACAGCACCCAACCCCAGCGTACAACCACAGCACCAAACCCCAGCGTACAACCACAGCACCCAACCCCAGCGTACAATCACAGCGTACAACCACAGCGCCCAACCCCAGCGTACAACCACAGCACCCAACCCCAGCGTACAACCACAGCACCCAACCCCAGCGTACAACCACAGCACCCAACCCCAGCGTACAACCACAGCACCCAACCCCAGCGTACAACCACAGTACCCAACCCCAGCGTACAACCACAGCCCGCAACCCCAGCATCCAAACGCAGCATCAACAACATCACACAACCATACCACACAACCGCACCACCTGAATCACGCTCCAGCATTTTACGTCCCATAACCTAGAAGCGGAGCTCCAAGAATTGATCTCATCAAAAACAAAGCGTAAAATACAGAGCGAATTACAAATCCCAATAGAGTACTCCCCAGTCCATTTCTATCTTCGATTTATACTCATTTCTGGGCTTCTGCTAATGTTCTCGTAGGAATCACCACAACAATCTAAAATTGTAAGCAGTTAAGTAGCAAAGTGAGACGAGGAAGTTACAAAATTGTTTTTGTGAAACCGTAGTGGTATGTGGAATACTGAATAAAATATAGAAGAATTTGAACGTCAAACGGTGAAATATCACAGAATCGTGGCCACAATTACGCAATAATTTTACTAGTTCATACTGTGAAATTCGTGAACGTCCTTTGAAAGAATCCGAACGCGCAATTAAAGCAGATGTCTTCCGTTTGGAAATACTGCTCCTCGGGACGGAGCTTCAACAGCAGGATAATTAGAAGATAAATAAAACGCTGTACAAATACACGTTCTCTAATTGGAACATAAGCGCCATAAAAAACTCAAACCCTAGGGCTCAAACCCTAAAGAGGACCTTCAGAGTAAAAGTGAATGTGAAAAGAAGGCCATGCTGAATGCAGCGGAACGGTCAGTTTTAGCTGTACGTTGCACAAGCGTGACAAACTTGATCCAAGCTGGCACACGTTCAGAAATGCTTCATCACGACACCTCAATGAAAAGCTTGATGCGGGAATACACCAAATTTCCGCAGCATGCAAATAAGTTCTTGTTGCAGGAATAGTCCAGGTATGCATGGCATGCAAATAAAATGCTTGATACCGGAATTGTTCAAAAGTGATAGGAAACATCACTGTGATATGAAAATATGCGAGAGTGGATGATATGAAATGTCCCAGCAACGCACCAGTCGGGGTGAGCGACCTGAATTTCATCAGATCATAAATTCCTGGTAAACGTCATAGAGCAAAGGACCACGGGTCCACTTTCACGCTGGCGGGAGCCTGCTGGCGTCATGAAATTCCCACATGACACCCAAAACTGCAATGCAACGAGCTCGCATTTTTCTAGGATATGAGAACAAATTTACTGAACTGTACGTTTGATTACGGAATTTTATTCATTCATATATTTTATTCACGGGATTTGAATCTATTTGTATATTTTTGATTAAAGAATAACGGGTACGTTTCAAAAAGATATTCCATTGATATAAGTAAGTATACAATAGTTGTACCCCCTTGCAAGTCAGGGCACCGAGTTACGAAAATGTCCTTTACTTGTTTTAAGGCGACTTACGTCATATATAGCACCTAAAACTCTTCAACCGTAAAAAATCTATTCTCTTTACAACGGTGCACTGTGTGGTACAGAAAAAAATATCTTCGTATGCTACTTTTTCATAGGTATATAAAAACTAAAATTAAAATTTTATGAATTAATTGAGTATTTCACGTAAATTATCATCCAACAAAAGGAATCTGACAGTAAGATTTACCATAATTTTATGAAATAAGTATGTCGACTGTTATGAAGAGATGAAAAATGAAGACATCTATGAATTTTTTAAACTTTTTCGCAGGCGGTATGATGAAGTTGACCGCACACAACACGCCCCCGCAGGCCGCTAATCTAATGAAGGCCAGCGAAAATGAGCTCGTCAGCACGCGACCGCAGATGAATGCGAGTGACGGCGGCCCAATTAGTGACGGCGTCGAGCGCAAATCCCGCACCTGACGTCCATCAAAAACGAGCTTCAGGAAAACCCGATCAGGTTTAAAGCAAAGTTCCCAATAACGAGCCCCGATACGGGAATGTCCTCTGCAACGCTGCTGATTTTTTCTCAAACTTATGTGTAGTGCTTTATACATATAGAATAGATACAAGTCACTCGCTAAAATATAACGACCAGAAGCCATAAATAAAAGTCTTAATGAAGCCACGATGTGTACATCACTCTAGCCCTGTCCACGGGCTTACACTGCGCAAATAAAATTTTCATCTTTATCTAAAGGTATTTCGTTAATGCAAAAAATATAATTAATTTGGTAGTGATTTGAGGCAGGCATGACCTTCGAACTACATCATTTGACCTGAGGTTCTTCTTCAATGATCACTTCTCTATAGGAAATCACTAGTGTATTGTCGCCCGCGATGAAACTGCAAACAAAAGTTTATCACAACAGCAGTTCATGTCCGAAGCGGCACGGGTTCGACGAAGAGGCTGCCAAGCATCGCTTCTAAGACACGTGAACACCGCCCCTGGGCTCATCAGAAATTCAGAAGACGATGAGGCAAGTCAATAAGAGGGCAGAAGCGGCCTCAGTTCGTCTCGCGCTGCCAATACTGCCCTCGCAACTTGTGTCGGAGCTAATTTCCGACCATCGGAGCACCTCGAAGTTTTAGGGCCGCCGCACCAGAACTGCCTTGAGGCAAAGCCCGATATTCGAGTCGGAATGGAAACTGAATTATTGTCGTTAACAGACTCGTTATCGGGCATACTTTGCAACACCGGAATTTTGAAGCAAGTTTTTTTTTATGAAGTTCAATGCGCTCAGAAATTAGAATGGCGGGGTGGTAATGGAGAACGCGATGGTGCAGAACCTAATATATAAAGAAAGACCATGCCTCCCACCGAAAGCCAAAACAGTGCTGAAAAATTCTTCATTTTGACCACTGGAGAATATAATTTATTTTTCAGCATCTTCGAAACATGAAAAAGTAACATCTTAGAAAAACAATAGAAATAACTTCAGTTTCCCCCAGATTAACGCTGAGCAATGATTTTATATCTCCCACGTTTCAATTCAATGCAACTTGCTTTCATCAAAGAATTTATCATGAATAGTCAAGGCGTATGAGTTAGATTAAATAAGTTAGTTTAAGCCTCCCTCACCACTACCAAGGTATTCAAAATGTGGAAGAAGTCACTATACAGTAAGGAATTAAGGGAACGGGGAATAAATGTACAAGGTTTGCCCCCACAGATGATCTGCATCCAGCAACATTAGACTAGGAAGTACCTCTATGAGACATCATAAAAATTCAAAGAACAAAATAGTAAGAGATGAAAAACAGAGCAGTGAACCGAAAAATTAATCTGTGACAAAAGAAAAACCTATTTTATTTCAAGAAAAAGGCTCTCTAACCTCTAACTTAGAACCTTACATCTTCCGGTCAATGTGAAGTTTAATGCAATCACGGAAAATAAGAATTCCGATCTTAAGAATCACTAAAGAAACCCATTTAAGAACGTTTTACACGAATGACATTCTGCTCGCTGATGCGTTATTTTCGAATAATTGAACTTTGAAGTTGGCCTTTGCGCCAAAGGAAGCGACCGCGTGAAACGGAATTTAATCAATAACGGAAGCTATTACAAACGTAAAGAGGTTGGGTCGTGAGGGGGAGGCACAGTTCTTCTAGTGAAAATTATAAATAAAGCTTCTAACCCACCCATTAAGGTGACGACCGCAATCTTGTTGACATCGGGTCCAAGATGGCGGCGCCCATGGTGGTCGCCATCTTAGACCCGATGTAAACAAGATTGCGGTCGTCACCCTAATGGGTGGGTTAGAAGCTTTATTTATAATTTTCACTAGAAGAACTGTGCCTCCCCTTCACGACCCAACCTCTTTACGTTTGTAATTAGGGAGTTAGGTTCCGTTTTTAATTAAATTACGCTCGTTTCCTTTGGCGCGGGAAGGCCAACTTCAAAGTTCAATAATTCGAAAATAAAGCATCAGCGAGCAGAATGTCGTTCATGTAAAACGTTCTTAAATGGGGTCCTTTAGTGATTGTTTGGAATATAATTATTAATTTCCGTGATTGCATTAAACTTCACATTGACCCATCTTCCACCCGGGAACAGTAATTCCCATACTTACAATGATGTATCTCGTTGCGAGTCAAGTCACTGGTGCTTTCCAAAATGAGTTTTTTTCAGTATATTCATTACTATTTATTCTATTCAATTCTTATGATTTGTTTTTAATCTTCACGTTTTTTGCAGTTCGAATTATCCACATCGCAAGTGCAGAAGTCAGGCACCGAGATGTTCAAGGTCTGCCAGAGCAAGGCTGTGACCGGTGCTTTGGTTCGGTAACGTGGCACACCTGGCGGAAGCATCTGCTAGGCACATCACACGGGCATACCTGTACCTGTTTAGTCTGCTGGATGACGTGACCATATTTATTTTAGAAGAGACGAGAACTCATGGACCTAACGTGTTGAAATGATAATTTTCAAGATGGACAGCTTAGCTGTATGCCAATAAAGTTTTACCCATACATTAGCAGAGTAAAATGCTGTCATTCCGCCCATTCTAGGTTTAAATTCTACGGCTCCAAGTGAACGAAGAGGACGGATTAAAAAGTGTATTCTATTCAATCGATTTTTTGCAACCGGATACTGAAAGGATCGTAAATTTGAAGAGATGTGCGTATGATAACCATGTTTTTCCACTTCGCACATGAAAGAAGATTTATGTAAACGTATTCAACGACGTCGACATATCTTGCTATTTCCTAGTTTTTAGAATTATTTAGGGTGCACTTATCATGGTGGCACAACTCCGAATATCTTATTGCCCTCCACTACTAAAGACTATAAAGATAATTTTGAGGGACACGTATGTAGCTAGACTTCGGGACATGTTTGTCTGACGTAGTCAGGTATCTTAAAAATATATAAAGCATATAAGGTTCATAAAAAATTAAGAAAACTTATACAACGTCTAGCACAATGGTGCTTCTTACGCAATAGTAAAAACTTTCTAAGTAATAAGCTTCTTACTAATTTGAATAATGATAAAATATCCCAGTATTCATATGACGTAATTCTCCCACAATCGCTCACGTAGCCAAACCTCAATCCGGCTTCAAGCCGAACAACAGCAGGCAATGCTGTCACAGTGAGAGGGAGCTCGTAATTGATCAACCCCGCCCTCCTACGTGGTGAACAATTCGTTCAAGCGCCCAGCACACACGCAGGTCATAAAAGGCTTAGTTCAAGCTCATCAGCTGCGAAAGTTTTCGTAAAGACATAAAATTTGAAGTCGAAGCGTTTGATCATTCGATGGCTCACTGACTCGCACATCTGAACAGAACGCAGCCAGAAATGACAGAGCGTCTCGCTAGCCGAGGGAACGAGGACAACACGAGGGTAACAAAGGCAGACATCCATTGAGGGATGGCGGTCGCTCGACTCAGGGCAGAGCACGGGCCGCTGCCGCTGCTGGCGGACAATTGAAAGCAAACATGGAATGATGGACGCCGTCGCTGGGGCTCCTCACGGCAATGAAAAATGCGGTCTTCCCAGGAGCTTCACTTTACAAAATGCGACCACTGCGAGACAAACGAAAGTCCTACGCAGAAACTGCTGTGAGGGATTTTTGTATACGGGGGACGAACTTTTATTCGAGGAAACAAACCGAGTTTCTTCCAATTAAGAAGGGAGCGGAAATTTATTGTTTATCTACAACTATTCCTTTTACTATCTCCTAGAAGTAAATTTTGAGATCTTTGAGTACGTGTTTAAAATTCCGTCGTGTATCAATTTGTTACAGTGCTTCTTCGGCCAATTTTAATCTATGATGCCAGAGAATACCAAAATATACCAGATAAATGAAATGTATTCGCAACTTGAATGGTAAACAAAGAAACATTTCGAAGTTCTTTGCGACCTTAAGAAGGTTTGAGATTCTTTAAATGTAATTTTTATGCTCAAATAACTACTTTCGAGATAGAAAGGGGGCAAGGCAGCTTCACAACCCACTGAATAATCTGCAATTGGTTTTACTCACGAATGATCCAAAATCTGATGCCGCACCCTCTAAATTGAATACATCCATGATGGCGCCAGAAAACTCCACGGTAGTTAGGTTCCGCGATTCAGTAGCAGCGCAACTTGCAGACTTGCTGGGAGGGCAAACAATTACGACGGGTCTTGTGAATTCATTTGCTCTGGTGGAAGGGGGAGGTTTAACTTGCAAAGTGGAATGATGGATTGATTGCGCGCTGCTTTGTTTGCCAATAATGCATTTGCAGGGCTGTTTACAAGCCGGATCGATTAACGTTGGGCTTTCACAGACCGTCGATCGGCTTAGTCCTTGTTACGTCATTCTCTGGACGCTGGAGAAGGTGGAGTAAATTTTTCAGCGAGTGTTTATTTTAAAGATCGATCCTACGCAGAGAGGCTCTCTCTACAGCTTATTCTCAAGGTCGAGCCTGTCACTCGGGGACATTTTAAAATTTGAAATTCAGATTTTTAACTGAATTTAGTGCGTAGTTCGATGACGGGGGGATTTTGAAACACTTATTTTGAAGATCATTCAATTTGATAAGGATTTCTTGAAGAGAATGCGTTAGTAGATGGCAGTAGAAAATTCATCAACTATGTGAACTATGGATTTGTTATCGAGAAGCTCTTACGTGAGGGAAGAAGGGTGTTTTAGCACATCAATTTGTAATTTATTTGAAGCTAACAATGTAGATATTCTGAATTAAAGTGGAATTAAAGGAAAAAAACAAATCAACGATGTGAGAATCAACCATTAGCATATAACACGACTGAGTCTGATCTCTTAATGTCTCCTTGGGAGCCGAAGACGATCATTTCTTAAGAGCAAGACACAAAATTAAATGTTAAAGTATACACAGGATTCTATGAATGAAAATAATATAGTGGAAATGTGAAGAGACGTAATTTTTGACCCTCGATTAAAGAGGCGTTAGAGAACGTAAGCAGCTACTACCTAGTTTTGTGAATAAAACGTAGACTAAATATTAATATGACGCTATTTAAACGTTTCAAGTATTAACGATAACAATAAAAATAAAAAAATGCACCTTCATCATGTCTTTGGAGGAGAAAAGTAAATGAAATTACTCATTCGCGCTAAAGAAGAACAAGTGAAAAAATTAAATAAAAAAGAGAAAACTTATCCTGAGCAGACTTACAAGATGGTTCACTGAATATTGTAGGCTAGGAGTTGCATAAATAAGATTAGATAATGTTAGTTTCAGCCTCCCTGACCCATACAAAGGGGCTCCAAGAAAAGAATGAGCAAGGTACCATTTAACATGGAATTAAGTGAACGCAGAATCAATGCACATGGTGTGTTCACACACAAGATTCCCTGCGCATGGGAACAGGATGTTGAGAAGGAAGTTTATGAAACAAGATAAAAGTTGAAGAAGAAAGTCAGAGGTGCTTAAAAACAGAACAGCCGTGAGCCAAATGAAAATGGTCCTTAACAAAACTATAAATCCATTCTACTTTACAAAAAGGCCTACCTCACCTTTAGCTCTGGGTCTCCCATTTTTCCCTAAGGAATAGTTGTATCCCCTTGAGTACGTCAATAAGTTCAATTCAAAACAATGAAATCGTTCTCTCATCAAGGAAAGATTTAATGACACACAAATAAGAAAGGCGATCGACCTTTTTTTAATGCCGCTCTTTTCACGGTATTTTTTAAATAGTTGACGCAAAAAAATAACGCTGAGGCTACAAATACTCGTCTGATTGTCTGTCATATATGGTAAAAGGAGCAAGTATCGTAATTTCTTACCAACAAAGAAATGAATGCCCCAACCATACACTACAGAAATCGAGAAACGGTAAAGTAAGGAAGATGTCTAACTCACACGGGCATTCGTGAACAAGCAGAGGGAACGGCTTAACGAGAAAAATCCTGATAAATAGGGAAAATTATAAATGGTGGAGGTGAAAGAGAAGGAGAGGGGCGAAAAACGGGCAGGCAGACAGAAAAGAACGGAATACAAGACGCAGCTGCAAGGACATCTATGTATCACGGATACGACTCTCTGTGTTGGATTACCCCGCGAAGGAAAGGCATGCGTAAACGCGCACCGGAATTCAAATACCGGAAAGAATTTTAGTGCCTAGGATTAATTTAACTTTACAATTGCAACATCAAGCCAAATGAAGTGGACAAATGGAGCAAAAATCGTACGACCACGATTCATTGGTTTACACTTCTATAATAACTTTGATTTATTATACATGAAAACCTAGTGAGTTATATTTTGAAGGTTAAAATCTAGAACACAAATTTTTCATCTTTGAATTTTACTGTATTAACAGTTCATAAATTATTTTTCAAAATAGTGGAGAAGGTTTCGATTTATAAATTCATAACTGTCTCAGTAACTGAAAAACGAATTCTATTTTTCTCGTTTGCACAAATTTAAAATCCCGACAAATGGTGAGTAGACAGAATAAGTCATCAAATCAGACATAAAAAGCCACAAACGAAATCGAGAAAACTAAGGAACAAGTTCAAAAGTCAATTTATAATATTTTTTACATGAATTTAAGTATGACCGCAAGAACTGTGCGCAAGGCGATAAATTCTAAGTTTCAAACCCTTAGCTCGTTATGTGCCTGCACTCCAGCGTCAGAGAGCGTTGATATACATTATTTTTTACCCCAATTGGTCTTAGATATGAATTGACCTCCACCGTGTACTGCAGTCAGACAAAGACGCATTTTTCCGTTTACGTACTCACAAAAAATATCGACACAAACTAAAATCCACATAAAAAATTCGTCGTACTGATCCCTCCCTCTCTCCCCTTACTCTACCAAAATAGAAACGCTTGAAATGAGAGAAAAAGACATCAGCTGAATTGCTTCGTGTCTTAGTCGCGTGAAATCAAGCCATGGACATGGAGCGCGGAGACAGGCCCAAATGTAGCTCGTACACGACACGCCTGCCGGTGGTGGTCCAGGTGGTCGGCAGGACGCAGAGCAGCGCAGCAGAGGCTGAACAACCCGGCACGTCACCACTGCTACAGATTTCAGCGCAAAATAATCAGGATATTTAGCTTACAACAAGATGAACCAAAAAATACGCGAGTCAAAAAAGATAACCATACAGATTGGAAGCGATTAGAAGCGTACAGTTTGTAATGCGGCAGTGGATCAGTCACTTGTCTTCTGATAAGAACGTCTTCGCGCTTGCATACCGTTGCATTGATTTGAAATCTATCCAAGGACTGTGCACTCTAAAATTGGCACTCTATACTCGCTTGAAAAAAGAGGTCTACAAATCACAGGGGAGTTGCTTTAGAGGCCAGCCAATCACAGAAAAGTTGCTTTAGATGGTAGCCAATCTCAGAGGAGTACCTTTAGTGAGGTAAACTCTTGGCCCCCTAACCTCACTTTGCGATTCACAGCAGGAACAACTATATGTGCGGGCGTCCGCACTTTTGCTAGGCTTGTGAAAACAGACACATTTGACTACCTTCACGGAACCAGCAACTCAGATTTGTTATAGAGAAGGACTTGAAAAGAATGGACCTATTCATCAAATTATTTCGCCACAGAAAACACCACTGATGATTATCAAGCATTTTCTTGAGCTAAAAGAGAAAAAATGATTGAAAATCAAAACTCTGAATGATTGGGATTTCAAAGCTGAACTCGATATCTTTTTTAATTTACTAACTGATAAAGTTTTAAATTTTGACTCTGGACGGTTAATTTTTAGACGAAATGCGTTCTCAACGTTATTCAGTGTTTAGTACAACACCCCTACGGCACACAGAACGTCCTGTTTCCAACTCCGGAATATTCACTACACAAAAGGTAGCAAACGGACCAAATCGCTGTATATTTGCTATGTTTGTTTGTACTCGCTGTTCGTTTGCTCAACGAGGAACAGCTGATTAAATGCATATGCTGATGGCACTCTTCTTAGTTTTTACCTCGACAATTTGTATCACAAATAGTTTAAAAGCATTGAATTGGAATACACGTCAATAACGCACAGAATTTACGCAAACCTGTTATACTGAAGAAGTAAGTAGTTCTACGGTATCGATTTAAGAAAACCAAATACAACCTCAACCTCACAATTCAAATACCCAAGTTTAATTGTTGTGAAGATCTTCCGAGTTCAGTATCGGAAGAGATTTCCACATCAGCACACGAGCACCGAGCGCTAAAATTAACTAGACCTTGAGAAGCAGGAGACCACGTGTCACTCAGGGTATCATAATTACCACTTCCCGGTCACCTCGCAGGTTACGATGCAAATTCTCGTAAATTAACCAACGCTGTGTGGATACAAGACGGCGGCGTGGCATTTTTGAACGCTCCTTAATTTCGGTAAGCGAATTACCTGCTGTGAGGCTGTCTTTGCGCGCGAGCGACAGCCACGAATCCGCCCTTCAAGAAGCCAACTCCAATCGAGTTGTTCAGTCTTCAAGACTACGATTCTTATTTTTGCCAAACCCCATCGCGTTTGTATTCTACCAGCCCTCGACAAAATACTTCAACGTTTGGTTATGGAAATCTAAAATTCACAGGAGCTAACACGTTGCGCAACTTTTGACAGTTTGGTTGTTGTGCGGAAGCAAGAAATTGGAGCGTGAGGACCGGCCAGCGCCAAGAATTGCGCACCGAATTTGAAAATTTGTCCCACCACCGCCACCAACTCAACCGGATTGCGTACTCGTAAAGCTGCAAGTTTCTAAAATCCAGCGTAGGAACTTGAAAAAAAAACTTACGAAGTTTCTTGTATGCGTGAGTACACAAATTTACATATGTTGAAAATCGGAATTTATGGCAACATCCCAAAGCACATCCGTGGAATGTGAGCAAGAAGATGGGATTTCTGACACATTGGTCATCCCAAGGAAGCGTAGTTCTGGTAAATGCTGAAGTTTGAGCAATCATAAAAAGCCTATTATTTTTTTCCAACAATAATAGCGGATGAATAATCGCATTCAGATTCAGTTCCAGTAGACGAGTGAAGTACTTTAGACCCAGCGACAGAAGCTGGGAAAAAACACCCAGGGGGATACAACTATCGTATCTAGGGTAATAAATACTCCTAGAGGGAAAATGTGAGGTGTCGAGCTGAGTTTAGGTAGCCCTTATTTTGTTGAATTAAAATATATAACTTGTTTTCTTAGAGAGCATCCATTTTCGGTTTACTGCTGTCCTGTTTTTCAACACCTTTGGCTGCTTTTTTTTCATCAACTTTTATTTTGTTTCCTAACTTTCCTTCACACCTTACTGCTTCTATGCGCAGAGATCCTGTGCGGGAACTCACCTTATGCATAAATTTTACGTTCCCTAAACGTATTGGAGCCTTCATCTTTCCTCTTTTTCAGCACCTGAGTTGTGGTGAGGGAGGCTAAAACTAACTTATAATAAATCAATCAAGCTGCGAGAAACATCCCCCTGTCGCGTGTAAACTTACACATAATCCGCACGAGTGCAGAGGATATGCAGTAGGACGAAGCGCGGTGATTGTTGCAAGTATCCAGGATACAAGATTAGATAAGATGTTAGTTTAAGCCTCCCTAACCGCTGAGAAAAACATCCCAAAGAGAGGAAAGAGGAAGGCGCCATTTAGTGTGGAGAAAAATGCACGCGGAATCTGTGCAGAAGAGGCATAGAAACAGTAAGTTGAAAAAGAAGTTCATGAAATAAGATAAAATTTGAAGAAGAAAGTAGTGGGTGCTTAAAAAACGACATCAGTGAACCGAAAAAAGTGGTTTTAACCAAACAAAGAACATTTTATTTTCAACGAAAAGAAGGCCTACCTAACTCTCAGCTCGGGCCCTCACACATATTCCCCCTGGGAGTGCTAATTCCCATAGATACAATAGTTGTATCTCCCTGAGGGGTTGCAGCTAGCACACAAGCCCATAGCCTGTAACCACTCGATCAGGACGCTAATCCTGATCTACACGCTCCGTGCTCCACTGGGCTCTTCGTCAGCACACTCGGGGAAATTTGATTTTAAATGCGAGGAATTACTGCAGCAACTCCAGTGATTCGTGATAGCGCCTACTTTGAAACAATACCGCAAGTGCTGTAGTAATAACTGATTAAGGGTTTCAGTACAATAAATTAAAATTAATTTGATAGTCAGAGTCCAGATATGTAACATATCGATAATTGTACTATAAATGAGCGTATTGTGATTCTTTAATCCGGAGAATTGCATAGAAATAAACATAGGAGGATGAAACATAAAATGTAAAGATAAATATCTGATCTTCTTTCATTGGGGATCCCACGCTTCACATATCAACATTAAATGAGGACGATCATAAGTTTGTTTAAGCCTCCCTAACCTCAACAAATGTGTTCCACATATGGAAGGATAAATTCATCCTTTGAGATGGAATTGAGGCAGCGAGGAATTTATGATCGAGGTGTGTCTCCGCACCCTTCGTATAGAAACAATAAATTAAAAGAACTTTAGCAAAACATGATAAAATTTGAAGAAGAAAGTAATTAGTGCACAAAAAAGACAGCAGTGAATTGAAAATAGTTGATCTGTAAAAAAACAAAAACTCACTCTATCAAAAAAGGAAGCCTAACGTAACCTTTTAAATCGGGACCTCATTTCTCCATGGGAGCTCTTATTCCCACATATACAATAGTCGTATACCTCTAATGGAGTTCATCATTGAAATTAAGCACTTCGGTATTAGAGCTGTATCGCCCTTAATTTGAACAGTGATCATACAATGCCCATGACAGGGAGCTGCAAATGTAAACAGACCTCTCAATAGGCTCTCAGAACACCAAAGCCCACTCACTCAAACACCCCACAAAAAAAGTTGTCACCTGTTCCAGCTCGCTTTCAAACAAAATTGTAGAGCGTCGGATTAATTGGAGTGCCAGACTCGAGACAGTCCATCAAACGCAGCCCAGAGCTGATGGCTCCTGCAGAGCTCGCAGTTGCCGGCAAAACTGCGACCGGGAGCTGCGGGGTGCGTGAGACGCGCCCGGCAACACGACTTGTGACTGCTTTAGGTGTGAGGAAATGTCTTGTCCCCGCCTTGACGGGCCACGTACCTGCCTTGACGGGGCACGTACCTGCCTTGACGGGGCACGTACCCGCCTTGACGGGGCACGTACCCGCCTTGACGGGCCACGTACCCGCCTTGACGGGCCACGTACCCGCCTTGACGGGCCACGTACCCGCCTTGACGGGCCACGTACCCGCCTTGACGGGCCACGTACCCGCCTTGACGGGCCACGTACCCGCCTTGACGGGCCACGTACCCGCCTTGACGGGCCACGTACCCGCCTTGACGGGCCACGTACCCGCCTTGACGGGCCACGTACCCGCCTTGACGGGCCACGTACCCGCCTTGACGGGCCACGTACCCGCCTTGACGGGCCACGTACCCGCCTTGACGGGCCTCGTACCCGCCTTGACGGGCCTCGTACCCGCCTTGACGGGCCTCGTACCCGCCTTGACGGGCCTCGTACCCGCCTTGACGGGCCACGTACCCGCCTTGACGGGCCTCGTACCCGCCTTGACGGGACACGTACCCGCCTTGACGGGCCTCGTACCCGCCTTGACGGGCCTCGTACCCGCCTTGACGGGCCTCGTACCCGCCTTGACGGGACACGTACCCGCCTTGACGGGCCTCGTACCCGCCTTGACGGGCCACGTACCCGCCTTGACGGGCCTCGTACCCGCCTTGACGGGACACGTACCCGCCTTGACGGGCCTCGTACCCGCCTTGACGGGCCTCGTACCCGCCTTGACGGGACACGTACCCGCCTTGACGGGCCTCGTACCCGCCTTGACGGGCTAAGCTCTGGGCAAGGAAAAAGAAGTTTCTTCCGCGCCGCAACTTTTCGGTAAATCGATGGACCACTCACGCTAATTCTCGACGCTCTTCTTCATGCAAAGGCAGGAGTTTGTTTTTACCTCAGCAGCTCAAAACACGTCAAAGCCCGTCTCACGAATGTACGTTTCTTTTGGGGAAACTTTGAAGGCAGTATCAATTAGGATATTTTCATTTATCTATGAAAACTTTAATTAGGTAATTAGTTTTCTACACACTTTTATATAACGTAAGCTGGGAATCTGCCGACTTATCCGGCCCAGTTTCGAAATCTTCTGTATTCTTGACACCACCACTTATGCCTATAAAAAAGACCAGCACACGTATGTGCGACTCGACATTCACTTTCATGGGTCCCAATCGATTTTCAGACATAGTTTCCACCGCAAATTCTCACTCATTGAACCAAAGTTCAACGGCAACACGGTCGATGCTGTAGAGTGCAACTCGTGGCTGCACCTTTCTTGCTAGGTAACGCACTTCTTGACCTCACCATTCACACTACGCACCGCAGCTCGTGACCTCACGAGTCGTGCTGGGCAACGCACCTTCTGACCTCACGAGTCATGCTGGGCAACGCACCTCTTGACCTCACCATTCACACTACGCACCGCAGCTCCTGACCTCACGAGTCGTGCTGGGCAACGCACCTCCTGACCTCACGAGTCATGCTGGGCAACGCACCTCTTGACCTCACTATTCACACTACACACCGCAGCTCGTGACCTCACGAGTCGTGCTGGGCAACGCACCTCACGAGTCATGCTGGACAACGCACCTCCTGACCCACAATATAGCTGCGATGAGAGCCAAACTGCACTCCCCAACAGACGGGATGAGGACTGCCCATGAGTCAATGGGGCGATTCCTGTCATTTGAAACGGATATTTTTATTGCCCATTTGAATTGATAGATCATGAGAGATAAATTTTAAACAGTTGTGCCCGGTTCGGGGAGGAACACTCTTGAGCGAAAAATATAATCAATGGTCAGCATTGACCTTGGAGTGTAAGTTCTTCATCTGTACATGCATCGGAATAGCTTCCACCAAATACGTGATTAACATGATAGTTTAGATAATAATTGAAAAATAATGCATTTTTTAAAAAACTTGTCAAGTGAAAACATCCTTTGTGATTTCTAAACACAGAAGAGACTACGCATTCAAGGGATGTGGAGGACAGATGGAGTGAACCAGTCGTGAAAAAGTGAAAGAGCAACGTGTAATAATTTATGGCATAAACTAATTTGTTTTGTTAACCACTCTGAACAAGAGACAGGATTGACATGACCCCTAAAGTAGCTTTTATCAAGAAGCAAACTAGTATAAGGAAAAGACAGAAGCTCAAGCCACCTTGTTTAGGCAACTTCAGTTTAGTTTAGAGAAAATGCCTTGCTGATCTTTTAGAGAAAATGCTTCAAAACGTTGTTCTTAGTGCACATTTAAATCACAAAACCTCACAAACGTGTTTACACTGTTGTAGCTCACACAATCCTTTAAGACTGCTCCTTCATCACTTCTTGAACAAAGGTTCAGATCTCACTCTCAAAGACCTATTTTGGCTCATACCCGCACATTTCCTCAATCTCGGCGGACAACTCCTCACGACAGGCACGAGTCTCGGCCCCTTTTTTAGGAGAAGTGGAGGCGAGGTCTCCCAGTTTCAATAGAGCTCAGGTCTCTCCAGCAAAGGCGCATTGTCTCGAGAATAAAGGAGAACGAGCGGCTTAAGGAGCCAAGGTCGGGATGAGCAAAGTTGTAAAGCGGGGCTCATCGACGATCAAAAAATCGAAGCAAAAGCACAATAGAAAGCGCTCCTAATGAGCGCACATTACGCAGCTTACGCCCGGCGCCGCAGGCTGCAGCGTCAAGGGTGCAATGGCTTCTAGACCTGCGACCTGGAACTTGCTGGTCCCTTCCAGGCGATCTTACAGCATCCCGGCTTCGTTTCTTACGCGTGGCCTTCGTGCTAAGCGCGTGCAAGTTGCTGGCGATCTTCTCCAGCCCAGCGCGGCCACGGGATCATCCAAGCGTGCAACTTGCTGGTCTCCCTCAGGTGAAAGGCGTCTATTGGGAGGCGAAGAAAGAATGCTGTTCTTCACTTGCAAACTCGCTTTAAATTTTATCCGAGAGAAATTGGATTGCCTTTGTTTGATTGTCGATGGCCTCGGCGACACTTGAGGGACAATCGGCGTTCGGCACTTGGGCCGCGAACATTCAGATGATAATTAAGGTTTGCATTTCGAATAAACAGCGGAGGAGTTTTACTCTTTAGTCGGTATTGCAATAACCACTCGGGTAAATTTTAAGACCACGATGGAAGTCCATTAATAATTGAGACGAGAAGTCTAGGAATTATGTTCAATTGTCGACTTTTACAACAATGAAGTGTAAACAGAATCAACTATTTTTTCTGCAATTTCACGGCTCTTGCGTCGCCGGATTATTACATTTCACAGAACAATATGACTACGAGGGTCTGCCTCAGTCTTCCTCATACTGCAAAGTCTGCCTCAGTCATCCCTCATACAGCAAAGTCTGCCTCAGTCATCTCTCATACAGCAAAGTCTGCCTCAGTCATCTCTCATACTGCAAAGTCTGCCTCATCATCCCTCACACTGAGACAGTCTGACTCGGTTATCTCGCCCATCACAATCAAGATCAACCTAAGGCATCCCTCCCAGAACGCCGTTTCGCATCACTTTCTGTGCTGCCTCACTTTATGAGCAAAATGTCACTCAAGACTGACCTACGCAAGTATACGCAAGCATGTATCAAACTATTAGAGGACACGCTTGAGAAGGGAAATCCTCAGCACGATGGAAACTTATGAAACTACAGCTCTGAATATTTTGCCCTGAAAAACATTACATAACGCACCGCAGATTTAGAAAATAGATCAGCGTAACCAGACTGTTGCGTAGGTCACTGATGTGACAGGTCTAAGAATTCAGCGCTCCTGAAAAAGCGATAATAAAATGACACACAAATGGTGTAACCAGACTGCTGCGTAGCTCATTGATGTGACAGGACCATGAGTTTAGCACTCCTGAAAAGCGATAATAAAATAACACAATGACCCAACGTGCCGCTATCAAGCAACACTGATCCTTTGGTGAAGATTTCAAACAATGTACTCCGTCACAGCAGAACATGAATTTTTTAAATCCGACGTGGTTACCGTCGAGCTATTAAATATTTTTCAAATAAAGTTCAGGCCAATTTCACCTAATGCAGCCACGTCGACATAAAATAACCCACTCTGCTAGGCCGCAAATTGTTCGGACGCCCGGCGCCTACGCGAGATATTCCCAAAGCGCCTCGATAAGATGGAGGAGGCCGTATCAAGGGCCCTTCCAAGCCCACCAAGAAATAAAAGTTCCTGATAATTCAGGAAATAAGAAATAATCAGGCCGCCGTGCGCGCCTTATCTCCGCTATCGCTGGCCCAGCGCCTAACTCGCCTGACGTGAGGCGCTGTCAAATGAAACGAGTTAAAAAAAATTTCGGCGAGCTTGACGTCAATTTAGCGTTCATCATCATTTGATTTGCATGCCTGCAGGGATGTCCTGACATGAAATGTGTTACGAGATGAATTTTGTGTGAAATTTAGGTTTGTCAGGCGAGGAGAGAGGAAATGTCAATGAAATTGCTTCATTGCCTTTTAACATCCGAGAGCTAGGAAACTTCCACTTTTGCTACCTCATCCACACGTTGCATCTACTAACTCAAAGGTAATTCAGCTTTAAAAACTATAACTACAGAACTGGGATGTTCTCCTGCACGCTTTAGATCAATTTTCTGCATGATTTCTACGACAAAAGCTGAACGGCGGCAGATGAGACGAAATATTCACATCAGGACATACACGCTGCCGAGCACTATGGAAAAACGCAATCTTATAACTCCTGAAAAAACTACGTGTTCCCTTTTCCCTAGATCACTTATCACGCTCTCAATATAGTAGAAAAAGGAAGATTTTTGCAGATATTGCTTGTCAATAACCACACCACAGCTGAACTCACGACTACGAGACGGCCAAATCGATGAAGAGACAGTCAGTTTTTGGAGGCTAACGGAACGCACACCGAGATCTCGACTTCTGGAAAACTCGGCTACTGCATAACAGCTGCAACGTAACCCGTTACAGGATAACTGGACCGCTACAGCACGGCCCGTTACAGGATAACTGGACCGCTACAGCACGGCCCGTTACAGAATAACTGGACCGCTACAGCACGGTCCGTTCCAGAATAACTGGACCGCTACAGCACGGCCCGTTACAGGATAACTGGACCGCTACAGCACGGTCCGTTACAGAATAACTGGACCGCTACAGCACGGCCCGTTACAGGATAACTGGACCGCTACAGCACGGCTCGTTACCGGATAACTGGACCGCTACAGCACGGCCCGTTACAGGATAACTGGACCGCTACAGCACGGCCCGA
This sequence comes from Morinoia aosen, assembly GCA_030386875.1. Classification (NCBI taxonomy): domain Eukaryota; kingdom Metazoa; phylum Arthropoda; class Malacostraca; order Amphipoda; family Talitridae; genus Morinoia; species Morinoia aosen. The sequence goes on from CM059558.1 coordinate 58,403,723, forward strand.
TGCAAGATATCTGGACCGCTACAGCACGGCCCGTTACAGGATAACTGGACCGCTACAGCACGGCCCGATGCAGGATATCTGGACCGCTACAGCACGGCCCGTTTCAGGATAACTGGACCGCTACAGCACGGCCCGGTACTGGATGACTGGACCGCTACAGCACGGCCCGTTGCAGGATAACTGGACCGCTACAGCACGGCCCGGTACTGGATGACTGGACCACTACAGCACGGCCCGATACAAGGCTGCCAAATAACTAGGCCGTCCATCACGCCACTCGCCGTCGCCTTATCAGACGCATTGTTTACCCACACGCAGAACCCTCGTGGGGATTTGCGTGGGAAAACCTAGTCTCCAAGATATTTTTGTGCACAATTATCCAGCTTAACTTCATGATTCAATTTTAGAAACTGAGAAATTGTGAATGAAAATATATCGAATGAATTAAAATTTTTTATTGGGGAAAACTATCGACTGCGAAAACTTTAAACGGGAGAAAAATTATAAGGGAAACGTTATACCGTTATGATATAACCGACCTACATCTATATTTATAAAGGAATAGCCACGAGGAATACTAAAATGCTACGTCTGGCCAACGACTTTCGTCTCCTCGAAAAGATCCGTTGATACATTATATAAAGATATATTCTCGCGGATAAACGCAGCATCTGAATAACTCTACGATCTGCCTCACGTACCATCTGAAATACCGTCGCAACAGCCACTCGCCAGACATCGTCGCTACGCCTTACCATCGTCATCTTACCTCCTCTACATCACCCCCACAACGCTGCTGAGGGACTGCAAGTTTCAGTTATCAGATACCTCTTTCTCTTTTCTTTGTCACAATGTTTTTCTTGCCTTTGTAATATTAATCATGTAGGATATTATTCATTTCTATAGATTGAATGCGGGATCCTGATTATTGGTTATCAAGATTGTGGGCTTTTCTCTTATTAACAAATAACCATTGTCGTAACGCGTTTGTTCGCCGCGCTCTCAAACTATAATAAGTAGGAGTCCTTTTCAGGGGTAGCAGGCAGTTGTCCGGGCGAGGCAGTCGAACCAACAAGTTGAGAAGGTTCCCTCACCAAGTTTGATACTGAGGTGCAAGATCATATGAGTCACTGGGTGTCTCCTTCCTAGCGGTTAAAATCAGGCACTTAGCAACATTTCAAACCCCAAGTTATCATCGAGTGGGATATGAGTTGCATCTCAGCACTGTCTCACAACTAGGCTTGTAACAATAGAGTGACGAGGAGCAAGACGAACATTAGGGCTACTACTCGCATAATAGCCGCGACAGGCTCTGCTCACCCGGCCACGACGATGAAGAAGTCGAGTCTGTTCCAGGACTCGGCGAGGTAAGTGCCCTTCCCGTGGAAGCCCATCGCCATCACCTTGATGAGCATCTCGACGGCGAAAAAAGCGAAGATCAGGTCGTCGAAGATCTGGAGGAATATACACTATTTAATACTTCTTTGAACGCCGAAGATATTCGCACAATACACGTTCAGAGGTAAAAAAAAGTTCCCTCATTTCTTACATGTTCGAATATGCAAAAGTTTACCGTTTCCATCAAGTATTCGCAAGGAATTTGAAATGTACTGTTTCTGGTTACCAATTGATCTTCATAGCCACATTTTACATTACAAATCAGTTCTCAAGAAAGCTAGCTAATGGAACAAAGAAACTCTGGCGAAGGTGGGGGTCCAGCATCTGACCTGTAAAGTCTTGCAGCGCGTGGTGACGCACTCCTCGTCGTGGCACGGCTGGTACATGCCGAGCGTGACGCAGTTCAGCAGGATGGCCATCATGCTCACGCGCTCGAACCACGTGATGCACAGTTAAGGAACATTCAAGAACAGCTAGCAAGTTTGAAAGCATGACTGGTGACTAGTAACGCCACTTATGATTATGACCGAACGCCACTAATGGGCACTGGAGGGATATGTGTTGAGATCGGGCTGTGTTGGGAGGGGTATGTGGGTGTAGTTGAGTGTTGGGTGTAGTGTTGTGACTGCGAAGTGGGGGTATTGTGGTTGTGGGAGCATTGTGTACGTGGGAGCAATATCTTAAGACTATATTTGTGAATATTAAACTATTATTTAATAATAAATAATTACACGTATACGAATGCTTTTACTTACATTTTGTATAAGTTAATGCAAAATAAAAAGTTGATGTTCACAGCTCTGAAGAACTTGTCATGAAGAGCAATGCCGGCGCTCGTACGCTCGAACACAGTACAGCGATCAGTAGCCACCACAGCCCACAAATCCTTTGCCTTCAAACGGTAAAATGATGGACCAGAGCAGGTCTTCCCAAGGACAAGTTCAGGGCGGCACGCTTACGGACGCTTCTCATTATTCACCTGCCTACAATCAGAAATGTTGGGAAATCCTTCGCCGACGTTCAAGAATCCCACGGGTATAGTTTTCAGTGGTCAAGTATACGCTCAAGCGAAAATGCAAGCAGCCATTTACAAAATATAATAGTATAGTTCAGCAGTTAGTTTGAAGCTCCGTTTTTCGTTTCCACTGAAAGAAGATGTTTTCACAGAGGAAGCATTTAATATGGACTGCGCAAAATATGAAGTATAAGCATAAAGTGGCCCTTTAACGTAGCAAATTAGAAGGAAATGGGAATAAAAGACAAAAAAGAAAGAGCGAAGATAGTATGAAAACTGAAAGAAGCAGGGTAAGCCCGAAAGATAGAAATCGTGAAGACCTAACCATAGCTGAGGTAGCATCAAAGCAACCCCTCGGTTGGCGCCAGTTCTCATGGCATAAAACAGACAAGCATTACTAACCTCAACCTATTGCTTATCCTAAGACTCGTGATAGGGATTTAAAATTTAGCAATAATTTATTTTTCTTCAAGAATGGGCAGAAGTGATCGCAAATTCGTACGTTCAACAGATACTAACTCGTGCTCTAAAGAGTTAAAAGTTGTAATAAAAAATTGAAGCCATTCATTTTTTCAACATGACACGGCACTCTATCTCAGAAATATGCATTGACCTCGATACGTAGCACATTTACGAATATACTCAATATCATAACACTAATGTATGTAAGACAAATAATGTCAGGACTATGATCCTTTAAAACGAAGAGATGTGGCCTCTCTAATCGCCTGATTATGAGTCAATGCCTTTCTGCTGAGCTTATTTGGAGTCGGAAATTTGTTCTTCCTTCACAACCATTGAGGCTGTGAAATACTCTCACAATTAAGCATTGGTGAAATTTCTAGAAGACCTACATTGTAATGCTACGCATACAGAGAGTTTTGAGAAACACTTCAGTTCTTCATTCGAGTACGGGAAAAGTGTAATGAGAAATAACTGGTCTTAATATTTACACTCGGCAATAAATTAGTACAGCAGGTTATCACATTTTTAGCTCTTGAAAATAAAAATGATATATTTCATTAATCTCAATACTATTATCAAGTTTGAACACGCTCATCTGTACGTTTTCAAAAGACAAATTATCCCCTAAATATACGTATCTTCCTCCAGACTATCTTTATACAATCGCACTCATTTTGATATGATAAAAATTCTCCGCTGCGACTGGCACACATTCTATTCAGGGTAATTACCAACCTAAAGAAAACTTGTCAGAGAAGCTCGCGTGCCTCTGACTGGAGCATTAATAAAATCGGCACTACATTGGAGATCGAATAGCATTCTACTGCAGCCTCCTGCTGAAGACTGGTTTTAAAATTCCCCATAAAAGATAAAAAAGAAGAACGGAGACGAAATACAATGGCCAAGGAGAGAAAATATTCAATGGAATAGAAATCGAACGCCGGTTTCCAGGTATCACGGACGACGGATTTTTGTGAAGCCTGTAAAAAGCCGTCAATTAAACGAGAGTTTTGTACCCGAGGCTCGAGTTTACGCCAGTTGCACAGAGCTTTTATTAAAGGTATTTGTGATATAAACTGTTCGATGAAGGTAAAAAATACCGAGTAATAAACACGAGGATATCAAATAATAAAGAGAGGGAGTTGTCGAGTAATAAACGATGAAATAACAACGCAAGAACTGCTTTTCTTTTACCCAGAATGTGGTGTTTTTTTAGCACAATCAATAAAAAGGATGATGAAATCAAATTAAAATGAACTGGGAAGGGTTTTAAAATGGGCTGGTTGATCTTTTAGCTTCCGGTGTTTATAGAAATATTAAGAAAATTTTGTTCCAGCTGTATCTCGTTTTTCAGTTCAATATGGTTCTTCATTTGAGCATTTTTTCGAGGCTACGAGGAGCCTTGGAAAATATCTACAATGGATCATCACGTTGTCCATGATCTAGCCCGCTCAACTGCCACTTTTGAAAAAATGTAATAATAGAAATCCGTAGTAAGGTCTTAGCAATGAAATAACATGTCCTACAACGGGAAAAAATTAGGAGTTATTCAAACAGTAAAAACGCAAATAATTCAATAAATAATTAAGGTGCGCTAACAAACTCCCAAGACCAAATTAGGAGCAGTTGTTCTGTAATCGCGCAATAAAATAGGACAATCGGACGAGGCTCAAATGGCTGTCGCGCCACACGCCATGCTTTTGTAGCGAGTTTTTTTGTACGTATGCAAATTAAATGTTTTCATGAGCCAGTTCTGCAGAGGTGAGACGAGTCGCCCTCAATCTCATCAGCTCATCAGCTCATCAGAGTTTGGTGCTTCATAAACCATGGCGCTGTTGACTAAAAGAGAAGGATAATTGAATGAAATGTACCCTCCTCATAGTGATTGTATAGTGATGGAAAAGATAATTATACAATTGGCAGTTCAGGTACGTATAATCAAACTGAAGGAACACTTCATGGAATTATTGTGTTTCTGAACTACCAAGTCGCGGAGGTGAAAACTAAATGCTTCGACCCGGAGAGCGTATGCCACACGTTGAAGAACGCACAAGGTAACCTTAAAAAATTTCATTATTTACAAGAATGCGCCTCTTTCCATGCACTCTTCCAACCTTTCTCATACGTACATTCATTTCTCCTTTTATCCCCAGCACATCCTGCACCAAATTCTCTTTCGTGACTCTCCTATTAGCACCGACCACCATCTCAAAACACAGTCGCAAATCGGCCTTAATCTTCGAAGTTACTAAACGCGGTCAAATTCATTTACATTTGGGTAAATGTGATAAACTGGGCCAAAGAAGAGCCAATCTCAGAGCCCTGTTTTGCGAAGTGCTTCCGACTCAGTGAACATGACGAACACAACTACAGCACCAGCACTCCTGCCGAGGGCTCGCCCCCGAGCGATGCAGTGGTGGGCTTGGTGGTCTGCCTTCGTTCTTCAGGTTGGGTACTCACATATTTTTATTTCCGTTGGATACCTCCGTTCCAACTCCACCTGAAATAAAAGAAAGTAACTATTACTAACCATTTGTAAATATGAAGGATTTTTATGCTCAAAAGTATACACGGTTAACAATAGGATGATATATTTAGATAATTGTGTAATGCCTCTCAAATACACAAATTTGTGAACACATCTGCATTTCTCCATGCGATAATAAAGGTGTCTACAATACAAACTAACTATTGAGGTCCACTGACCGATTTTGCTGATAAAAGGCAGTTATATATCAACGTTCCTTTGTATTTTTTATTTGACAATGGAAATCCCTTAAAAAATTTTGTGTTGTTAAAGAAGACTAGTGAAAATCTCAAGAAAATATACAACGGATAGAAACATGCAAAGCAAATAGTATCACAATTATGTCTACTAAACATCCATGGTATGAATTTAAATTTCGTAGTATTAGGTTTTGAACATTAGTTGTCCACTCCTGCTGGTACTTTTTAATATTGTTAGTACTTTGAAACTGGAATTACAATGAAAATATCTCAAACCGGCAAGGCTTTGATCGTCCAAGAGCGTCCAGAGCGACGCAGTTCTGAGCAGCAGGTCCTGCGCAGCTTCTCAGGAAAGGAACAAAACAAACAGGCTCGTGATCAAAGCGGGTCTGAAAGAAACGCAAACTTCTGAATGAAACGCTTCGCTAAAAATCGTAACTTTTCGGCAAAAAATTCGACAATTGGTTGATTTTTGCTGATGAAAGTTTATGGCTAATCCGCTGAACTTTTTTCTGCAACTGGAAGTAAAATTTACTCTAAAATGCCCCTTTTATTCGCGTCGCAAATGCTGGCTCTTGGTAAACAGGATTGCTCGGTCTCGGAGGACGAGGCGCAATTGTGGCATGACATCATTTGTAGTCATTGCGCCATGCGGTTATTTAGGGCAATTGTGGCATAAGTTTATTCTTACCAATTGTGGAACTGGTTCATTCAAAGTAATTGAATCATCAGTTTATTTGCTGCTATTACAACATTGGCTCATTAGTAGCATTTGTTCGTTTACAGGAATTGCTTCATATGTTTATTTGAGGCAATGGTTCATTTTCAGTAATTTCACCATACGTTTACTTGCATCAATTCTAGCACTTGTTAATTCCTAGTAATTGCGCCATATGTTTATTTTTTTGCAATTATGGCATTATTTCACAAGCAGCAAATGTTGCGATGGGTATTAGTAGCATTATAGAAATTGCACATATCTGACATTTATTGAATTTTCTTCAGCAGCTATAATTGTGGCTGTGGTTTATCAGCGATCGCCGTTCCCCTGAGAACTAAGAAACGGCGGAAGTAAATTTGACATTAAGGAGAATTTTGGCCACTCGTGCAGGGAGTCGTTGTTTGGTTTACGTAACACTACCATCACCTGCCGTACTTATGGCGCAGCACCGGGTGATGCGCTCACCAATATAGAGTCCAGACTTAACAATCCACTTACGTCGGACAACTTTGGCAACGCCGTCAAAAACACGGAGTAAAAACTTGGTTTGTTTAGAATAGTGATAGCACGGGTACTTTGGCAGGTCTTAAAGGAAACTCGGATGAGGGAATTATTTACATACACCTAAAAGTTTCAAAACTTGTATTCATCAAAAAATATGGCGGAGAGTGTGCGTTAATTCAACAGTGATGACATCGTTAACTAATATAAGCTCATTCAGAATATATTTCAGATAAAATCATATTGTTTGGTGCAACACATCGCGGTAGTGGGAAATACAAAATATTATGAAGCGTAGTTTATGCCGTCAAGAAATGCCGAGTTACAACACGCGGGCAGCTCAACTATAGCACCCGTCGTTTGTTGACTTTAAGGACAATAGCAGCATCAATTCAATTAGATCCAGAGTCGTGCCATTTACCAACGCTGCGACTGGTAAGATTCCGAGAATCGTTTTCGCTGAAGTAAACGATAGCAAGAATTAATCTGAAATCCTCGACGTTCGTTTTTACCCTCAATTAATTTATACCGGGCAATGTTGAACCGACATTCAGACGTTTCGAGCGCGTGGTAAGTCGTTTTTACCTTCGTTAAATAGCAAAAAAACAGCAAAATTCGCCCTATAGGTGCAGGTAGCTGCTACGCAACGTTCGGTCGCAGCGCAGTTCGCGGCAGTCGACCGCAGCCCCGCCAGGCACGCAAGAGCGGCAAAACTGCGTCAGGTTGCAGTAAAGGCCTGCACTCATCAGCATCACGAGGGCTGGCAGTCATAAAATCTTTGTTATTGCTTCAACTTCGGTTGTTCGGTTCAACTTCTGCACATATAATTCAGCCTTGGAAGTTAAATGTTTATGAGTAATTTTGTTTTATACCAATGGGTTAAAGGGAATTTGTATCAGCCGTTAGCGGGAGTTCGCATGCTGTATAAATACGGTAAGATACGGAAACTTTTCACTGCCGAAACAGTTTCTATAAAACTCAGGCATTTTAATCTAGGAAATATAGGTCATAAAATATTTCTAGCGGATGATGTTTGCTTATAATTGCATTCAATACTTATACTAAAGAAGTAATTTTTGTAAGTGCGGACGATGAGAGGTCAAAATTTTGAATTGATGAGAAACTGTTTAGTTAGAGTAAAAAAATAAGCTAATGTCATACTTTGATTCGAATGCTGCCACGCAAAAACTAAATTAATTCACTTGACACAGTTATTTACGAATCAGAGTGTTTCTGGAGGAAATTATAATTATATAATCTATTCATTCAAGATCCTATTAAAACGAGCTAAAAAATAATTGTGTAAGATGGCTTGCTTTCAACGTAACATTCATGTACAAGCGACGCTCCTCAAATCCGAGTGAAATGCTTGCGTATATTACAGCGTGTCTTTTTATCACACTTAATTCGAATTTTATTACATTGGAGCTCCAATGTCATGCGCTTATTGGTATGAAAATGATAACGAAATTTTTCGTCAAATTAGCTCAAAGCCATTGCCAAATTGGGCATATCATTTTCAAGTTGTCACACTCCAACTCATTTGTATTGCTTTCACGAATCCTCAGCTCATAAAAATTTTGTTCGACAATGACCGTCGGAGGTAACGTAGGAGAACACTGTGAAGCCGGATTTGGCAAGGCAAAACCTCCCCCCCCCCCCCCCCCCAACGGTGCTGTCAAGAGGCACCAAGAAGGTCTTCATTGCCTCAAATCGGAGGAAGTTTGCTCGCAATTTAGGCGAGGTGCCCCCTGCAGGCAGCGGCCGACGTAGCATATGGACTTGTGCCGGAAGTTGTAATTGTAGCCAATCAAGTCTGCAGGTCCGCAAACATCAACAAGTGCGGACATCACCAGTCCGCATCTCAAACTTGATCTAAATGCCGCATTTAGAAATCGCAGGACCTTCCTCAGCCATGAAGGAAGGAAAAATGATGAACATGAAGTCTCCGGTTTCCAATAGCCTAATAAATAAGGAGTTTTAAGATCGAGTTTGGTTAGTATAGATGTTAAGCTAGTTTTAAACTTCATAACCACAACAAAAGTGTTCCCTTGAGAAGACGGAGGAAGGTACCATTTAGTATCAAACTAAGGGAATGGGGAATTTATGCGCAAGAAGTGTCCCCGTACCCTGTGAGATAAAAGCAGCGAGATAAAAAAAGGTTATCACAAGGAAAGTTGAAGAATAAACCCCAAAAGATGCTGAAAAGCTGAACTTGTATGGAATATTAATTTGTAAAATTTGAGTCGTGAGAAAGAGTCCAACACAGCGTGGTGTCAGGTGAATCATCGGACCTAGACATAAAGATTAGATTATAAGTTAGTTTAAGCCTCCCTAACCGCTGCAAAAATAGAGCGTATCGAAGAGAGGGAGGAGGAAGGCACCATTTAGTATGGAGGTAAGAAAATGAGGAATCTATGCAGAAAGGGCATAGAAACAGTAAGATGGGAAAGAAGTTTATGAAATAAGATAAAAGTTGAAGAAGATAGTCAGAGGTGCTGAGAAACAGGACAGCAGTGAACCGAAAAAGTTGGTCCTTAACATAACAAAAAAAAACATTTTATTTCAACAAAAAGAAGGCCTACCTAACTCTCAAGCTCGGGCCCTCACATTTTTCCCCTGGGAGCACTAATTCCCATAGATACAATAGTTGTATCCCCCTGAGGGGGACCTAGACATGAAACACGACGAGCAGCGTAGAGTTTTGAAACCCTAAAAAATTTTTAGGAATAGAACGTTCCGCACTCACAACACCAGAAGATCCTCATGATGAGACCAGCAAATTCGCTAGTATGACTAAGCGATGAACTACTCCACCTCCCGATCGACACCCGGAAGGGCCTGACTAAATTCAGGCAACGTACAACTACTCCGCATGTCGCACGCTGCTGCCACATCAGCATGCAGAGCGGGCACCCGCCTCTCGTTTGTGTGACTCCTTCATCGCTTCTTCGTCGCTCTCGACCATCTCACCACCCCCAGCACCCCGGTCAGATCACAGGTCTCGGTAGAGACTTATTAATAAACTTCTGAAATAGGAATTGCCACTCCACTCACATTTTGCTATAGCCAGCGTAAAAATGCGGTATTACGGGACTGGAATAAGGAATCATGTGCATTTGTGCAGGTGATACTTATATAATTAACTCGAGGTGAAGCCTCTCGCTTTGAAAATTTGAAATATTTTTCTCCTTGCGAGCTTCAACAATCCGAGAAATAACGCTTGCATAAACAAAGACATTCCTCTATTACGTGCTTATAAGCACAATCCCTTACTTCAGAGAGCAGTAACATTTTGTATCGCACACCTTGAGCTCCACCTGTTCTCAAATCCCAAAGCATGAAAATAAAGCGCAAAGCTCCGCCTCTCAAGACACTCAAATGTTACAATACACGAGTTCATCCTGACTCGATTAATCTATATTTTAGTGGAGTACAGAATGTTTATTTGTCGTCCTAAATTTGCTCTAATGGAGTGGATTCCTTTTAATTTTATCAGTTTAACTGGATGTCGTCTTCAGTTACAACGCCAATAGCAAACGAAAGTTTCCTGTTCCTATTTAAAGCCCGTCATGCAATATCATCGTAACCAAGTTTCCGTACTCTAAGTCAGCTAATGCTTACATTTGCTTGAGTTCTGTTACGGACAGCTATTCGAATTGGAATACTCATTTTTACCTCAATAAAATACATTTAGTAAAACTTTCAGAGATTCTAGCAGTAATCAGAAGAGGAACCATCACTAGTAAATTGCTCAATAAAATCTGTAACATAGAGAAATACAAAACTTAGTCTCACAGTAGCTGAAAAGCTTGTTTTTAACACATCAAAACTTAAGTAAGTTAGCGTATAAAGTGGTCACGCAGAGAGAAAATTTGTCCAAGTATTTCCTGAAGAATCGTAAAGAAAGCAATTGGGAAACTTTGAGCCTCTTGCCCTATAAATTCGGATCGAGAAAATCCCTCTCACGATCTGACCAGTAATAAAGAAATACTGCAGACTGACCCACTCCGAAGTAGGAGCAGAGAAATAGAGACTTATGGAGGATTTGAAGCAAGTTGAGTCATCTATAGAGGACGATAATAAATACAAGAGGTTCTGGAACTTGTGTAATTCATTGCCACGGAGGAATTTGTTAACGTACTTTTTATATACCGCCCAATCGTCTAGAAGGTTGTCACTAAAGGACTACATGCACATTAATACTTCAATTGCAACGTGACCCACTCAATTTCGATCAATGCTCAACAAAAACTAAATGAAAGCTCTATCTATTTAAAGCTCGTTATTTTCAAAATGGATCTCTCAGATTAGCTCTAATTTGAGTTGAATATTGAACTTCAGTTCAACCCGTCGCACTTTTACCGTGTTAATAAGCATGTGTGTGGAGTCAAACATGACTCGGTGCGTTAGCGCGTCTCTTGGTGTGGACTTTAGCCAAGCCACTGTCCCACTACGATTTTCAACGCGGGAAAATAACTGGTGAGCAAAATTATTCTTCAGTACTTGGTGCCGCTGCTACATCACCGTTGCGGAAATTAATGCGCAGATAACGAAGAAACTTAAAGAATTAACTCCAATTGATGACACTCCCAGTTTCAAGTCGAGCGGAAATGGTTCATAACGTGAGTTCTGAGAAAATTTCGAGTTTAGAGAATTACATGTCACAAAAAATAATCATTTTACAACAGAACGTTTAGCGCCTCAAACTACTGGTGTAACTTCATATAGATGACCTTCACTGCAACTAAATAAATGGTGAAATGCAACAAGTCATTAAAAGTCCCCATGTTCTTAAAAAGGTTGAAGTAACTAAACACTGATCTTTGTGTATTATGTCAGAGAACCTGCATAGCCTGCCAACAGCCTTTGACGGAGGATGAGATACGACAGAAAGCACATAAAGCAAGGATAAAGCAGATATTGTACTGGATTGTGGCGACAGTATTGGATTTACTGGATTATGTCAATCTAATTTTAGTCTGTTCAAAGGGTAAGCTGAAAAAGTGAGTGAAAAAGCGCTAAATATTTTCCCCTCAAAAATTTTCATTTTGGAGAATACAACGCAAAGAACTACGAAGCGCTCTTACTGCAAAAGTAACGCTATTTCTTTTTCGGCGTACACGAGACAATTACGTCACAATTCCCTGCTAGGTGCCCTCGCACCACAATAGCGTTGTCTGAGCCTATGAGATGCGAACTTTTTTCCTCGGCGCCCACATGACAGGTACGCCGCGACTTTTTTCACGATGCACTCGTAACACAAGTGTAAATAGTTTGCAGGACACGTGCTTCCTATCTGCAACACAATACATTGAGAAAAAGAGTTTTGCGCTGCAAAAATGCAACGAAATAGTGAGACTTAAGAACACATTGCAGAAAGGAGTGATTTGTCCAACAGACGGAATGTATAATCGCAAATGATGATTTAGAAATTACATACCACGTGGGGTTCAGATAACAGCACAAACTGGGCGAAATTCGTCATTATTCACAAAATCTCCAACTTAAAAATTATACCGAGATGCTAGATCCACAAAATATTTTATCACACGTACAGGAAAAAAGGCCCTTTAAGACTTAGGAAAATTTTGGCACACGGAAGTGCCGCGCGCCTCAGCACTGCATGAGGCGACTGTTTTCGTGAAGAAAATATCGTGTGCGTAAAGTTCAAGTCTCTGAACAAGTTTGGAGACGAGCGGTCAGTTCAAACGGAGAGCTTGTTTACTTGGAGCCTTTGATCTGCCTGCTCCTGAGGGGCGCACGCCCAGGTAACGCAGACACGCATGCGTGAGCAGGCAAGTTGAGCGTGGCTGGGAAAGAGGCGTGTCAGAGCAACGAGCCAAGCTTCATGGCTTCAGGAATAATCCCAATAATATTTTTCTTGCTTTAGTAAATTGCAATAATTATGTTCGACCAACTGAATCTCGTCGGGCGCTTTGCGGGAAAAATCTCTTGGAAATGTTTTCCATGCGAATAATTTTGAAGAAAATTTTCCAGTGACGCATCACATAGTAGCGTTGACGACGTTCTTTAATTCCTTGATCTTCGAAGCTCATCCAGGGAAGAAGTGAAAATTAAAACTGAAGACAGGGCAACTTTATGAGAACTAACTCAACGTCTTTACAACGTTTGTCGCAAGAGGTTACTGTACACCTCTGTAACCTCGTAGTACAGATGCTCTCCAAAAGTTGGCTGCAATGTAAGTAGGAATTTGAAAAACTTGGTGCGGAGGTAAAGGGAAGGGGAAATAGTCATAAATTGAAACTTGGGAAAGAATATTGAAAGTTAGTGGTGCATTGAATTATTTGAATCACCATCAGTGGAAAATCACGGTCACAGCATTCTGTCTTTGACTAACTACGTATTGGGCAAAAATTCTAGTTTTTTCCGTGCAGTTAAACCTTTAACATATTTTATTTTATTCTATGTTTGTTTTATTGTTTTAAACTTAGGTACTACTTATCCCGAGCTTGTGATGGTATGGTTTGTGTTCTTGGGTTAATTCTATTTATTGCGAACATTATTTTATAAATTCACTATTACTTCTCGAAAACTGATAAATGCGCCGCTTTTCCTCTCATAGCGTAAGAATACAAACCATTTAAAGAAAAACTCTTTTAAATCCAATTCCTTTTTGAAAAACGTAGTAGCAAAACGCAAGCAATTCCTTCAGACACTAAAAAGGCTTGAGATGAACCTTTCATTAACAAAAAAATTCATGAAACCAGATAATTTTCGAGCTTGATAAAAATCTGGCGGAAATTCTTTCAAGCTGTCAAGAGTGAACAGATCGGACAGAAATGGCGGAGTGCAGTGCGTGTTGTGTACAACACGGGCGCTGTGTGTATAAAACGGGGGCTGCGTGGAATATGCTACTTGTAACGAACACAGAGATCAAACTCAGGAATTTCCCAACAAACTAAATGAGGCCAGCTGATCCCAAGAGGAGATTCCAACGTTGGAAATAAAATAAATTTTGTGTATTGAATTAGCCCGAACTAAATTATGAAATCAAATTAAAATCTATTATTAAAATTTCAAACACACATTAGAATACATGTTGTAAATTGTAGGAAAGTTTAAATTGAACTCGAGAAACTAAAAGCGGACTATTCGCTCGTAAACGACACAAGCGTGCTGCACACTCTTCAGTAGTTGTGAAAGTTCTCACCTACAGTATGCGAGACCAGAACCCTTTACATGTGAACAAAAAACAATTTCACCGTGTTTCTTTAGGACAATCCTACAGAGCCGTGACATCGTCTTCGTCTCTGATAGGGCGAAAGAATCTCACATAAAATAAAGTAATAAATATCCACAAGATGGCAGAACATATTTTACCGGATTCGCACAACTAGTGAGAAAAAACATTATAGAACCTTTCACACACACACACATGCTTCAGTAAGCTTCATCAGCAACACAAGACGAGGTGGTTAGAGTTTTAAACGTGATAGGTTTTGTTCCCTTGTCTCAACCTCATCCCCAGAAAAATAAGAAAACTGAATGAGTAAATCTGAATTCAACGAAAAATTGATGTTCGTTATACTCTAATAGGGCTTTTCCATTTATTCGCAGCTGGAGTCCAAAGGAACAACCTAAATCCATGAAACAGCTGAAATTCGTAGAACAGCTGAAATTCGTATAACAGCTGAAATTCGTATAACAGCTGAAATTCGTATAACAGCTGAAATTCGTATAACAGCTGAAATTCGTAGAACAGCTGAAATTCGTAGAACAGCTGAAATTCGTAGAACAGCTGAAATTCGTAGAACAGCTGAAATTCGTAGAACAGCTGAAATTCGTAGAACAGCTGAAATTTGTATAACAGCTGAAATTTGTATAACAGCTGAAATTTGTATAACAGCTGAAATTCGTAGAACAGCTGAAATTCGTAGAACAGCTGAAATTCGTAGAACAGCTGAAATTCGTAGAACAGCTGAAATTCGTAGAACAGCCGAAATTCGTAGAACAGCCGAAATTCGTAGAACAGCCGAAATTCGTAGAACAGCCGAAATTCGTAGAACAGCCGAAATTCGTAGAACAGCCGAAATTCGTAGAACAGCCGAAATTCGTAGAACAGCCGAAATTCGTCGAACAACTGAAATTCATAAAACAACTAAAATTCGTAGAACAGCCGAAATCCGTAGAATAGCCGAAATTCATAGAACAGCCGAAATTCGTAGAACAGACGAAATTCGTAGAACAGCCAAAATTCATAAATCAACTGAAATTCGTAGAACAGCCGAAATTCGTAGAACAACCGAAATTCATGGAACAACTGAAATTCATAGAACAACTGAAATTCGAAGAACAGCTGAAATTCGTAAAACAGCTGAAATTCGAAGAACAGTTGAAATTCATAGAACAGCTGAAATTCGAAGAACAGTTGAAATTCGTAGAACAGTTGAAATTCGTAGAACAGTTGAAATTCGTAGAACAGCTGAAATTCATATAACAACTGAAATTCGTAGAACAGCCAAAATTCGTAGAACAGCCGAAATTCGTAGAACAGCCGAAATTCGTCGAACAGCCGAAATTCATAAAACAACTAAAATTCGTAGAACAGCCGAAATCCGTAGAATAGCCGAAATTCATAGAACAGCCGAAATTCGTAGAACAGACGAAATTCGTAGAACAGCCGAAATTCATAAATCAACTGAAATTCGTAGAACAGCCGAAATTCGTAGAACAACCGAAATTCATAGAACAACTGAAATTCATAGAACAACTGAAATTCGAAGAACAGCTGAAATTCGTAGAACAGCTGAAATTCGAAGAACAGTTGAAATTCATAGAACAGCTGAAATTCGAAGAACAGTTGAAATTCGTAGAACAGTTGAAATTCGTAGAACAGTTGAAATTCGTAGAACAGCTGAAATTCATATAACAAGTGAAATTCATATAACTGAAATTCGTAGAACAGCCGAAATTCGTAGAACAGCCGAAATTCGTAGAACAGCCGAAATTCGTAGAACAGCTGAAATTCGTAGAACAGCTGAAATTCGTAGAACAGCTGAAATTCGTAGAACAGCTGAAATTCGTAGAACAGCTGAAATTCGTAGAACAGCTGAAATTCGTAGAACAGCCGAAATTCGTAGAACAGCCGAAATTCGTAGAACAGCCGAAATTCGTAGAACAGCCGAAATTCGTAGAACAGCCGAAATTCGTAGAACAGCCGAAATTCGTAGAACAGCCGAAATTCGTCGAACATCCGAAATTCGTAGAACAGCCGAAATTCGTCGAACAGCCGAAATTCGTCGAACAGGCGAAATTCGTCGAACAGGCGAAATTCGTCGAACAGGCGAAATTCGTCGAACAGGCGAAATTCGTCGAACAGGCGAAATTCGTCGAACAGGCGAAATTCGTCGAACAGGCGAAATTCGTCGAACAGGCGAAATTCGTCGAACAGGCGAAATTCGTCGAACAGGCGAAATTCGTCGAACAGGCGAAATTCGTCGAACAGGCGAAATTCGTCGAACAGGCGAAATTCGTCGAACAGGCGAAATTCGTCGAACAGCCGAAATTCGTAGAACAGCTGAAATTCGTAGAACAGCTGAAATTCATAGAACAACTGAAATTCGTAGAACAGCCGAAATTCGTAGAACAGCCGAAATTCGTAGAACAGCCGAAATTCGTAGAACAGCCGAAATTCGTAGAACAGCCGAAATTCGTAGAACAGCCGAAATTCGCAGAACAGCCGAAATTCGCAGAACAGCCGAAATTCGCAGAACAGCCGAAATTCGTAGAACAGCCGAAATTCGTAGAACAGCTGAAATTCGTAGAACAGCCGAAATTCGTAGAACAGCCGAAATTCGTAGAACAGCCGAAATTCGTAGAACAGCCGAAATTCGTAGAACAGCCGAAATTCGTAGAACAGCCGAAATTCGTAGAACAGCCGAAATTCGTAGAACAGCCGAAATTCGTAGAACAGCCGAAGTTCGTAGAACAGCTGAAATTCATAGAACAACTGAAATTCATAGAACAACTGTAATTCATAGAACAACTGTAATTCATAGAACAACTGAAATTCGTAGAACAGCCGAAATTCGCAGAGCAGCCGAAATTCATAGAACAACTGAGATTCGTAGAACAGCCGAAATTCGTAGAACAGCCGAAATTCGTAGAACAGCCGAAATTCGTAGAACAGCCGAAATTCGTAGAACAGCCGAAATTCGCAGAACAGCCGAAATTCGCAGAACAGCCGAAATTCGCAGAACAGCCGAAATTCGCAGAACAGCCGAAATTCGTAGAACAGCCGAAATTCGTAGAACAGCCGAAATTCGTAGAACAGCCGAAATTCGTAGAACAGCCGAAATTCGTAGAACAGCCGAAATTCGTAGAACAGCCGAAATTCGTAGAACAGCCGAAATTCGTAGAACTGCCGAATTTCGTAGAACTGCCGAATTTCGTAGAACAGCCGAAATTCGTAGAACAGCCGAAATTCGTAGAACAGCCGAAATTCGTAGAACAGCCGAAATTCGTAGAACAGCCGAAATTCGTAGAACAGCCGAAATTCGTAGAACAGCCGAAATTCGTAGAACAGCCGAAATTCGTAGAACAGCCGAAATTCGTAGAACAGCCGAAATTCGTAGAACAGCCGAAATTCGTAGAACAGCCAAAATTCGTAGAACAGCCAAAATTCGTAGAACAGCCGAAATTCGTAGAACAGCCGAAATTCGTAAAACAGCCAAAATTCGTAGAACAGCCAAAATTCGTAGAACAGCCAAAATTCGTAGAACAGCCGAAATTCGTAGAACAGCCGAAATTCGTAGAACAGCCGAAATTCGTAGAACAGCCGAAATTCGTAGAACAGCCGAAATTCGTAGAACAGCCAAAATTCGTAGAACAGCCAAAATTCGTAGAACAGCCGAAATTCGTAGTACAGCCGAAATTCGTAGAACAGCCGAAATTCGTAGAACAGCCGAAATTCGTAGAACAGCCGAAATTCGTAGAACAGCCGAAATTCGTAGAACAGCCGAAATTCGTAGAACAACCGAAATTCGTAGAACAGCCGAAATTCGTAGAACAGCCGAAATTCGTAGAACAGCCGAAATTCATAGAACAGCCGAAATTCGTAAAACAGCCGAAATTCGTAGAAAAGCTGAAATTCATAGAACAGCTGAAATTCGTAGAACAGCTGAAATTCGTAGAACAGCTGAAGTTCATAGATTAGATTATTATTTAGTGTGAGGGTAACATCCGAGGCCCCTGCCAGGCCCCTGTCGCTCCCATGAAAATTTGTCATGTATGTGTTGCAAAAGGACCCTTAGGTGGTGGACTATTCGGTCCTAAAATTTTATGGCACTACGGACACTAGATTCGCCCTCCCCCCCAGGGAGGGTTAAGGGGACCAAAAATCTTTCAATTTTCGACCCCAAATAAAAAGAAAACAAAACGGGAAATAGATAATTTACAACATACTTTTGTTAGAAATGTTCCAAGGATAAAACTGTCTTTGGTTTTGTTCTAGCATCAAAACTCAATGAGTTGATACGTCTTGAAATATACATAAAAAGAACTCAAACACCAATATGTCCAATATTTTCTAAAACTAGGGCCTGAATCAAAAATATGAATAAAGGAAACTGTGTTTCTTTTTAGAAGTTACATATAGTAGTCAAGTTTCATACGAATCAGACCGAAAAAAAAATTTCAAAATTTGTATAGAGAAATAAATTTTTTTTTAAATCACAATTCACAGTGTGAATATGAAGTTATGCATGGAAATTATCGAAATGAAAATTAAAACTGCATTCCGTTACATGAATTGTTCATTATATTACACTTCAACAAAAATTTTGTTTTTTGCCTTATTCCCATAACATACAACTTCCAACATTCAAACCGCATCAACTCATTGAGTTTTGATGCTAGAACAAAACCAAAGACAGTTTTAGAATCCTTGGAGCATTTTTAACAAAAGGACGTTGGGTTTCTTCCAAATTTGAGAAAACAAAAAAGATATATGGCTCCAAACTCAAAATAATTGTTTGTGATGTAATGATAGAGTATCGCCTATCACAATTTTTTCCAAAATGTTAAAATTTTACAACATACTTTCGTTAGAAATGCTTCAAGGATTCTAAAACGGCTTTTGGTTTTGTTCTAGCATCAAAACTCAATGAGATGATACGTCTTGAAATCTGCATAAAAATGTACCCTGAAATTTATTTTTCGTAAAAAAGAAAAAATAAGGCCTAAATCGAAAAAGTGACATAAGTAAAAAAAGTTTACTTTCAAAAAATACATTCACAGGCCAATTTTCAAACGAATCGGACAAAAAAAGTTGAAAAATCCGGGTGGTGCCCTTTACGCTCCCATATCCGTCATAAAGATGAATCAAAGAGAGGAAGGAGGAAGGCACAATTTAGCATGGAGTTAAGGGAAGGCGGAACCTATGCAGGAAGGGCATAGAAACAGAAAGTTAAGAAAGAAGATTAAGAAACAAGATCGAAATTGCAGAAGAAAGTGGCAGGTGCTGAAAGACAGGACAACAGTGAACTCAAAAAAGGTGGTCCTCAACATGACAAAAACATTTCATTTCAACAAAAAAAGGCTTACCTAACTCTCAGCTGGGGCCCTCACCTTTTTCCCTTGGGAGCGCTAGCTGAAATTCGTAGAACAGCTAAATTTCGTAGAACTGCTGAAGTTCACTGAATAGCAGTAATTTATAGATCAGCTAATTCAAAAAAGAAGCCGAGATAAAAATTACAGTCGAGTTAAAAACGCCAAAGATGTCGTCGAAAATGGTTTACTGAATTTTGGACTCCAGCAGAGGGTTCAGAAATAAGCCTGGAGACAGGATAATGGTGCTAATTTCTCCAGTATTCATTTGCTGAGCTGATCTTGAGTCAGGGAAAATGTCGCACTTAGGGGAAGAGAACAGGTTAAATAGAGCGAGTTGTTCAAGTTCTTTCACGAGCTCAAGTTACGTATTTTATTGCAAACTTTTCAAAAACCAGCAAGTTGAGGTAGATAGAAAAAACAGCATGCAAAAACTGATGAAAAATTGAGAAAATAAAATGGGTTGATTGGCGGAGCCTTAACTGAAAACCAGCGAAAAATGATGCCAGAATAAGAAATAAAGGGGAAGTGAGTGTTACGTCCCGTGTGCTTGTGCAGGCACGGCCCCGTGCAGGCACGCCCGTGCAGGCACGCCCGTGCAGGCACGCCCGTGCAGGCACGCCCGTGCAGGCACGCCCGTGCAGGCACGCCCGTGCAGGCACGCCTGGTCAGGCACGCCCGGTCAGTCACGGCCGGTCAGGCACGGCCGGTCAGGCACGCCTGGTCAGGCACGCCAGGTCAGGCACGCCAGGTCAGGCACGCCAGGTCAGGCACGGCCGGTCAGGCACGCCTGGTCAGGCACGCCCGTGCAGGCACGCCCGGTCAGGCACGCCCGTTCACAAGAACGCTCTCACTCCACTGAGGTTCACTACAGCAGGCACGACAAGCAGGCAGACCACCAAGCAGCGGGAATAAACCCGAGCTTTGTTTGCTTGTGGAAGCAAGCGAGAGGAGCGAGTGAGCGCACCCCCTGCCAGGTCTCCCTCACGAATTAAACATGAGCCAGTGGTGAAACGACGAGCAATCACAAATTAACCCGTCAAAAGCTGGAGGAAAACAAAAGCGTACTGAGTGACAGGGGAAAGGTACGAAGATTAAACAATCTGCCATTCCGAACCTCTGAAAAATGATAAAATGATGGAGTGAAGAAGTGGCGTGGAGGAAAATGAATGAAAGTGTGAAGGAAAACGAAATGATAAAGATTTACAGAGCGTATAGATAATGATTGTAAAATGAAAAAAAATCGATTGAAGTAGAAGAATGTATTGAAAACTTACGACAAAACTAAGAAATCATGAAAGACTACCAACAGAGAGACTCAAAGAAAAAATACTTTAGAGAGCAGGTGCATTTTTCCACATGAAAACTGGGCAGAGCTGCAGCAGCGCCTCACAGCTGCACAGCTGCAGCAGCCCCTCACAGCTGCACAGCTGCAGTATCTCTGCGATTTACAATACAAACTTAACATACAAAGCAGCAATACCCGCCGGCCGGCAGATGGAGCACCAAATCAAAACGCAAGTCACAACACAGCTCGCCTAACTTGCTCAATTGGTGTCGTAGTTTCGTCTGTGTGAGGCGAACTCGTTTCTGGGATTAAATGAGCTTCCGTATTCGCGTGCGTTGCTCAGTGCACCGTCGTGATCGAGTTAAATTTATGCGTCACGAGCAGTATTATAATGCAATTCTCACAATAAATAGCTCTGCCTTATAACATTTACCAGAGTTTCCGGCTCTGGAATACCGTAAAAATGAGCCCATTTTCTTTGGGTTGTGCAAATTTGTACCTCTTAGTGTTGTCGTTGTTTTAATAGCACACAGAAAAATTATATTGAAATATTAGGTGTGGTTAGGTTAGCACCAGCACTCAATCAAGACTCGTTTACAGAAAATCCAGATTGAGATTCTCACGCTTTGCTATTATTCAAACCGAAGTCTAACGCAAGTCAGTATCTGTCAGAAAAACACACAATGTTATTGAGCAATTACTTAGTTTTTACAATAGCAAAAAATTGAAGGTTCTGGAAGTTATTTTTTAACCTATGCCACCAAGATCTTGTCATTCACCAAGATTTTACCAATGCGAAAAGAATAAACTAACTCACCAGCCCGGCCTGGATACGCCATGAATGGCACCTAGGAGGTCGAACGGGAGAGTCACAAACGAAATAAGAGATCGATGAAATATATAATCTAGCATGAGATCTAAGACCTACGTTAATTGAAATAGAGTTCACTCGGAAAGTTACTTTCACTGTAAACACAATTTATATCTTAAATGAATTGTTAGAGAAACAACTTTGAAGTTCTTGTCTGTTAATCGTGAATAGAGGAATGATTCCAGCCCATCAGTTGTGCACTCTACATGAGTTGCAAATTAAGCTATTTCAATGGGAAACGAAATTGTACGGAACAAGTTCCTTCAGCCATTCACTGCAAATTTTGCAACCATACCGTAGCTTCTCACCCAGGCAACGAATTCTTCGCCCCGTTTTGCGAACAATTTCTTGTCTCTTTTTCGTTACGTAGACTCGACAGGTTTTTGTCCCGTTTTTTGTCTCGATCAATCTACAATTTCATGCCTCATTTCTTTCCTCATACAGTGAACAGTTTATTGTATCTTTTTCATTTCTCACAGTCAACAGTCACTTGTCGCGTTTCTCGTTTCTTACAATCAATAATTTTTTTTCTCAAATTGCATGAACATCAGCTTCTTGTTTCCTTGCTTGTCCCAAACAACCAACACTTTCATGCCTCCTTTTTCGTTTCTTACGCAGAACAGTTCCTTGTTCCATTTATAGTCTCGCAGTGAGAGTGGATAAGAGGCCCGAACCCCAGCAAGTCCTCGGGCCCACCTCAGCTATAGCACAATTTCTGGCGCAGTCAAAGTGAATAACTCGAGCAGACAACCATTTTTCGCCGAGCTGGAGGGAAACGAGCGGAAAAATTGGCTGCCCGAAACTTGCTTCGAGTTGCTTATCCTGTGAGAGACGGAACTTGGACTGGGTCGGGGAGAGGGAACCTGGAATGGGTGGGGGAGAGGGAACCTGGACTGGGTGGGGGAGAGGGAACCTGGACTGGGTGGGGGAGAGGGAACCTGGACTGGGTGGGGGAGAGGGAATCTGGACTGGGTGGGGGAGAGGGAACCTGGACTGGGCAAGGGAGAGGAAACCTGGAATGGGTGGGGGAGAGGGAACCTGGACTGGGTGGGGGAGAGGGAACCTGGACTGGGTGGGGGAGAGGGAATCTGGACTGGGTGGGGGAGAGGGAACCTGGACTGGGCAAGGGAGAGGAAACCTGGACTGGGTGGGGGAGAGGAAACCTGGAACTGGGTGGGGGAGAGGGAACCTGGACTGGGTGGGGGAGAGGGAACCTGGACTGGGTGGGGGAGAGGGAACCTGGACTGGGTGGGGGAAAGGGAACCTGGACTGGGTGGGGGAGAGGGAACCTGGACTGGGTGAGGGAGAGGGAACCTGGACTGGGTGGGGGAGAGGGAACCTGGACTGGGTGGGGGAGAGGGAACCTGGACTGGGTGGGGGAGAGGGAACCTGGACTGGGTGAGAGAACCTGTGTAACATATTGTTGTGAACACATCATTTTCCTTTCTTCAGTAGCAGCACCGGTAATTGTCTTTTTTAGCTCTTTCGTCATGGTTTAACAAGAAACTGCAATTTATAAAAATGACTGTAACTTTATGAACTGTTAGTGAACTCGCATCCGACGACCTTCATTAAAAGACTACAGTTTCAACCTCAAAACTTACAAGACTATCGCTGCACAATGAGCAGAATACAATGATCTCTATGATTACTAAAATGCGTTTAAATCACCATGTTCCGCTACAATAAGCGTGATCAACGTAAACGACAGAAAATAGCACATGCTGGCAATTTACGCTGAACAACTCAGACGCCTGACGCATAATTCTTCGTTTCTCATATTCAAGAAATGGAAAATTGACATCTCACGCAATTAAGTTGTGTCCCGTCGCTCCGAAAAACATTGCAGACTTATTTTTTTGATTAATGCGCATTAAGAGGCACATATCCAATCGTGCAGCATTACTGAATTCTGGGTTCAAATTCAATTATTCTACTTCAAATTACTTCATCAGATACACGATCGCCTAACACCATGCTCCTCTCTCAAAATGTGTAAATTATTCATATTTTCAAACTTATTCTAGACTTTTTTCTAAGTTATGCATCCTAAATACACAGCCGCATTGCTTCAATCTTAACTTTTAAAAGCCATTCCTATTTTTCAAAAACTGCACCAAGCTTTACTAAATTATTTACCGTAAATTAAGGAGCACGATCTACCATGAGCTGGTTTTGAAAATCATTCTTATTTTTCAACTATTTTTCAAAGCTCTAACAAATTACGTACCCTAAATACAGGGGCGCATGCAGGGCACTGCTATATTTTGGCACCGCTCAAACCATTACAAACGCAGTCACTCGAACTGACGGCACCTTGTCTCTGCACTGCATCAGTAGACTCACACTCGTATCGCCAATGAAAATTTTCAGTGAAAAATACAGGAAACAATAAAATTGATAAGAAAACTCATGAAAATAAGCATTTTTGTCTCCCTCTTCGTATTTTTTCTGGTGCAGCGCGTATTGCTCTTCTTTTAATTATCATTCAACTGCCTAAAAACCAACTACAATTTCTAATCCCATTTTTATAAACCAGGCACAATTAAATATTTAAACAGTATATAATATATAAAATTGAAGTTAAAATGTCAAAGAATTGTAAATTTATAGCAATTTTATTGCGTGAACCAAGGCAGATCCCGCCGCAAAGGACATTTTTGGTAGAATTCACGTCAATTTTTTTTAAATCACTATTAGAAGAAAACGTTCATGTATAGAAAAAACATTCATACTCAAAATTGAGTCAAATGGAGATTTGAATGACTTTAAAAACTCATTGAGTACAAGGATGTACAGTATTACAAGCGAGATGTGAGAATACATTTAGTAAACTAACAAACAACAATATTAGCAATGTGAGCCTGAAAAATTACTAAGTGTATATTTAGCGAGGGACGGCAGTCAACAGAGCGCCACTCTAATATTTTATTTCTTAAGCAAAACACGCAAGCGACAACTACCCTGGGACTGCCGCCGGAAAGTAGATTGCTGTCGATTTAATTGCTCCCAAATAAAAGACACGGGAATGTCAACAGCCTAAATTGAAGAGCAAATTGATTTTCGACACGACTTGGACACATTTCGGTAAATCACACTGAGCTTCGCAATGAATGAGGGCGGGACAATCCTGCAATACTCATTCTTAAATAGAAACAGGACAATTATTATTATTATATAAGAAAGTTTTAGCCTCCCTTAATTGCACGACAAAGATGTTCTAAGAGAGGAAAGAGGAAGGCACCATTTAGTATGGAGTTGAAGGAACGCGGAATCTATGCACAAGGTGCACAGAAACAGAAAGCTAAGAAAGAAGTTCATGAAACAAGAAAAAGCTGAAGAAGAAAGTAGTAGGTGCTGAAAAACAGGACAGCAGTGAACCGAAAAAAGATGGTCCGTAACGAAACAAAAACCTATTCTATTTCAACAAAAGGAAGCCTACCTAACCTTTAGCTCAGGCCCTCGCCTAGTCCCCCTGGGAGCGCTAATTCCCATAGATACAATACCTGTATCCTCCTGAGGGGAGAAACAGGACAAATTAAATACTTTTGACATTAACTAAAGCATTTCAAAAACAAATATTTCTCAATGAAAAAATTCAGTAGCATGAAATGTTTTCCAAACGGCGATAAAAATATGCTTTTCAGGTATCATTATAAAATAAATGAGCCATTTCGGAATGGCATAAAATAACTTCGTCCCCAAGAGAACGCATATCCTTTCCCTGATAATTTGTTTATATCATTTCTTGATAACTTGTTTATATCATTTCCCTGATAATTTCTTCTGTAAACTGACATTGCGTGTGCGGTACACGAAGTGCGCTATTACACCTTGACATGACAAGCAGAATTGCTTATCTAGAGTTACGCATGGCGATGCAAGGCGCCTCCAACGCATCCATCTTCTAGCAAGAGTTCGCAAAAAATCAGCTGGTACGAAATATTTTAAATTGTCAGCTGACCGACAACGCTACAGCTGAAGCATAAGATCGAAACAGTTTTTTACAGCAAATAGTAACATTATGACGTTAGAAAAATTTTATTTTTTTCAGGGTTCATTTACGCACTCTTTAAATATTGACGGCACATTTTCAATTCTAACCAATACGTCTGCAGCATGTCTCCAACGCTAACAAAAATTTTATTGGCGCTTACAAGCCACAAAATAAAATTTCAGGCAAATATTCGAAATACTGTTGGAAATATGTGTGAGCAATTAAAATAATTTCCAGTTTTGTGGTAAATTTTGTAAACCGTTCATAAGTGGTTAAAGAAAATACGCTCAGCCCGCCACGCAAGAATGCCTTTGTGCGATATGAGACTTCCAGACTTTGCTGATGTTTGTGGGCCTCATTCGAGACTGCTGCACTGATTTTGTATTTTATTAAATCCATAAACTAAATATTTTATACCTCAATTCTATATACTTCCCCGAGTAATTCATCCCCATCCTGGCATCCGTGATGTACGTAGGCCTCGTTCAAGACGGCTGCACTGCATTTTGTATTCCATTTGGGCCATTTGCTCAGTATTTTAGACCCTGTTGAATGCATTTCCGTGAGTATTTCAGCCCCATCCAACACATTGCAATCGCGCTCTCCGTAAATTCCCTTAGGCCATCAGAACAACGACATCGCCTCGCGCGCAAAAACAAGCCAGTTAAAGAGGCCGGGCGACGCGCAAGATGTTCGTTTCTTGCAGCCACAGTTCCGACGAAACTATTTATTGAGCAACGTGCCCTTTTATACGGCAAAAAATATTGTTTTTATGTGTATATAAAAAGAAATTTTATTACTCCCGGAGCTCGCAGGCTTTTAATTGACAATGAAAAGGCCTACAAAGAAATGGATCATTGCCTTTGCAGCGTAGTCCTGAAAAATTTCCCGAGCTCAAAGAAGAAACATATATTTATAATTACGAGTTGTATTAAAGAGTTTATTTCTCTGAAATAGCGATTCATTAAACGCAACAACATTCCCAGGTTGTTGTTCGAAGTGTACGTGTTTCATTAATTTTGTTCTGAATTCGATCCCGATATTTCATAGACCCAAGATATTTCGTAATCATGTGCGGCCAAAAATTTTCACACAAAAAATTATTACTCTGTTTTCACATCAACATCGCGGAAACGTCATCAGCCTAAATTGAGAAGCATGTTGATTTTCAACTCGGCTTAGACACAGTTCATTGAATGAGCTTCGCAATGAATGGGTGCGAGACAGTCCTGCAATAATTACTGTTAATAGAAATATGACTTTATTCCACACTTCGCCAGCTTGGGTGGATATTTTGATGAAGAGAACCAGACGATTTTGAGGCATAATTTTTATATAGAATTCGAAGTTTTAGCATCTTATTTGGGACAATAACAGAACAGAATTTCCTAAGAAGATTGAATCAATATTCTTCTTAATAGAAGCATAAATTAACAAGAGAACCTTTACACAGTTAGGAAAGAAGTGTTAGGAAATAAAACGTAGGGAGATATTCCACAAAATACCATACAAGTTCGCCAGAAATCGGGGCAACACTTGTTTTATTTCAGTTGCGAGTTCAATACTATACCTAAATCGCATTTCATGAAATGTGCTCATTTCGTTTCAAAATTTTCACAAACGACTGCACTTGCATGCGCACACACACATAATTGTGCATGAAATTAGAAATGAATTATTCCAGGGTTTCATTGAAAAAGAATGCAACCAACACGGAAAAAAATCAGAAGCAAGATCAGAATACCTCTGCTGGCACTCAACAAAAGCTAATCAAAATCCCGTCGTGCGGCGAAAATAAGAGAACGTGCTAGCGTTTACGATACAAAGATTACGACGGGAATTCTATTCGGGTAAAGCCGCTGGTTTGCGGCAGCAATCTACGGTGAGGTAGGAACAAAGAGTTGCAATGATCAATTCAATTACAGCGTGTAGGGCGTAGTGCGTGCACGGGATAAATAGTGTCCTAATGACCAAAGATCAAATGATGTGATACTTAAAAACTCAATTTTTCGAAGGGATCATCTTATTTGAAGTAGCACCTTTCTGAAAAAAATTCTGAACCGTTTAAATGGTAATATCTATTTTGTGGTGCATAGGAAGCTACTTATGGCTGGGACTCAGAGATAGGAAAAACGCAAATTTTCAAGTTGCTGAACAATAATTGAGGAAATGTCCTACATTTTTGTTCGGTGAATTATCAAGAACGTTGTATTATTATTATATAAGAAAGTTTTAGCCTCCCTTAATTGCACGACAATGATGTTCTAAGAGAGGAAGGAGGAAGGCACCATTTAGTATGGAGTTGAGGGAACGCGGAATCTATGCACAAGGTGCACAGAAACAGGAAGCTAAGAAAGAAGTTCATGAAACAAGAAAAAGTCTAAGAAGAAAGTAGTAGGTGCTGAAAAACAGGAGAGCAGTGAACCGAAAAAAGATGGTCCGTAACAAAACAAAACCTATTCTATTTAAACAAGAGAAAGCCTACCTAACCTTTATCTCAGGCCCTCACATACTCCCCCTGGGAGCGCTAATTCCCACAGATACAATAGTTGTATCCCCCTGAGGGATCAAGAACGTTGTATTTATTTGTGAATAATCATGAAACTTTCTCGATGCGACAAAAATGTTGGGCCGACGGAAGTTGAAACATGACAACGGGAAATTTTGAGCGGACGGGAGTGTAATACTGCAAAAATTATTCAACTTCTTCACTTAATACTTCTCTCCTAAAATTCTACAAGCCTCTGCTGGGTGAACTAGATAATCTACCGGCCTTTTTTGATATTGCTTAAATACCGTCCTGGCCTCACACCGTTTAAATATCGTCCTCGTTTCACAACGTTTAAATATCGTCCTCGTTTCACACCGCTTAAATATCATGCTCGCTTCACATCGCTTAATTATCGTCCTCGTTTCACATCGCTTAAATACCGTCCTGGCTTCACACCGCTTAAATATCGTCCTGGCCTCACACCGTTTAAATATCGTCCTGGCCTCACACCGTTTAAATATCGTCCTGGCTTCACACCGTTTAAATATCGTCCTGGCTTCACACCGTTTAAATATCGTCCTGGCTTCACACCGTTTAAATATCGTCCTGGCTTCACACCGTTTAAATATCGTCCTGGCTTCACACCGTTTAAATACCGTCCCGGCTTCACACCGTTTAAATATCGTCCTGGCTTCACACCGTTTAAATATCGTCCTGGCTTCACACCGTTTAAATATCGTCCTGGCCTCACACCGTTTAAATATCGTCCTGGCCTCACACCGTTTAAATATCGTCCTGGCCTCACACCATTCAAATATCGTCCTGGCCTCACACCGTTCAAATATCGTCCTGGCTTCACACCGTTCAAATATCGTCCTGGCCTCACACCGTTTAAATATCGTCCTGGCCTCACACCGTTTAAATATCGTCCTGGCTTCACACCGTTTAAATATCGTCCTGGCCTCACACCGTTTAAATACCGTCCTGGCTTCACAGCGTTTAAATATCGTCCTGGCTTCACACCGTTTAAATATCGTCCTGGCTTCACACCGTTTAAATATCGTCCTGGCTTCACACCGTTTAAATATCGTCCTGGCTTCACACCGTTTAAATATCGTCCTGGCTTCACACCGTTTAAATATCGTCCTGGCTTCACACCGTTTAAATATCGTCCTGGCTTCACACCGTTTAAATATCGTCCTGGCCTCACACCGTTCAAATATCGTCCTGGCTTCACACCGTTTAAATATCGTCCTGGGTTCACACCGTTTAAATATCGTCCTGGCCTCACACCGTTTAAATATCGTCCTGGCTTCACACCGTTTAAATATCGTCCTGGCCTCACACCGTTTAAATATCGTCCTGGCTTCACACCGTTTAAATATCGTCCTGGCCTCACACCGTTTAAATATCGTCCTGGCCTAACACCGTTTAAATATCGTCCTGGCTTCACACCGTTTAAATATCGTCCTGGCCTCACACCGTTTAAATATCGTCCTGGCTTCACACCGTTTAACTATCGTCCTGGTTTCACACCGTTTAACTATCGTCCTGGTTTCACACAGTTTAAATATCGTCCTGGCTTCACACCGTTTACATATCGTCCTGGCCTCACACCGTTTAAATATCGTCCTGGCTTCACATCGTTTAAATATCGTCCTGGCTTCACACCGTTTAAATATCGTCCTGGCTTCACACCGTTTAAATATCGTCCTGGCTTCACACCGTTTAAATATCGTCCTGGCTTCACACCGTTTAAATATCGTCCTGGCTTCACACCGTTTAAATATCGTCCTGGCTTCACACCGTTTAAATATCGTCCTGGCCTCACACCGCTTAAATATCGTCCTGGCCTCACACCGTTTAAATATCGTCCTGGCCTCACACCGTTTAAATATCGTCCTGGCTTCACACCGTTTAAATATCGTCCTGGCTTCACACCGTTTAAATATCGTCCTGGCTTCACACCGTTTAAATATCGTCCTGGCTTCACACCGATTAAATATCGTCCTGGCTTCACACCGTTTAAATATCGTCCTGGCTTCACACCGTTTAAATATCGTCCTGGCTTCACACCGTTTAAATATCGTCCTGGCTTCACACCGTTTAAATATCGTCCTGGCTTCACACCGTTTAAATATCGTCCTGGCCTCACACCGTTTAAATATCGTCCTGGCTTCACACCGTTTAAATATCGTCCCGGCCTCACACCGTTTAAATATCGTCCTGGCCTCACACCGTTTAAATATCGTCCTGGCTTCACACCGTTTAAATATCGTCCTGGCCTCACACCGTTTAAATACCGTCCTGGCTTCACACCGTTTAAATACCGTCCTGGCTTCACAGCGTTTAAATATCGTCCTGGCCTCACACCGTTTAAAAATCGTCCTTTCTTCACACCGTTTAAATATCGTCCTGGCTTCACACCGTTTAAATATCGTCCTGGCTTCACACCGTTTAAATATCGTCCTGGCTTCACACCGTTTAAATATCGTCCTGGCTTCACACAGTTTAAATATCGTCCTGGCTTCACACCGTTTAAATATCGTCCTGGCCTCACACCGTTTAAATATCGTCCTGGCTTCACACCGTTTAAATATCGTCCTGGCCTCACACCGTTTAAATATCGTCCTGGCTTCACACCGTTTAAATATCGTCCTGGCTTCACACCGTTTAAATATCGTCCTGGCTTCACACCGTTTAAATATCGTCCTGGCCTCACACCGTTTAAATATCGTCCTGGCTTCACACCGTTTAAATATCGTCCTGGCCTCACACCGTTTAAATATCGTCCTGGCTTCACACCGTTTAAATATCGTCCTGGCCTCACACCGTTTAAATATCGTCCTGGCTTCACACCGTTTAAATATCGTCCTGGCCTCACACCGTTTAAATATCGTCCTGGCTTCACACAGTTTAAATATCGTCCTGGCTTCACACCGTTTAAATATCGTCCTGGCCTCACACCGTTTAAATATCGTCCTGGCTTCACACCGTTTAAATATCGTCCTGGCTTCACACCGTTTAAATATCGTCCTGGCTTCACACCGTTTAAATATCGTCCTGGCTTCACACCGTTTAAATATCGTCCTGGCCTCACACCGCTTAAATATCGTCCTGGCCTCACACCGTTTAAATATCGTCCTGGCCTCACACCGTTTAAATATCGTCCTGGCTTCACACCGTTTAAATATCGTCCTGGCTTCACACCGTTTAAATATCGTCCTGGCTTCACACCGTTTAAATATCGTCCTGGCTTCACACCGTTTAAATATCGTCCTGGCCTCACACCGCTTAAATATCGTCCTGGCCTCACACCGTTTAAATATCGTCCTGGCCTCACACCGTTTAAATATCGTCCTGGCTTCACACCGTTTAAATATCGTCCTGGCTTCACACCGTTTAAATATCGTCCTGGCTTCACACCGTTTAAATATCGTCCTGGCTTCACACCGTTTAAATATCGTCCTGGCTTCACACCGTTTAAATATCGTCCTGGCTTCAAACCGTTTAAATATCGTCCTGGCTTCACACCGTTTAAATATCGTCCTGGCTTCACACCGTTTAAATATCGTCCTGGCTTCACACCGTTTAAATATCGTCCTGGCCTCACACCGTTTAAATATCGTCCTGGCTTCACACTGTTTAAATATCGTCCTGGCTTCACACCGTTTAAATATCGTCCTGGCTTCACACTGTTTAAATATCGTCCTGGCTTCACACCGTTTAAATATCGTCCTGGCTTCACACCGTTTAAATATCGTCCTGGCTTCACACCGTTTAAATATCGTCCTGGCTTCAGACCGTTTTAATATCGTCCTGGCTTCACACCGTTTAAATGTCGTCCTGGCTTCACACCGTTTAAATATCGTCTTTGTTTTACACTGTTTAAATATCGTCCTCGTTTCACAACGTTTAAATATCGTCCTGGCTTCACACCGTTTAAATATCGTCTTTGTTTTACACTGTTTAAATGTCGTCCTCGTTTCACAACGTTTAAATATCGTCCTGGCTTCACACCGTTTAAATGTCGTCCTGGCTTCACACCGCTTAAATATCATGCTTGCTTCACATCGCTTAATTATCGTCCTCGTTTCACACCGCTTAAATATCATGCTTGCTTCACATCGCTTAATTATCGTCCTCGTTTCACACCGCTTAAATATCATGCTTGCTTCACATCGCTTAATAATCGTCCTCGTTTCACATCGCTTAAATATCATGCTTGCTTCACATCGCTTAATAATCGTCCTCGTTTCACATCGCTTAAATATCATGCTTGCTTCACATCGCTTAATAATCGTCCTCGTTTCACATCGCTTAAATATCATGCTTGCTTCACATCGCTTAATAATCGTCCTCGTTTCACACCGCTTAAATATCATGCTTGCTTCACATCGCTTAATAATCGTCCTCGTTTCACACCGCTTAAATATCATGCTTGCTTCACATCGCTTAATAATCGTCCTCGTTTCACATCGCTTAAATATCATGCTTGCTTCACATCGCTTAATAATCGTCCTCGTTTCACACCGCTTAAATATCATGCTTGCTTCACATCGCTTAATAATCGTCCTCGTTTCACACCGCTTAAATATCATGCTTGCTTCACATCGCTTAATAATCGTCCTCGTTTCACACCGCTTAAATACCGTCCTGGCTTCACACCGTTTAAATTTCGTCCTCGTTTTACATTGTTTAAATTTCTTCCTCGTTTTACATTGTTTAAATATCGTCTTCGTTTTACACTGTTTAAATATCGTAATCGTTTCATATCGTTTAAATATCGTCCTTGTTTCACTTCGAGAGCTGAGAAGAAAAATGGATTTTGCTTGTGTCTTGTTTCACGCGTGTTTGATCGTTTCGTACAAGGTCTTGGGGCAGGTACGGCAAATTTTGCCTGATTTGGACGGGTTCCTTAATAGCGAAGTTTGTGTACAGTCTCAGCACACATTTTTATTGTGGCTCCTGCTGGCCTCGTGCACGCTATTTTTAAAATGAAAAAAACAGAGGTACAAAAATAGACCCATCATCCCTGAAGTTTAACTTAACTCAAACATAACAGCATACAAAAAGTTGCCATGTTGCTCTGAAAGCTTGATATTTTCTTGGCAGATTAAACAAATTTCTCTTAAATGGATTCCGTGAGTCTAAAATTGCTTTGTAAGAAACACGTTCTTCATCCGAAGCCTATACTGACTCACGAGAGACGTTTCATGGCAGCTGAGATACTCTTTTGCTATCCGAGTTTTTTTTACATTCGAAAAAAGCTCAATGAAATTACTAGTCCTTAATTTGATGTTGAATGATGTCATTAAGTTTCCGCTAACAATTTAATCCTGTAAATATCCTGAAATTAAGCATCCATTCGGTTCCTAGTTTCTGATAGAAGCAAAACTCCACCAAAAGTGCAGAAAGAAGTCTTGCTTGCTTTGTGCTCGCGATAGCCATGTGCTATAGGTTCCGCCGCCGTGCGGCCGGGACCCGGGTTCGAAACTCGGCGCTGGCAGTGGCGATTTTCTCTGTTGGGTATAGGAGAAAAATTCCAAGCACAATACCCCACTCTACCCAGGTGTCTGAAATGGGTACCGGTCTTGACCGGGGGAAAGCGTCATGGCGTCCTGGCGTTAGTTATAAGGCATTTGAAAATCCAATGTACAAGGTGATATGTATCAGGCTTGATTGGAAATAAAGCATCCGTAGATGCCTTCATTATTATTATTATTATTATTATTGCCAAGCCCGCACCTCCGAGATCCTCGGTAAGTTTGCTATCGCCGAGGGACGATACGCGGGCTCAGGGCAGACGTGCCTGTAACTCGCACCGAGAAGTCTTTCCTCCTTCCAGCGCCTGTCACTCTGTCACCGTAGTTTTGTGCCGGTGAAATGGTCTGTAATGTCTTCATGGCAAAGTTTCCGACGCGTTTTGCCGAGAGAGCATGGCATTTGGACCAAAAGAAGAGATCTCGGCCTTTTCATGACACTCTCCGGAGACTCAAAAGCAGCATTGTGCGTACAATGAGCCGTCGTGACATGGAAGAAGGCGCTGAGAGAGTCTAAGGGTAGCTTGCGAACTCAAGGTACTTCCGCAGGCTGAAGGAAGTGGATCACTCGAGGAGGGACAACTAAAATCTGATTTCTGCACAGGTTTCAAATTATTAAGACGTAATTATTAAGAGCGTTAGAGCGTTTAAATTATTAAAACATAAGAGCGTCAATAGTGTATCTATAAGACTAGGATTGCATTCCCATGTGGTAGCTCCCGTTTTCATAACGTGTGTGCAATTTGCGGCCAAACCTTGGCCAAACGAAAAACGTGAGCCGCAGCACCGGACTTGAATTTTTTGCTAACATGAAAGGCAGACCGCGACAGCTGCTTAATGTGGCGAAGTAGGTGAGGCATCGCAAAGAAAATGAAGATTGAATCAAAATGAAACCGCTGGAGCAGGTTGGAATAAAACAGAAATGTAGAAAGGTAGAAATGTAGAAACTCCTTGCCTCTACAAAGAGCGAAGATGAAATCCGTTTCAGGGGGTCTGGATCGAGTGATGTATTACAAGTTCAAGCTTGTAGCACGGATATCGTTGAATATTGAATTATTTAGGCACTTTATTTACTTCAGGTGACTCACCATGAATATTGTTTCTCGAAGCTATTTCAACACGCACATTTGAGTGTAGTTACTCGCGGGCTTGAATAAGTTGAGTGACTTCTACGCCATCCAATCAAGGGGCTACTTCAAAGTGTATAATTTTGCTTGGTTTGGTACACTTCAGCTCCTCGACCGCTGGACTGGCCTGGCCTTATTGGGTTCACTCAGAATTCCATACTCAAAATATTTCAAATGAGAAATAAGAATCCACATTCTGTGAAAGTCTTATAATTAATTTCATTTCATGGTTAATAACCCAAGTTGAATCGTTCAGTAGAAAAGATCTAACTTCATTATCCAGTGTCAGTAGCACTTTAATATAAATGGCGATTCTAGTTTCGGCTTGGAAACTTCGCGGGATCGTTTTTCACGGATTTCAGCAGAAAATTAATTTCAAGT
Source organism: Morinoia aosen (assembly GCA_030386875.1). Taxonomy (NCBI): domain Eukaryota; kingdom Metazoa; phylum Arthropoda; class Malacostraca; order Amphipoda; family Talitridae; genus Morinoia; species Morinoia aosen. Next base: position 58,438,818 of record CM059558.1, read on the forward strand.
TTAAGGGTTCGATATAGTAGAAATTGTGTTGTGACGGTGCTTTCAAATAATATGGAAGTATGAATTGATTTCTATTTCTGGTTTGATGATGGCCAATTTGTGTACATAATTGTTCTTTATGAGCTTTTTATCTTCCTATAGTCGATGTTTTACCCCTTAAATGGCCAATAGAATAAGAGATCGAAATGCTTAAGTATTTTCAAAATTTTCTACGAACCATTCGTGGGAACATTGCCCTTCAATATTTTCACCGATCTAATGCCTTATTTTTTTTGAGCGATAAAAACCACATGTTTTCTCAGTTCCATGCCACACATAGAACTGAGTTCCGTATTGTAAGCATGGGAAAATGAATGATTGATGAAGTAATTATAAGGCCAATTCAGGGAACCAATTTTCAACTCCACTGAGGATTCCTCCGGATTTCTGCACTAATGTACAACCGAAACACACAAAATACTCTATGAAGGTCAGACATTCACCTGCAATAATGCCTAGAAACTTAGATGAGTTGATTTCCTCAATCTTGGCATCGTCAATTTTGACTCATGGAAGAGACGTATTCCCTTACGCCTGAACATAATGTATTTTGTTCAATTCAGATTGATGCACATCACATTTATTTGAAGCTACATTGAAACTGAAAGTAGATTACTATTTATTTTATTTAAGGGATCAAGAAGCGTTGACGAAAGTGGGCCATCGTCGGCTGAATATTAGAATTTAATCAATGAACTAAATATAACTATGTCGTTCATAAAGATAAGAAATAGGAGAGTTCCTTGGAGAGTCCCATGTGGAACTCCGCAGCGAATTGCCTGTAGTTCTGATTGCGCATCATCAATGGCGACGTACTGCTTCCGATTTGTTCGGTACGGTTTCAATCAATCCTGTACTTTTTACGCCGTAACGATGGAGTTTCGAAAGTAATGTGAAGCCGTTTTAGCATTAAAATGCTCTTCAAAAATCGAGAAAGGGGATGAAGACAAGCTTTCCATCAGCAGTGTTTGAATAATAACATTGTAAATGATGTAAGATGGCCTATATTATTGATTTTATAGAACGGAGACAATATTTGTTGATTTTATAGAACGGAGACAATATTTGTTGATTTTATAGAACGGAAACAATATTTATTGATTTTATAGAACGGAGACAATATTATTTATTGTAAAGAAGGTTTTATTTGAAGTAAGAGTACACTTTGTTTCTTCATCGCAATTTGTTCTGGCTTAACCAAGGGCTTCTACAAATACGCTGAAGTAATCAAAGACTAAGGCACACAAATGAAGATAGACAGTCCGACTGACAGACAGACGCAGACTTCATTCTCCCCTTCAGGGCAGGGACAGGACGCTCTTCTGGGGCTCCCTGAGATTAGAAACTACCACTCTCTCTCCTCATGCCCCGTCTCCCATTCCTCACCCACCTCTCTCCTATTCTTAACCCCACTCTTCCCCCGCCCTTCTCCCATTGACCCACCTCTCCCATTCCATTTCCAACTCCCCCCTGAAACTACCACTTCCTCACGACAGCAAAAGGCTGCAAAGGAACAACATTTCTGGCAGCAATAAAAGAGGAATTCAATTGACCACGAAGATAAAATACAATGGAATGACGTACACATAAGAAAAACACGGCAGAGGCTACGAAGTCCTGTGGGCGTAACGTAAGTTGGGAAAATCGGATAAGTAGATAAAATGGAAGACAATGTGCACTTCTTAAATCCTAAAACGAATGAAAGCCGGAACGGTGACCATGCGAAATTTCAATTCCAGAGAACTTAGAGCCCCCTTGTAGAATAAAAAACTAGGGGAGAGCTCCAACAGCGCACGTCTTCTCGCACACGTTCAAGATACAACTCAATCATCGATGAAACCAAAATAAAAACTGCTTGCTTATAATTGTTGGGCCTCACGAAAAGCTCAAAAGCTGAGTGCCACGGGAAAAATTCTCAGGTGTGTCTGCGCGCATTAAAGAATTAGATCTCGAGAGCTCGGGCGGCAAAGTTGGCAGGGCAAACCAGTTTCCTAAAGAATATTGTGGTACCACACATGAACGCCCCTGTAAAGTTCAGCTCACAATGGACGAATAGAAATGTCATGAGCAATAATATGAAAAAGTTATCGTGCTATCAATACCAGATGTATCGTTAGAAAATTTGTGAAGTCTATTTCTAGTCGTTTATCTCAATGTGCTTCATAGCGATTGTTTAATGAGAAATTTGCATCATTTGAACGTTTCCGATAACTTAACGTGATGGAGGACAACATGTGACTGATAGAGATGATTTATTTTCCAGTCCATGATGTGACAAAAATATTTTATTTTGATCTGTACCAACGCATCTCGCAAATAATACCTCAGATCTCGTCAACCTTTCAACATTTCTAATATTGCTAACTCGTCTTCGATATTCAAGCCCTCGTAAAATAAAAGTTACTTGAGATATTGTAAAATAAAACTTGAATCAAGATCCTCACTTTAAATAGAAGTTAAACAGAGACATCAAAAAAAGGAAAATTTATTAAAATAATTTTTGCGTGAGATTCAAATTCTGTTATTCTGTTGCTCAGAATAGATACCATCGCAGGGCATCAAACTTCAGCTGGTCGGTCCCGACACGGCCAGCGTACGCCACGCATCGTAAGAGAGCCTCGTCCCTGCGCTATGCATAAATTTCCATGTTGATGAGCCTGATCAGCTGCGTAATGGGGTGTTATCTTCCTATGTACTCGTTCAGGTGAAATATGAATCTCTGCAGGTTGTAATAAAACACACGTTCCTGACAATGCTATTCTTACCTCATGCTTACCTCGGTAGTACCTCTACATTTCAGTAACCAACAAACGCACAGAATAAGGATTTTCTGCACGAAGCATTCTAATTAGCTTTGTAACAACGCACCTTCCACCCCTCAGTACAATGATAGGCAATTTGTTAGTTGCTTGTTTGGCTGGTCTCGACGTCCTCAATCATGTGCACAGTCAAGTGCATTCGTCGACCTGTACACTGTTTAATGACTGCGAATTTATATTTTTGAATTACTCTCTTTTATGTATTGAAATTCATTAAAAAATCGTCATAACACACACAAACAAATAAATCGAAAATAATAACTCGCTTCTTAATTAAATAAGTCAGTTTAAGCCTCCCTAAGCACAAAAAAGACTTTCCGAAGAGAGGAAAAGTGAGTCCATTCAGGAGTGAGTCAAGAGATTTGAACATTTATACTCAGGGTATGTTCCTATTCAAAAACAGCAAGTTAGTAAATAAGTTATAAAGCAAGAAAATCCGTTACAAAGCATAAACCTGTTCTATTTAAAAAAAAGCTCATTTATTCTTCAGTTAAGGACCTCACATCTTCTCCTGGGAGCACTTTTCACAGGGATACAATAATGATAACTAGAAGGATTCGTGGAAATTGCACAGTCGATATCATTATAAACCTAAGAGGACCCGTTGAATAATTCCACAATAACCTATCCTAACCCAACAAAACCTATCCAACCCTACATAACGCATCTTTACCTAACATAATTTATCGTAACCTAGCCTATCCTAACTTATGTTAACCTAACAAAACCTACCTCAGCTTCACCTATTCTAGCCTAACCTATCTTAACGTATTTGAACCTAATGTTCTAACATCCAAGCCTAATCTATCCTAGGCTATCGTTACAGATCCTACCTTAATTACACCATTACCCAGCATGACGTATCCTAGCAGGCCCCGTGAAAAATTCCATCATAACATGCTCCAAGAAATTCCAACATATGATCAAGCTGTAGAACAGATACCGCAATGATCTTGGTATTTATTGATGAAGCAATGAGAGTGCAACGGACGGACTAACTAAGTAACTAAGAAAGGAACAAGCAAAATATTATGAAGACGTTAAAGGGCGTCGATAAAATCAACATTAAAATACGGATACGAGTCCTTTACTGCTCCCCTCCACGCATGCCGTCTGAGTTGTTTCCCCAAGAGAAAATGACTGGCATGTTTAAACAGTTCATTTAAAAGTAGTTTTCATGGTTAAGCAATAGGTTGAATTCGGTACAGCGCAGATGTCCTGCACATCTACCACTGAGTTTCAAACTAATTCCACCCAATAAATCATTCAGTAGCATGTCGAAATAAAACCTAAGCATATCGAAAACAAAAAAAGGCGGTTTCACCGACATCTTACAGTCTGTAAAAGGAAATGGTGTCCCATACGTGTTATTCCGACGATACCGCATGGATTATTTGCATCAAATTCATTGCCTTGCACTCAAAATATCTCAACCGTGAGGAGTTTGACAAATGTGGCCCAGCAAGCGAGCGTCATGCAAGCCACAAACAGGATGCGCGGCATAACAGACGATCCGGCCTGTACGACAACATCGTCACCGCTCCTGCGTACGAACCTTAGATGCTCTCGCGAGAATCTTGAAAATATGATCACGTTATAGTATCCAACTCGCTTCGGCGGTTGAGGAAAAATGATCACAGTCTGAAATCTAACTCGCTTCGGAGGTAGAGATATCAAATGAATGCTACAAACTGGTAGCAACTGGTTTCGTTTTACCGAAAGTTTAGTTGTTTAATGCAGCGAGTGTAACTCTGAATAATGACGATTCCCGATCTCTGACCTGACTAATGATCACTCGTGCAAAAACTATACCTAAATCCATCATCAAATTTAGAGGTAATGATTATTGCCATGGAAGCTAAGAATAACGTAAGAAAATCTACCGTATTTTGACTTTAAGCTAAATGAAGCAATAACTTTTCATTTAATTAGAACGAGAATTATGCGGGATGGGCTTGAGAACTCAAAAATCAGCACCAATGCCCATCACAACGCACGGGTAGTCCAGGAAGTGCCCTGCAAGTTATGCCGTTCAAGCGACTCTTAAGAAGGCCGGACTTCACAAATGGATCTGCAAGAGCCATCAAGACTGCAATTAAGATAAGCTGTAGGTTTAGTTGGGCGGCAGCGGCCTCTCTTAAGAGAGCTAATTGGTAATTTACTAAAGAGGACAAAGGAAATTCAACCGACGGAGGCACCTCGACTACTTAGAACTACGACTATGCATCAACGTCAATTGCGCTTCTTTGTTGCGGGCTGCGCCGCAAAGCAAACGCCTCACACCGCGAATTGAGGGCCGAGCGAGTCTTGCTGCCAGGCGGGGCGAGTGGAGCTTTGTGTCTTAAAGAAACTCACTCCATTTCTGAAGCACTCCATATGAAGCAAAATTCTGAGGTTAATCTATGTGTTTAAAATTATACTGCATGCAATTTAGAGTTTATTCCTTTATATGAAGCCTGAATAATAATGAATAATGATGAATAATGATTTGAAAGAAATAAATATTGAAGTCCAGCACTGCTGGCTCAACAGTGTGTATTATTTCATCACATTCAAGCCCATTCAAGGTGAGCAGCAAGAAAGTGATAACCGACGTCACAAGTCAAAAGCCACCAAAACAAAATTGTTTCCCTTCAGTTTCAGAAATCTCAAATCAAACTTCTAGTAAAAACTGCTTCTCATCTAGCAAAAGACGCAGCATACAACAGTAATTTCCAGACAAAATGGCATCCTAATTACGAACAAACCAAAAATCTCATGGCAAAACTCGTTCACCAAAACAGAAAGCTTCGTAAATTTCAACTCGAAGAACAAGTCGACGCAGTTTATCAAGAAGTTCTAAGCAATTTTGAGCATTAGTTTTAACAAGCAAGAGCTAGGCGAGGACGGCAAATTTTCCTTAGAAACTTGAGCTTTCTGCGTTGCAGTCAATCGCTTGCAGGAGGTTTTGTTTGTGCCCTTAAAAGTGTCGTGACTGTCGGGCGCAGGCGAAGTCGCACAGTCAGACATATCGCTCAAATTAAGAACAACGTCATAACTCGAAATTTTGGAAAATTGACTCATCCTTACTGTTAAATTCGTCATTTCTTTCTAAGTACTTTGGTAAAACCATATTAAATCTCCTGAAAAATCAAAGATTTTGAATCGAGACGTTCATCTCAATAAGCAAGATACAAATGCACTAGTGAGACAGGTTCAGGTTGCTCAATCAGTTGTTTAATGCGATCATGAGAGGCGGGAAAGAGAAACGATGACAGGAACAGAATTCAGCTGTATCGAACGGTTGTCTAATACACGAGAGCTACAGAGACCAGGAAATAAAAACAAGGCCTGCCTGATGAAGCCGACAACAGACTTCTGCGACAAGTACTGCTGGATTGGAATTGCAGTTGCAAAGAAAAAATTCTTCCTCAATTGTTTTAGTTGCACTCTGCAACTACACCAAATGCATCATAACAAAAAGAAGCATTCTCTTTAAGAGTGAAATTTCTGGTTTACAGTGAAATGGAACTCCACAGAAGTAAATTTCGCATCGGTACACATGTATGTACGAAATACGTGAGAAATAGAAGTTCTAGTGATATTCAGTGCTCTCATTCATAAATTTTTCGGACAAAAAATCAATAAAAACCTTTCAGAAGCACGGGCAAAATCCAACATCATCAATTAAAATAAATGGAATGAATGAGTAAAAGTTTCCGCTCACTTCGCCGGGATAATGAGCACCAGAAGATTCGCATGGCAACCAAACCTCCCAGAATGAGATGCAAAACTAGGCAAATAAGAAACTAAAATCGCTCAGTAGTACTAGCGAATAAAACCATGAGCACACGAGACCTACACCAGCACAAGCGTAATCGAGACCCCGCACCAACTCCATCAGGCCCCAGCTGAGCACGATCAGCTGGGGACACAAAGCACACGGGCACAAAATGTCCTGCCTCGTTGGTGCCAGCCCCAACCTCCACAGCATTCACTTCGCAATTTAAGGATATCGAGCGTCAAATTTTCTTGTCACTTTACGACTCTGAGCCCAGGTGCCAAGAAGAGGTCAAGGTCAGAGCTCGGGTAAATGCCCTAGAAAGGCGCAAGTAAGTAACCTGAAAGGTGCACGTGAGCGATCTTGTAGAAGCGTGCATAAGCGCTGGAAAGAAAAGACCAACTATATGCGCCGGAAAATAGAGCATAAATAACATCAAAGAACGAGCGTATGCGAACTATGAGAACCCTCGTAAATAATCTAGAACTGCGGCAAAACTGGCTAAAATCGCACGCATAAATAATATCCTTCAACGGGGTCTAGAAAATACTTTAGTCTAAGAATCGCTCGCTTGATATCCTAGAAAAATGCGCATAATTTCCTTAGCAAAGTTTGCCTGAAAGTCTTAGTGAATCGGACCTTAGCATCGGTTGTCGGACGGGGCATAATGGAAATGCAGGCCATGAAACGCTGCTACGGAGAATTGGAACCTCTCACCAGAGCAGTGATTGCTTCAGCTGTAACCATACGCGCTGTATTCTGCAACGGCTGGTAGAATTGGGAGTGCCGCTGCTTCTCTTGTTGCAGACGGGATTGAAAAGCTCCTTTTGATTAAATCACACGAAGGCCGACAAATAAAGACTGTTGTTGTAAACACAACACCCTTTAATTAATGGAAGACACGCAAGAAGGCTGTTGGGCTTCAAAACAAGCGTCATCTGAGATGAAAGACTGGGCAGTATCATTTTGAGAACTTGGTGACTCACACACGGTGACTCCGGAGGCTAAATTCCAATGCTTAATAGAATGTTCTTCTCTGTAAGCTCTCATCAAAACATCATTCGGAAGTTACTCAGTTAGCCATCTGAATTACGGAATCAAATGAGAGTAGTTTAAATTAAAATAGAAAATGAAGTTTTATTACTATTAAAGTGTAAGCTGTCGACACGAAGTCAACATGAAATTATATTGTTTTCACATCGATCACACGCACTTTCTTGCAGAAAGTATTACATTTCAAAGGTTGGCTTTCACATGAAAAAACTAACAACATTTGCGATGAACAAATTATTGTTTACTTACAAACTTGCTTTATTGATCTAGTTTAATTAAACACGGGAAAATGAGTACATAGTATCGCAGGAAACATAAGTAACTATTCTTCACAATGTCTTAGCTCCATGTAATAAATTTTGCACTCGACATCAAGGATTTTTTTAGTTCACAGTTCAATTTTTGCCGTATTCTAACATGAAATTATAAATTAAATTATCCACCCCCCCTTTATTTAAAATTAAATTCTCTCGTGCCACTCGATGTTGTCCAGCGTTATGCCGAAGAATTTCCTCGATTCCTTCATGTGTTAAGCTCTTTCTAGCAACTCGGTGTTGCTCTGCATTATTCCGTAGAATTTCCAAACGCCGTTCAAGGGTCAATTTAGCTCTAGCTTCTCGTTGGCGAGCAGCATTGCTTCGTCTTGCCATTTCGCGTTGTTCATCCGATCATCTTCGGCGTCTTTCCTGCTGTCGAAGAAATATGTCTCTTGCGGTTGGACACATGTCTATCCTTGGTGGCCTCTATTGCCGGAATTTTATTCTGAAACGTCGTCTATTATCATCTCGTCGGAGCTTTTCAAGAAAGTCATCTTTATTTGCAAAAATAGGTCGATTGCGTTTTCTGGATACCATAATGCAAGTGAAAGGAAATTGAAACGCCTCAGAAAAATAATGCAATAGAATAATTTCTTGTTTTTCATAAGCTTTATCCTTGTTGCCATCAAACCTATCAATTTTAGCAGAGTGTGACACACGGACGGACGCACGGACGCGGCTCCTTTTACAATAGTGATCGGGACATTATATTTCAATTAAATTAATTTCAAATAGCTCAACTCAACTCTCTTCAAAAATCATACGATCATCATGAAACAAAAAGTAAGAGCAAGTACAGACTCAACAATTTCTCAGCGCTGAAAGACCCATTGCAAACAAATGCATGAAATTAAATAGGCGATTGCAGCTAAAAGATACAAAAAGCAGCTTGCACTCTGCACACACTATGACAGTAAGCAGACCAAAAAAAAAGATCCCCCGGAGTATGATAGCCCGCACCCTGCTCCCGTGAGAACTCACGACTGGCAGCGCTCTCATGTTATTTAACTTGAGATGCTGTGAATATGACATGGCGCTCAGATGACGCACGTCTCTCAAAGAGGTGCAGTATTAACGCGCCCTTCCAGCCTTGTCAAGAAAACTATCGTAAGGGCTCTATTTTACTGCATTATAGCATTATTATAGCATTAAATCAGCGTTTAGGAGGACCAGAGTAGGAGGCTCTCATCACAAAACACAGATCAAGTCACCGGATTGCAAAGATGCGATATGAATGCATGAGGAAAGAGGAAAATGGGAAGGAGAGAAGCGAGAGCAGGAAGTGAGGGAAGGAAAATATGAGCAGGTGATGCACAAAAACAGTAGTGAGCATCGTGAGCGCAGTGAGCACGCGTGTGCTCGAAATGCTTCAAACAGGAATATTTTCACGAGTTTAGCTTCGATAAACAGATTACCCCGAGTTGGGCAATCCGATTGTTGAGAGGTGGGGCAGAGCCGATTATTTTTACGGCAGGCTGAGCTCCATTTGGGCGCCAGCCCCATTTGGGCGCCAGCCCCATTTGGGCGCCAGCCCCATTTGGGCGCCAGCCCCATTTGGGCGCCAGCCCCATTTGGGCGCCAGCCCCATTTGGGCGCCAGCCCCATTTGGGCGCCAGCCCCATTTGGGCGCCAGCCCCATTTGGGCGCCAGCCCCATTTGGGCGCCAGCCCCATTTGGGCGCCAGCCCCATTTGGGCGCCAGCCCCATTTGGGCGCCAGCCCCATTTGAGCGCCAGCCCCATTTGGGCGCCAGCCCCATTTGGGCGCCAGCCCCATTTTGGCGCCAGCCCCATTTTGGCGCCAGCCCCATTTTGGCGCCAGCCCCATTTGGGCGCCAGCCCCCTTTGGGCGCCAGCCCCCTTTGGGCGCCAGCCCCTTTTGGGCGCCAGCCCCATTTGGGCGCCAGCCCCATTTGGGCCCCAGCCCCATTTGGGCGCCAGCCCCATTTGGGCGCCAGCCCCATTTGGGCGCCAGCTCCATTTGGGCACCAGCTCCATTTGGGCACCAGCCCCATTTGGGCGCCAGCCCCATTTGGGCGCCAGCCCCATTTGGGCGCCAGCCCCATTTGGGCGCCAGCCCCATTTGGGCACCAGCCCCATTTGGGCACCAGCCCCATTTGGGCGCCAGCCCCATTTGGGCGCCAGCCCCATTTGGGCGCCAGCCCCATTTGGACGCGAGCCCCATTTGGACGCCAGCCCCATTTGGACGCCAGCCCCATTTGGGTGCCAGCCCCATTTGGGTGCCAGCCCCATTTGGGCGCCAGCCCCATTTGGGCACCAGCCCCTATACGGGAGTCAGCCCCTATTCAGGCGTCAGCCCAATTAAATGGGGCTGAGTTAGCCCCATTCCATGCCAGCCCATTCCATGCCAGCCCATTCCATGCCAGCCCATTCCATGCCAGCTTATTCCATGCCAGCCCATTCCATGCCAGCCCATTCCATGCCAGCCCATTCCATGCCAGCCCATTCCATGCCAGCCCATTCCATGCCAGCCCATTCCATGCCAGCCCATTCCATGCCAGCCCATTGCATGCCAGCCCAATGCATGCCAGCCCATTAAATTCCAGCCCATTAAATTCCAGCCCATTACACGTCAGCCCCATTACACGTCAGCCCCATTACACGTCAGTCCCATTACACGTCAGTCCCATTACACGTCAGTCCCATTACACGTCAGTCCCATTACACGTCAGTCCCATTACACATCAGCCCCATTACACGTCAGCCCCATTACACGTCAGCCCCATTACACGTCAGCCCCATTACACGTCAGCCCCATTACACGTCAGCCCCATTACACGTCAGCCCCATTACACGTCAGCCCCATTACACGTCAGCCCCATTACACGTCAGCCCCATTACACGTCAGCCCCATTACACGTCAGCCCCATTACACGTCAGCCCCATTGCATATCAGCCCCATTGCATATCAGCCCCATTACATGTCAGCCCCATTACATATCAGCCCCATTACATATCAGCCCCATTACATGTCAGCCCCATTACATGTCAGCCCCATTACATGTCAGCCCCATTACACGTCAGCCCCATTACATATCAGCCCCATTACATATCAGCCCCATTACATGTCAGCCCCATTACATGTCAGCCCCATTACATGTCAGCCCCATTACATGTCAGCCCCATTACATGTCAGCCCCATTACACGTCAGCCCCATTACACGTCAGCCCCATTACACGTCAGCCCCATTACATGTCAGCCCCATTACATGTCAGCCCCATTACATATCAGCCCCATTACATATCAGCCCCATTACATATCAGCCCCATTACATGTCAGCCCCATTACATGTCAGCCCCATTACATGTCAGCCCCATTACATGTCAGCCCCATTACATGTCAGCCCCATTACATGTCAGCCCCATTACATGTCAGCCCCATTACACGTCAGCCCCATTACATATCAGCCCCATTACATATCAGCCCCATTACATGTCAGCCCCATTACATGTCAGCCCCATTACATGTCAGCCCCATTACATGTCAGCCCCATTACATGTCAGCCCCATTACACGTCAGCCCCATTACACGTCAGCCCCATTACATGTCAGCCCCATTACATGTCAGCCCCATTACATATCAGCCCCATTACATATCAGCCCCATTACATATCAGCCCCATTACATGTCAGCCCCATTACATGTCAGCCCCATTACATGTCAGCCCCATTACATGTCAGCCCCATTACATATCAGCCCCATTACATGAAGCCCCATTACATATCAGCCCCATTACATGAAGCCCCATTACATATCAGCCCCATTACATATCAGCCCCATTACATATCAGCCCCATTACATATCAGCCCCATTACATATCAGCCCCATTACATGAAGTCCCATCAAGCGTTGGCGCCACCATTACGAAAGGGACGTTCATTCACACATCTGGCTGAACAACGTGGCTTTTGCGCGTGATTTTACTAAGCGAACGAACGGCTTATAACTCGTGGCAACAAACAACTCTAAACTGAGGCCAGGTACTTTGACTCTGTAAATCTTTTCAGTTCTTCCCTTCAAAATCAACAAACCTTTCATCAGCCGCACCGGTCGCGCGTATGCTCGGTAATGCAATTTCGAATAGATTCCACGTCCTGAAGAAGTAGTTCGTTGTGTTGACGTGAGCGTTATTGCGGTAACTGCTCGATTCTAACTTAATCCAGTGAAGGAGCAGATAATAATAAAGTGAAGGTGTTGATAATAATCCAGTGAGGGAGCAGATAATAATCCAGCGAGGGAGCAGATAATTGTTAGGATTTGTTGGCGAAAATAATGTAACACAATACCTTCGACACTTGAAGGTAAATCCCTTCGCCTATGTCGCTTTAGTGTGTGGCCGAGAGGCGCGTGACGGTCACTCTGTTTTTTCCTTTGTGCCTGTGACGGCCATGCTGCAGGTAAGCATTTCATTATGTGATAACTTCATTGTTTTGGTGTTTCAAGTTTAATGTGTATAGATATTTTGATCAGCGGAAGAAGTAAACATTAGAGTTCAACTTGTATCGATATAGTGTTCAGTGTAAGAAATAAGCGTTCCATTGTTTATAAAAAAATTTAATTCTAGGTGTCCTTACCCTCGCACGACTTCTCCTAACCCTTACCTGCTACCGTGCCCAAAGGACCCAATTTAGAGTTAATTCTTCTCGTTAACCTTAGATGTTTCTTGCGTGCGTTCCATAGACGTAATAAATCTACATATGCGTGTTCTGTGGCTTACAGTCGACTAAGTAATTTGGAAAACTGACTTGCCTTAATATTTAATTTCGTTTTTTTTCAATTTACTATCCATAGTGAGGCGAGAATCGTTCAAACGAACTGAAAACGGGGAAAGTCTTAACAATAATAATCGAGTACATGACAGTAAGTAATGGGAAATCAGACAATTAGGGAATAGAAATTGAGTAGATGTCATGAGAGTATGGGATAAAAAAGAAGATGGACGACCTAGATTTTAACTCGATTACTTCGAAAGCCCACGCCCATGCATTCGGGCGTCTCGAGTATACGAGTATTATCAACTCAAGGTCTGTTTCCAGGCACAAGGCCATGGAGTAACTCTTGTGCTAAGAGCAGTGACGACTTGCGGCTGTCGACCTCATTTAAGCTGCAATAATTAAGCCAGAGTTTGGAGCACCTAAGAGGGTTAGGCACTGATTTCTCGAGCGTTTGCTTGCCTAAGAGTAATCGCGCAGTCAGGCTCGCATAAGTTTGGATTTCATTAAAGAGAAAGCATAAGCGTGCTCGAAGAGGCAATTTGCTCATTGATGTTGCTTGATGAAACGGAGATGCAGCGGAAGGCGGTAGATTGAAACCTGATGGCAGTTCTAATGCCATCACGTGCTGTGCTGCAGCGAGGGAACGGCAAGCGAGGGAGAGATGACAGAGGGAAAGTCTTGAAACTGGGTTGGGAACAGGTGAGGGGACATGAAAGACGGAGATGTTGAAACATAGACGAGGGTAAGTCAGAGGAAGTAGAAGAGGAGAAAATGAGAGTAGACGATTGAGAGAAAACAATAAGTAACGAAAAGGGATAGTGAGAAACATGCAAATGAATTGAAGATGAGATGATGCCTACATTACCAAGGATGAAATACTTAAGGACAGATGAATCCCCGCTGGACTGAATTGAACTTCGCGGAGCTCGATAAAATGGAAACCCAACTTAGGGAGGCGTTCCTTCAGGTGTACGAAATTCTGAGTTAGCCCCGGAATTCCAGAGTATGATGCGCTCTAACAGCGATTCTCAACCGCACCCAGAATGAACCGCAGCGGAGAGGACATCTTCCCGAGTGACCTGCAATCCGCATACCTGCAATAGCCTGATACGCAAATAACCTTTTAATGCGAACATGAAGCTAACTACAGTTCGCGATGAAATTATTCTTACACCCCTCGTCTTTCAAAACTCTCTAGAATTACTCAAAAACTATTGTTGCCACAGGCATAAGATTTTCACAGGGTGTGAAGCATATGTTTGTGACAATAATATGAAATTTCTAAAGCAAAATACTATTTTTGAAAGATTTAAAAAGCTGAACTTCAAAAATATGATAAAACAAAATTATTCGTTCAGGGAGTAGTATTACACTTTATTGAGGTGAATCTACCATTTAGGTACATCTTTAATTATCAATAGCTTGACCTTTCATCCTCATAACATTTGAAAGCCTTTTATTATAGTTTTTGACAAGCTTTTTCGTTGTTTCAGATGAAATATTGTTCCATTCTTCAATGGCGATGCGTTTCAATTCCTGAAGATTCTTTGGAGCTCTCATGTTGATGTTGACTTTTAATTCCTGCCACAAATTGTCAATGGGATTGAGATCAGGACTCATCGAAGGCCATGGCAGCACATTCATCTTGTTTCTTTGGAGCCAGCTAGTTCCAGACTTGGCCGTGTGCTGCGGGTCATTGTCTTGTTGAAATACCCACCACCTTCCAAGTCTCAAACTATTAGCTGACACCTTCAGGTTTTCATTCAAAATAGAAGAATAGTCATCAGAGTTCATCTTCCCTTCAATTGCAACCAATTTTCCAGTACCCGATGCAACAAAACAACCCCAAAACACCACTGATCAACTTCCGTGTTTAATTGTTGGCAGAGTGTTCTTCGGCAGGAAAGCTTCGCCATTCCTACGCCAAACCTTCTTTCACGTCATAGTGCCCAAAAAGCTCGATGTTGGTTTCGTCACTCCATAATACTCTCTCCCAAAAGCCTCTGCCCTTATCCAAGTGTGACTTTGCATAGTTCAAGCGAGCAGCAACATGACATGGTTTGTGGAGTGGAGTCCTTCGAGGTCGGCGTCCGTGTAAATTGGTTGCAATTGAAGGGAAGATGAACTCTGATGACTATTCTTCTATTTTGAACGAAAACCTGAAGGTGTCAGCTAATAGTTTGAGACTTGGAAGGCGGTGGGTATTTCAACAATACAATGACCCACAGCACACGGCCAAGTCTGGAACTAGCTGGCTCCAAAGAAATAAGATGAATGTGCTGCCATGGCCTTCGATGAGTCCTGATCTCAATCCCATTGACAATTTGTGGCAGGAATTAAAAGTCAACGTCAACAAGAGAGCTCCAAAGAATCTTCAGGAATTGAAACACATCGCCATTGAAGAATGGAACAATATTTCATCTGAAACTAAGAAAAAGTTTGTCAAAAAATATAATAAAATGCTTTTAAAAGTTAAGAAGATGAAAGGTCACGCTATTGGTTATTAAAAATGTACTCAAATGGTAGATCCACCTCAATAAAGTGTAATACTACTCACTATATGAATAATTTTGTCTCATCTCGTTTCAGAAGTTCAGCTTGTTAAATCTTTAAAAAATAATATTTTGTTCCAAAACTTCATATTATTGTCACTTATATGTGCTTCACACCCTGTGAAAATCTTATGCGTGTGGCAACAATCGTTTTTGAGTAATTCTAGAAGGTTTTGAAAACGAGGGGTGTATGAATCTTGTCGTCGCCAACTGTACATACTGATCTCATGCACAGCTTCTTTAAAGCCATCCCTCTTGACACAATAAGGGGTACTCGCGTAACATCCTTACACCTCTAAAACCTTGACACATCGTCCAGCACGCACATTGCCGTAACTTCAGCGCTGTCTCTTGGGTTGGTCATTCCCAACAAACACCCGTTGCACAAACACCCGTTGCACAAACACCCACGCAATGCTCTGCTCCAGTTGTATTAATCGCTCAACCAGAATCTGAAACAAACCCACACATTAGACTATAAATTATCTTAAGCCCACCTATGCAAACACAATAAAATTGTTTCAAAAAGAGGATTAAATTTCAAGTTATTTTTAGCCTTCCTAACAACAATAAAGACGTTCCAAAGAGAGGACGGATGAAGGCACGATCAAGTATGGAGATCAGGCTACAGGGAATCTATGCGCTAAGTGTGTTCCACACTAGATTCCCAAAGCATAGAAATAGTAAGTTGAGAAAGAAGTTTATGAAACAAGAGAAAAGATGAAAAGGAAGTAGTAGGCACTGGAAAACAGGACCGCAGTAAATCAAAAAATATGGTCTGCAGCTAAGCAAAAAATCTATTCTATTTCACCGAAAAGAAGCTCTACTCAACTTTCAGCTCATAAGAATAATTTAAAGAATATGAGCTATTTGCTGAGTAATTTTCTGACGTAAAAATTACCGTTCCTTTTTATCATGTATATTTTGTAGGATTTATTTCATACACGAGCTACTCGATCCTCGTGACGGGCCCCTACATATATTCAAGCTATCGTACAGTTATTATCATTTGTAGAAGAATGTTGAAAAGAGTTCGTGTTAAATAGTTTGCATGATATAATTTGTTAATTGCCTTGTTGTGTAACGCTACAACATTTTCACACCACCACACCAACGTGCACCCCACACACCACCACACCAACCACCCCACACACCACCACACCAACCACCCCACACACCACCACACCAACCACCCCACACACCACCACACCACCACCCCACACACCACCACAACAACCATCTCACGCACCACACACCACCACACCAACCATCCCACACACCACACACCACCACACCAACCACACACCATACCAACCACACACCACCACACCAACCACCCCACACACCACCACACCAACCACCCCACACACCACCACACCAACCACCCCACACACCACCACACCAACCACCCCACACACCACCAGACCAACCACCCCACACACCACCACACCAACCGCCCCACACACCACCACACCAACCACCCCACACACCACCACACCAACCACCCCACACACCACCACACCAACCACCCCACACACCACCACACCAACCACCCCACACACCACCACACCAACCATCCCACACACCACCACACCAACCATCCCACACACCACCACAACAACCATCTCACACACCACACACCACCACACCAACCATCCCACACACCACACACCACCACACCAACCACACACCACACCAACCACACCAACCACACACCATCACACCACTACGCCACAGGAGGCCCCTTAAGGCCTGCATAAGCCATGAGGCGCTCATTGCTGCTCATGAATACAGACGCTCGCCTGCCGCCTCTGCCTCGCCTGCCGCCTCTGCCTCGCATGCCGCCTCTGCCTCGCCTGCCGCCTCTGCCTCGCCTGTCGCCTCTGCCTCGCCTGCCGCCTCTGCCTCGCCTGCCGCCTCTGCCTCGCCTGCCGCCTCTGCCTCGCCTGCCGCCTCTGCCTCGCCTGCCGCCTCTGCCTCGCCTGACGCCTCTGCCTCGCCTGACGCCTCTGCCCCGCCTGACGCCTCTGCTTCGCCTGACGCCTCTGCCTCGCCTGACGCCTCAGCCTCGCCTGACGCCTCAGCCTCGCCTGACGCCTCAGCCTCGCCTGACGCCTCAGCCTCGCCTGACGCCTCAGCCTCGCCTGACGCCTCAGCCTCGCCTGACGCCTCAGCCTCGCCTGACGCCTCAGCCTCGCCTGACGCCTCAGCCTCGCCTGACGCCTCAGCCTCGCCTGACGCCTCAGCCTCGCCTGACGCCTCAGCCTCGCCTGACGCCTCAGCCTCGCCTGACGCCTTAGCCTCGCCTGACGCCTCAGCCTCGCCTGACGCCTTAGCCTCGCCTGCCGCCTCTGCCTCGCCTGCCGCGTCAGCCTCGCCTGCCGCCTCTGCCTCGCCTGCCGCCTCTGCCTCTCCTGCCGCCTCAGCCTCGCCTGCCGCCTCTGCCTCGCCTGCCGCGTCAGCCTCGCCTGCCGCCTCTGCCTCGCCTGCCGCCTCTGCCTTGCCTGCCGCCTCAGCCTCGCCTGCCGCCTCTGCCTCGCCTGCCGCGTCAGCCTCGCCTGCCGCCTCTGCCTCGCCTGCCGCCTCTGCCTCGCCTGCCGCCTCTGCCTCGCCTGCCGCCTCAGCTTTGATTTCATTGTTTTATTCTACAAATTTCATCGCAAATTTTCTATCTTATTGCTACAAGCTTTAGCAATGGGAAAATTATTATAAATTAATATGTTTGAAACTCCCTAGCCACAACAAAGAAGATCTCAAGAAAACAAAGAAAAGGCCCCATTTAGAATAGATTGTTGAAACGGGGAATTCATGCACAAGATGTTTCCCCACAGGATACCTCGTATGTATAAAAAAGTAAGGAAGAAGAGGAAGAATACACAAAGAAGAAATAGCGAAGAAGACTTGAAAGCTGATGGAAGGAAGCGGGGTTGAAAGACAGAATTATGGTCCGAAGACTCATCTATTACTGAGGTAACCTGACGGTATTCCCGAATAATTTGCCTGGCCCAGTAGCGTAGCAAAGACGAACCTAAATAACCTAAACCAATCCCTTATCCTAGTCTTCTTGAGGGGCTTAGAAATGAAACAGCTACAGAGAAATTGTAACTCACGCCTGTATCAGAACCGTAATGTATGAATCTTGTGATATGGAATTTCCCGATTGCAATACATGAGCCTCACATTTGCTCGTTGGTCATAGCTACATTTTTGATAAGATGATCCGCACTTGGTGAAGACATACGCACGAACTATCAAAAGTCTCGGATCAAAATTTCCGCTCCAAAGCCCCAAGGTGACTGGCTGTATCCTGTGTGTTTCACAAGAATGCAGAACAAAAAACGTAGTGTCGGAGTTCAAAATTTTTAGCTCTAAAGTACTTCACCGTGATACACAAACTGCTCATTGATGCAGGCACTCGCGACCGAAGTTCACAATGCTTACTCCACCAAAGTTTTAAAGAGCTATCTCCCGATATCCATGTTCTCAAAGAGAATTATTTTCTTTGGTAAATGATACTTGGTTTGACATATGAATTCAGCAGTGTGCATACAATGTTGCTCTGTGCGTCATGAAAACTAAGTAAGAACAAGAACAGAAGACAAGAGCGTTGGTTGCCTTCGAAGTAAGACACAAGGAACATGCGTCTAATCAAGCAACACTCAGATCATCGCAATCTCTCCTCCGAGCTCCACCGTCGCCCTCGTACCCGCGTAGATAGGACCAAGGGTCTGCTCACGACAAATGAACAACTTGCGCGAATTTTTCATGGTCTTAGAGAGGTAAAGAGAAGCTCACCACTGCCATGCCGAGCGCTGAAGTTTACGAACAGAGTTTCCATCTCGAGGGAAATTATCGCCGAATATTTGGCGAGGTAAAGTTGCGTGCGTTGCGTTTGGAAGCAGTTAAGCTGAGCGGAATGACAGAGGAGTAAGCGGGGCAGCGTACCTTGAAATGCACAGTTGTCGGTGCTCCAGAGCACGAATGCTGAAGTTGGTGAGGCGTGAGCGCATGGCACGCGTGAAGAGCATGAATATTGGCACAGGAATGACGCGGTGGCAATGCCTGAGGTTGTCAAAGTTTCTTCGTTAAAGCACGAAAGGTGAAAGGACGAACGCAAGCGACTAACCATCAGCTTTCATTCCTCTCTTCCCGATTGAACCTCATTCGGTCCGTGTGCGTTAAATCCCAATCGATTCTCCTAATTCTAGAACACGAGGTTTCTAATTCCGGATATATTTTCAGAGCCATTACCCTATATTCGCTTTACTGACTTCTAATTCTGTTTATTGATTTCTAATGCATTCTACTGGCGCCCAATTCTTTTTATTGATTCCTAATTCGTGTTTGCAGGAGTCACAATTCAGCCGATGATATGCTCAGAAAAATTAGTGCCATCTGCACTTATTCTGAAAGAAGACCGTGCTTAGTGATTATTTCTCGCTCCTAATAGCTCAAGCTCTAGAATTAGCTCACGCTCAAGAGCTCAGATTTTCCGCACAGAGCAATTTCTTTCACAGCTCTATTGCCAACGAAGTTAAAGTGTTTCTGTTTTATGTTTCCATTTCTTTCTTGAACCTTTCCTGGACTTGGCATGTGGATGACACAAGCGTTCTCACCATACAGATGTTAATTTCAGCCGTAGTTGGTAAACTGCCAAGTAACCTGAACAAAATTGAGGAAAAATCAATGATGTAGGCAGAGTATAAAGTCAACTCTCGAATAACACAGCGTCACCTCCTATCGGCCTCAAATTGTTCGGATAGAAAATATAATTTTCCATAACTTGCATCAAACATCGTATTAGCAGGATGACTGGGATCAATTTTAATTCGGATTGCTTGAAGTTTGCAAGAGATAAAGAGGGATAACTTGGAAAGCGACTGAATGAGAGTGCACGCGATTACAACCTCAATCCTTGGGAACGCGTCCATACGTCCTCTCTGCTTGTGCCGCACCAACATCTCATTTCGCCCAAGTTTTCCAGAGACAAGCTGCACCTAAACTTTGTTAGAACGAACCCTCTCTCACTGATGGAAGATCACAGAAGGCTCGGAAATTTCGAGAAGTTTATTGAAGAATTTTTCGCTGAAACCTTCAATAATATCTGTTCAGGCCACCTGTAATACAGTTTACCCATGAGTTTCTTCGTGATCGAACAGAGCCTGTACGAGGAGCGCTGAAGATCGGCAACGGTCCCGAAATATCGTTGTTGATCATGAGCTTGTTAGTGCTAGGCAGAAAGATGAGATCATTACATGTACTTTATTTACAGGCCCTCGGGAAACACTGCCCCGATAAAAGGATCCCCAAAACTGAGGAGGCAAATACGCGGAGACGACCAAAGTTCGGCACAAAATAGCACACGATAAAATGTTTGCAACTCATTAGAGATTCGACGTCTCTCAGCTCCCGGTTTTGTTAGTTTCATGGACCCTGTGGATTTCTGCAAGCTGCGGAGGAGCTATTTCTCTTGAGAAGAATTGGAAGAAATGCAAAATTCGCGTCCAATCCCGACGTACCAAAATTTTGTTTCGTAAAATTCCTTACTCAAAGCCACCTTATTTCAAGGCCATGCTCTATAGTTGACCCGTTAGCCACAAATTCTCATCAGTGCTTCGTTTTTCGTTGAACATATCCTCAAATGAATGCCTCAAGGCTAAAATTTCTCACGCATACACGTGACTGGCGATGTGACTCCCCCATTGATAATAATAGCTGGATATGCGCACACTTTTGATTGTTTCTTCTCCCTAAATATGCTGTGAATATATCACTGGGGAACTAGAAATGGTGATGGTCAATTTATTAGAAAAATAAAAATCAACTGATATATGATAATTTTATTCCACAAGTCTGTCAAAAAATATGCTAATTCATAAACACCCACCAAATGTCTCTTCGTCTGAAGCAACTCTAGAATATTAAAGGCCAAAATACTTACGTGTTTACTTCTTCCTCGCCGTCGTCGTCAGAAGTGTTGAGCATTGAATACCAATGCAGTAGCGTTCATTTTAAATAAGTATAACTGACAAAAGCCCCACGATTTTCAAAGTGCCAACCTTGAAACATTTCTTCTGAGGGAAATAAATGTATTCTTATAATGAACCGATAATCACTAAGCAAAAATGGACTGTGTTCTATTTGGAACGACAGGCTCGAACATTGACAGGCGTCTGTCTGTGATCTCGAAATCACGAAGAACGCCTGATTTTTTGCGCTTTGGTTGGATCTCCCTGCAAAATCATTACACCAAACTGATTAATACGGAAAAAATTCTGGGATTTAAAATGAAAAAACTCATAGGTTAAAAAAGATACTGCATTTCTTTAACATTTTCTCATAAGTTAAAAGAACTGAAATGAGGACATTCCGAGTAGATGAAATACTTTGTAATATGGCTTACTAGTCCGTCAAAGAGAGCTTTTGTCTCCTGGCTTTGAGCACTACGCCAGCTGAGCGAGGAGAAATTTTTTTCTTTCCAAAACAAAATGCAAATGTCATCGAACAATTTCAAACTGTAATACTGGTATTAGCACGCGCACTTGCTACAGTTACGATTCGGTAAATCAAAATGATTGGTTAATGGTACTCACCGGATGAATCTGTATACCCTTGATTCACAGTCCGCTGTGAAAAAAAAAATGTATTTAGCCATTTCCTTTTCTTTACAACACCTATAACATTTCCTTCTGTGATAACTACTACCTTTGCATCCCCCAATAATCACGCATTAACTTTTATCATTGACGTGTACTCGAATAAACGTACACTGCTTGCACACTGTTTCCAATATGAGTGTGCTCCAAGTGCAGCCCATTGCCATATGCCTCACTGCGTCATCTATTCCAAGTTCTAATTACGAAGCCTTACTCCAGCTGCTGCTCCGACTACCCAATCGCGATGTCAGGAAGGACTTAAAGCATTCGAACGGAGTGCCTGCTTTAGAAAGATTCAGTCCCACTCCATCACATCATTCTGCCAATGTGTGCGCTTTAAATTCTCGAGGGAGACAAATGAAGCCTTCTTCACCGTAACATAGTGTCGGTCGGCCACTATGCACATAGCAGATGGCTAACGCTCCTGTGAGTCCAAATTGTCAATACCTTCCAACTAAGTCTACTCGCAAACAGTAGATTCGTCGCCAGGATATTGACTGGCAAACTTTTCTAATTCAATGTTGGGAAGATATTTCTCAACTGCCAAGTAGTGTCGCGTATCTTTTCAATTCCCCAACAAATATTCAAATCTCCCATAACCTTTTGTAACTGAAAAATGCAAAAACAAAGTATTTCATCTAGTTCACGACACCCTCGCTCCCTCAGGAAATGCTCGAGTCAACAACAACGAAGTCATGCAAAGGCACAGCGTGCCCACGCAAGGGGGAAATGTGTTTACGACAAGGACCGTCTTTCAAACACAAATTTAAGTAGACGTGTTTTAAAATCAGCCACAAACTTGGTTGAGAACTTCTACGCGGAAGTGAGCCCTATTATGAGGAAAAGTTTTAAGTGTAAACTCGTGCAATACTTTTTACTCGAACTTAGTCCTACTGAGCCCGAAAAGTTTACTGTTCACAGTGCACGAGGTTCTTCTCAAGAGGTTAAAAAAAAACGTTCCAGAAAAACTCAAAAATTTACCTCCGAAGGAACGAAGCGTTAAACACAACAACGAAGAACGTTTAAACACAACTTCAAACGCAATTGTTTTGTACGTTGAAGAGCCAGCGAATGTTAAACAAGTGCTGATTTTAAGCACTTCTGCGCGCTCTAAGAATCTATAAAAGCAAGAAACCCTGATATATTTAGCTGCAACAAAGCAATATCAAAGTCCGCTGAGTTTACTCAAAGCAAAACTTCAACAGCGCACAACAGCGTAGTTGTGCACTGACAATATGGGCGAGAGAGTCACACACAGCGAGCCTTTAACAAAGTCTCACTCCTCTAACTACACTGTAACAATATTTGTCAGTAAATGTACCTGATTTGATCAGACACACGTTTTGTGAGCGTGTTAAGTTTACATTACTCATGTGTAGGAATTGTCCCGTGGCTTGCTCGCAACAAGTACAAATTTTCAATACGTATTTCATGAGAGCAACATCTGCAAGAAGCACTAGGAGTGGGGCGCGATTATTGGGTCTTCACTGAAAACAAAAAAAAATTAAGGAAGGAAAACAAAATAAAGATGGCATCGGACCTCAAAGCGGAAACAAGCTCCAGCCCATCCTCGACTGTGCATTTCATCCAGCACTCAATTTTGATCTCCAAAAATATGCCTCTAGTTTCCTTTTCGGGCGGCGCAAGTGACTTGCACTGTTGCAGTCGCCAATACTCGGTACGACGAACTTCGTCTCACTTGTGGAGCTAAGAAGCAATTATAAGTTGGTTAACTCGCCGGCATCCTGCGCTGCTCAGCGATGCTGCGTGTACAGCTGCGTGACCTCAGGCGGTTCCTGGTCTTAGAGAATGCAGTCAATACGCCCAATGTGACGTAGGCCTGCTTATTGCGTCTCGTTTTATTTTTGCGGGTATCCACGTATTGAAGATCATTCAGTTATCGAACGCTTTAACGTTGATCATCAGAGTGAAAATGTGTTTAACAATATCAATAAATATTTAACATTTTAAATCTTTGATTAGCTCAACAAAAATTTAGATTTCCGGTAAATTAGATCATTTTTAG
This sequence comes from Morinoia aosen, assembly GCA_030386875.1. NCBI lineage: Eukaryota > Metazoa > Arthropoda > Malacostraca > Amphipoda > Talitridae > Morinoia > Morinoia aosen. Next base: position 58,462,774 of record CM059558.1, read on the forward strand.
ATTATTAATTAGTTTAAGCGTCCCTATCCGCAACAAATGCAATCCAAGGAGAGGAAGGATGAAGGCACCATTCAGTATGGAATTAAGGGAACGCGGAATCTATGCAGAAAGGGCATAGAAAGAGTAAGTTTAGAAAGAAGTTTATGAAACAAGATCCAAGTTGAAGAAGAAAGTAATAGGTGCTGAAAAACCGGACAGCAGTGAACCGGAAAAAGATGGTACTTAACATAACAAAAAACATTTTATTTCAACAAAAAGAAGGCCTACCTAACTATCAGCTCGGGCCCTCACATTTTTCCCCTGGGAGTGCTAATTCCCATAGATACGATAGTACGATAGTTGTATCCTCCTGAAGGGATATCCGATAAATAAAGGCAGTTATTTGTAAAATGAACAGGTAGTATTAGTGCCACAGATACTGAACAAAATCCTAACATTTTACTAAACACTTTCTCATGGAACAAATTTCACAATCGGCACCGGGACTTCGACTTTCTCTCCTGAGGACATTGCCGAGAACACCTATTTTGTGCTAGCTGTTACAGTGACATGTTTCTTGCTCAGCGGCACTCTAATGGAACTTTCGGCGTTCCCTAGACGACGAGGCACCAAATTCAACCATTAGAAAAGATCTAAAATAACACAGCACCGTCCGAGTTACAACTCGCCATGTGCATCACACACATCAAAGCTGCATGACCAGCTCTAACCACAGCCAGCAAACTTTGCTGCCGAAGATCTCAGAGGAAACAGGTGAGGGCAATTTCGAAGCTATCAAACAATGCCCAAAGCCCAGGCCGGTGAAGCACTTCCAAGCGAGCGAGCAACCGGCAATCAATTCCAGCGAGGAGCACTCAAGGGCGCAAGACTTTGATCTACGTCGGGACTAACTTAGCTCACACATCATTTGGGAGGCTCTAGACCACACGAGTTCTGAATAATGCGATCGCATTCATTCAGGCCTTCGAGGCAACCGCCATCGTTGTGAACGAATAAATAATTGCTTTAGAAAATACAAGTTGACTTCAGGCTAGTCAAGCAAGGCATATTTCCCTGTGTTTATTCGATTAGAGTATAGGTTATTGCAATAAATCTGCTATTTCGCAAGAGATCCATAGAAAATCTCAGCTTTGAATCCCAATTCGCAGATTTTAAGATATCCTCATAATCTATTTTTCACTGATAACCGTGTGAAATCGAATTGTAATTATGGAGCCAATCGAATCGTAATCGTACAAAAACGAATAGTAGCCATAAACAATCGAATGGTAATCGTAGAAAATCAAATATCAAAATTAAATAGATCCATAATACTTGAATAATCTACATTGTTTCGGCCTAGTCAATCCCTTTAGTGAGAAATACCACAAAACAACTTGAGTGAACTGAAATTATCACCGACCAAACATTCTGAAAATTAAGGACAGATTGTTCCTTTTACCCTGTTTCTTTCACTCTGCAGATACACGCGATGTCTTGAAAATATGAATAACAACTCAGTTATCGTAAATCAAATCAACGAAACAAATCCCACCTAAATAAGTCAACATTTATAATATCGAAGGAAATTTTGCCCGCTGACCGTTGGTTTTCGAGGAAATAATACTGTAAAACACTAGCACGTGACCAAATATTACTGCAAGTAAGTAACGCCGTAGCAAATAAAACAGAAAATCACAAGCACATGAGCAAATAATACCGTGAATAAATAATACCGAAAATCACAAGCACTTGAGCAAAACCTTTTACGGTAAATAAGAATGCACAGAAAACAACTGACTTAGGAATAAATTACGTCAAACATCTCTTGTAAATTGCCATAGGAATTCATAAAATAAGGAGATTAGTATACAGATTAGCACACGTAGAATATTGCTTGAGCTTTAAGCACTGACTCAAATTACCATGAATGACGATGCCAGCAAATCTGCAATGCTCATAATTTCCTAGCCTCATGCCTAACTCGATCAACGTAACTTCGTGAAAAAACAAAAGCGCGCAATTTTGAGAACTTAGGCAGCTAGTTTTCAAAACCACGACTTGCTAGATTTGCGACCCTATTTCAAGATTTTTTAAACCACAAACTCTCAATTTATCGGACTACCAATACCCAGTTTTTCAAACTACTAATCTTTTAGTTTTACGACAACACATGCTTAATTTCTTAGACCACAAGCGCTCAATTCTTCCTCCTACAGATGCCCATTATGAATATTATATTGGCTTGTTTTAGATTCCCCCGCCCCAACAAAAGCAACCTCTAAAAGCCAAGAGAAAGGACCATTTAGTATGGACTGTTCAAAATTGGAAACCCATGCACAATGTGTTTTCCTCAAGTCTTGTACATCGAAACTGCAAGTTTGTAAGAAGTTTATGAAACGAGATGAAATTAATGAAGAGTGTAATTTGTAATGGAGAAAGGACAACAGTGAACTGAAAAAGTTGTCAGTAACACAGAAATAACTTTAACGGATGGAAACCTATCCATGTAACCTTCTGCTCGATACCTTCCATTCCCTCCTTGTGCAAGCCAATTCTCTAATACAGCAGTTGCGTCCCCCCGAGGCTGCTCAAGGCCTTCACAACATATCTACCCTTGCAGGATGCAGGCTACCGGCTCCAAGTTTCCAGCCTAGATTCCTAAGAAAAAAATTCTAAGAAGCAAACATCGAAAACAAGCTCTAATTTTATAAAAGACCTGGCCGACGCTAAGGAGGATTCTGAGGGTTTTTTTGCGGCGGTAATTGAGAGGCTGGAAATATTTATGCACCAGGAGCGACGAGCACGACTTGGCTTCAGAGGGTCGCCTGTTCGTCACGTCCGGGAATATCAAGGCAGCGAAGGCACCGCATTTATCAAGCGCCAAATTAGAGCACGGGGCGCTCTACACGGCGCTCTGGTATTACCAGGCAATGAGGATACGGTAACGAGAGCCTCTCTGTTGGCCACGTACTCGCGCCCTACCGCTGATGGGGAGGCTCATGAGTTTGGAAGGTGAGCATTTCGAGTGAATTATTCAAGTGCTCCTCTTCTGAAGTGCAGTTGTGTAGGATGTTACAGTTATAATAATTCCTATTAAATGTTATCAAAATTTTTGAAATTTTGTAGTGCTCGCTGTTCCATGTAATTATACATCAATGAACTTGTCAGTAAACACCCATTCGCAATCATAACTAAAAATTTCACTACCGCAATCAATTACCAGAGTTTTTTTTACTGTTTCCCAGTCCGTTCAAATTACATTTCGAATGTCTGCTTGTGTTCTCTAATAAATCAAAGTTCTCCTCTTCGTAATTCAATGCGACCCAAACGATATTTAATAATTACTGAACACAATGCTTAATTCCTGATAATCTACAATCCTTAAGAAAATTTTCTGCGTCAGGGGAAATTGATTTCATATCCATCACCATTTTGAGATTTATTTATCCCTCTATCACTCACATATTTTTATTCTAACGAGATATATACAGTTTCATTACCATCATGAATTTTTTTAAACATCCCTCATATGTTTTTTTTCATTTGAAATAGCTCTCATCAACGTCTCACGTGTAGTCTGCATCTTCTCAGCCAAACCACGGGCCTCTACTTCTAGCATGTTTCGGAAATACTTCCCCCAAGTGCGTACCTTTCGCTTTCTCGCCCACACAACACACACCATACACAAACACACACAACGCACACTACACACAAACACACACAGAAAACCAGCGCACACTTAGCACACGATGTAATGTCGTGTTCACCAGGTTGCTTTTCGCAGGGTACGCATCATTGCTCACGTACGTGCAAGGGATGCCGGCATCAAACAAGACAGTCGCAGCACTCGCACATAACGCACGGTTCCTCAGAGCTCCCTCGTATTTCTGCCTCCCAACAGCCCGGTCAAGAGGGTATATGGACAGGGCGGCGAGAGCAAAGCAAATATTGTAACCATCGCGCCCATTGTAGCCCAAAAATTGGTCTTTCTTCAAAACCGGGCTCCGAATAAAGTCGGCCGAGGGAGAAAAAAGGCAGCCGAACGAATAGCTGCTTCTCTGCGTTTTGAATTGGAACCTGAAATTCGAGATCGCAGCATGAAACTTCCAACTGGAACATCAAACTCTGAATTGAAATGTGAAACTTTAGAACGGAAATTTTGGTCTCGAGTTCAACATGAAATTTTCCAACAAAGCCTGAAACACTGTAATAAAAAGTGAAGCTGAATGGAGTGTAAAATGTATACTCGGCGCTCTAAATTCTATTCGCAGCAACGAAATACACAAAGTTTGGAAATAAAATCAAATTTTGACGTGGATATAATGGATTCTAGTCCTTGGGTTCTAGGACTTGCGTTCGCGAAATGAAATCATTATTAAATGCTTGCGACTTCAAGGATGAAAAGAGCCCCCCCCCCCAAAAAAAAAATAATAAATCCATGACGATAAAAAATTTCCGCAAAAATTCAGCTGAAAATTCTGAAACGTGCAATTTTTCGACAAAAATCTCAAATCGACAACAAAGGAACCAACTTAGGCGAGAGTGAAGCCCATTATTCACGAAACCAAGTAAATTTTAATGACTACGGCCCAAAAAAATTAAAATATAAAGGTAAGGACAAATTATGATCAAGAAAAAGAGATGAACCAAGATATTTAAAATGAATTACAGCATGTTATAGAAGTAACGTATTGTCATCATTCCGTCATGATGTCAGCAAGTCGTAGGATTCTGTGCGTGCCCGCATGCTGTGTTGTTACCAAGACGGTCAACATTAAATAACCAGCATTTTGGTTGTCTGTCTTGAAGAAAAATATGAACTTTGGACGCGAAAACAAAGCATTCATTGTTTTTCAGTTCAAACTTGCGACGTTCAAGCAAAAATAACTCAATGGAAATTTGATGGGTTTGGAACCGTGGACTGTTTTTATGACTTTCAGCGTCATTAGAAAAATGTATTTTATTATACCGCTATTGTTTGTCAGGTGTTCCTCACTATGATGCTCGTAAGCCATATATACCGTCACGTACGTCATTTATTAATTACATAAACACGATATCCATCGTGTGATTTGTTCTGTAATATTCAGAGGCATTTACCCTTCCACATCGATAATAATTTCACGATTTGGGTCAATACAATTACTGATATATTTCATGAAACGTTCGGCATCAAATTTCAGCGTTGTGTTGGGTTTTGGAGCACCAGAAGATCTCATAACGTATTTCAGACACCAAAAAGCAGGGTACTGTTTGGGAGGAGATGGTGCTCAAATGTTTCAAAATACACGTTCGACATTGTGACCCAAGACAATTTTTGAGCCATGTTTTACTTCGAAAAACTTATCATTCACCAAAACTTCATTTAAAAACATTTTATTCCGACCAGTATAATTTTAAAATTGTTTTAGTCGTATTGTTCTTCTCTAATCGCTAGAAAAAAGTAGATTAGGTGTTAGTTTAAGCACTCTTAACCACAACAAAGGCGTCCCAAAGAGAGGAAGGTTAATAAAAGGCACCATTCAGGATAGCGTTAAGGGATTGCAGAATCTATGCACAAGGTGTATTCCCGCACAAGGTTCCCGCACAAGACACATTAGGTTTAGAAGGAAAGTTATGAAACAAGATAAAAGCTGAAACAGAAAGTTAAAGATGCTGAAAGTCAGAACAACAGTTAGCTGAAAATGATGGTCCTTAACAAAAACAATAATTTAAACTAAAACGGTAAACCTAACTTTCAGCACGGGACCTGACGTCTTCTCCAGGGATTGTCAATTCCTATAGATACAATAGCTATATCCCCGAGACGGGTTCTAAAAAATCGTACAAATTGGACTTGAACCGAAAAATGCAGTTTGAAATGCGATGATAAATCGGCAGTAAACTCAAGAGGTGAGGCAAAAGGGGGAAAACGAAAGCAAGTTTGGCAGGAACAACCCCAGTGTCGGCTACACAGCATAACTACTTGCGGCAGCAGAAAAGAAGCCCCAAAAAGCGCCCAGAAGTTGCATGCAATTCGCGAATTGGACGAAGTCTCGAGCGCAAAAGTGCAGCGCGCGTCCAAAAGCACATGTCCTAAATTCTGCGTCGCTGACATCCAGACGAGGACGTCGTCTCGAGGGAAGCGCGGATGAAAAACTGCGATCATCGATAATAGTTCCATGAATTTTTCATGCGCCCGAGCGGCTCAAAAGGTAATGGAGAGATCATGTAATTTTGAGGCGGACTGTAAATGCGCCGGTGACATGAAAAAGACCTGGCGCTCACACACGATAATCTGGAGGGAATATCTCGAGCCACGTTGCTGCTCGCTAGCCACCCTCAATGTGAGTGGGGAATTGGACAATATCGACTCGAAGGCGTTTTGTCGCACGACTTTAGGGGATAATAACACAGACGAATATTAAAAACTCTACATCATGAGCGTTAGAGACACTAGATTATGCGAAATGACGTCGTTGAATTGGACTTTATCCTTCATACGAAATGCAAGTCAGTTCTCAGTGTATTTATATTTACATGCACAATTTTACATTGCCATAATTGTTACTATGATCATAATTTCAGCCAGTATAAGACATCCGAGCCAAAATTAAGGTGGTCTCAAGAGAGCGAAGAGAACACAACATTTAGTACGGACTATAGGAAACGGGGAATCTGTGCGCAAAGTGTGTTACCGTGCGTATAAAAACAGCCAGTTAGGATGGAACAAGACAAAAATGATAGTTATAAAGAAGGCCTGATAACTGAAAATAACTGTGAAAGAAAGAAAAAAGCCTATACCTAGGTAAGGTTACCTCTGCTATAGGCTGAGGTAACAACAGTGTTTCCTTAAGGGCGCCAGTCCCCGCAGCGTAGACGAGCCTAACTGTCCGATGCCTCCTGAGAAATGTACATGCATTTGTTAAGTAACCACTTCATCGCTGACATAAGTTCCAGTAGAACTGCATCAAAATTTGATTATATTAACTACAGCCTGTTTAAGCCTCTCTAATCATAGTAAATGTGTTTCCTAAAAGAAAAAAACACCAGTAAGTATGGAATTAAATGAATGTGTAATCAATGCTTAATTGAGTACTCGGTCCCTGCGCATAGCGACGGTAAGTAGTAAGATTGGAAAAAGTATATAAAATGGAAAAAATTAAAGGAAAAAGTAAAAACTGATAACAAAACTGCAGGGGTAAATGACGATTCGTAACAAAACAAAAACTATTCAATTTTAATAAAATGAAGAATTATATAATTTTTAGATCGGGGCCGTGCACTTTCCCCCTGGGATCGCTAATTTTCATCGATACAATAGTTGAGTATCCCGGAGGGGGCTACGTCGTGGACCAAGTGGAACAGAGTCGAAGACACGAGCCCGAAGCGATACGTATTTTCATACCAACATCAAATTGCACGTCATGCTCTGGATATCCCAAAAGCAGGTATCTCCAACACCGACATTAAGTCTAAATCATAAAATCCCTGACAGCACCTTTCTAGAAGGGCACAGGCCAGACACATTTGCGCCAGCTCGGGCTCCTCTAATTTTAGAGCTATAGCAAACGATCAAATTTTTGCAGCTGCATGCGCCTGAGAGCGTCACATCGAAGGCCATTTACGTGCGCCATTTCCACTTTACTGCCGCCATCACCTGAACTCGGCCACTTGAATTTTTTATTGACGATTGTAGATTCCACCTCATTTCTGACTGAACCTAGTCTCCGAGACGCCCGTAAGTCCTTTCGTTTAACCCTTTCGGTACTAACGGCTACTCCAGTGCCAAGTTGGCTAGTGCTTCCAGTTTAGGGCATCTAACCTAGTTTTAAAGTAATTTAACTAGTGAGGGAATATTTTGGAGTAAATAACAAAATTAGGGAAATTACAAAAATTCTTTAAACTAGTTTTTGAACAATTCCAGAAGCCTGCAAATGTAAATTACCATAGGCTACATTAGGACCCTATAGCATAGGCACGCGTAAGTTCCTGCTACAGGGTCCGTGCATCACATTCAATACCCTTTACAATTAACTTGAGCAAGTTGTTTCTGAACTTTCTTTATTTCTGGTAAATTCCGGCAAAAACTTATAAATAATTTCTTCGTAAATACAAAACTGTATCATCAACATCACAAATTTATGTCGCAAAGCATGGAGCTTCAAAGATTCAAAAAATTTTAAAATTAAAATAAAGAAGTAAGCACTTGCTTAAGCTAAAAGCACCCACACTAGGAAATTTTCACTGATCATTCAGGGTAATGACAAATTTTTTCCCTGGATGTTTTTACCCAAACCATTTGAATTATCGTACCGAAAGGGTTAAGACTGGCTCTACACCTCATGCATCTGTGCGCACAGACGAACATAGCGCGAGATAAGCTCGAAACTCGCAATTCATTCCGCCTCTAACTCTGACAAAAAAACACAACTAACATCTTAGGTGGATGACCACGAGAAGAGTGGCGAGGATTGCACGCAGTTTTATTTACTCAGTACATAGGTTTCTCATAATATCTGCATAATATGTAATTCCGTATTCTTTCCTCCGAACGCGCGTAGTATACATTTAACCTTCGAGGACCGTACGAAATTCAATTTGCAGAGAATATTGTGTACAAAAAGAGTAAGCAGTAAGCCCGATGAGGGCTATTAACACGCGAAAGGCAGCTTATTTCCTAGCTCTGATGTCAAGATAAAAAGAGAATCGCATCGTCTATTTCAGAATCGCAGAAAACGCATCGTAACTTGTATTAGCTGACAGTCTCACAAATTTCACTGTGAAAGACATAAATGAAAGCACTTTTCTTCAGAAACAGAATTAGAGAAAATTAGAAGTCTGACCGGCTGTGTTATTTTTAACGAGAAGTGCCCGGAGGCTGATGAAAAATCCTCGTTGGAATCCTTTAAATTCCTTCAACAAATAAAAACATCACGTATGTTTCTCGTGCTCTAATTTACAAGACGCGTGCTTTTCCTGACCCACAACTAATGTTCTTTTCCATTTATAAAGTACTAATTTCATTATATTTTTACACGTATTTCAAATTTTCTTTCATTTTAGTTCCAGCCCTAAAATGCAAGAAAAATACTCAGATCCAGCGAAGAGCTTCTTTCTAGTGTGTATCGGTAAAATTGTGAGCTGTTTTACCGGACTAAAAATGTAACCGAAAAATCTGATAGAGAGGTATAAGGCCGGACCTCTGTAGTGGCCGAGGCAACGTCACATTTGACCTAGGCGTCACATTTGACCGAGTCAACGCCACATTTGACCGAGTCAACGCTCCATTTGACCGAGTCAACGCCCCATTTGACCGAGTCAACGCCACATTTGACCGAGGCAACGCCACATTTGACCGAGTCAACGCCACATTTGACCGAGTCAACACCACATTTGACCGAGTCAACACCACATTTGACCGAGTCAACGCCACATTTGACCGAGTCAACGCCACATTTGACCGAGTCAACGCCACATTTGACCGAGCCAACGCTACATTTGACCGAGCCAAGGCCACATTTGACCGAGCCAAGGCCACATTTGACCGAGTCAACGCCACATTTGACCGAGTCAACACCACATTTGACCGAGTCAATACCACATTTGACCGAGTCAACACCACATTTGACCGAGTCAACACCACATTAGACCGAGTCAACGCCACATTTGACCGAGCCAAGGCCACATTTGACCGAGGCAAAGCCACATTTGACCGAGGCAACGCCACATTTGACTGAGGCAACGCCACATTTGACTGAGGCAACGCCACATATGACTAAGGCAACGGCACATTTGACTGAGGCAACATCAGCTGTACAGAAAACCGCGCCGAATCAAAAGGGGTCAAGTCTGTCACCTGTATATCGTCCCACAGAATTAATTACATCTCTACTGCATAGCATTAATTACGAGTTAATGCTTTCATGACGATTGAAGGAAAATGAAGTGATTTTGTGCAACGCTGAGGCAATATGAATCCAATGAAATTTTTGTTGACTGAAGTACTCCAAATGTGCTTAATTAAACTCAAATAAGAGTCGCCGTCTGTAAAATTGTTTTCTAGTTACTGTGGATGAGTTTTATTGAAACTAAGTGGCGAATTGTACTGAAGTTTAAGTCATGTTAGCCTTTTAACTTTCTGATCCAACAATTTTCACAGCTTTCTCAGCAACAGAAGCACATTGTGATTGTCTGCTTCCTTGAAGAAACAGAGTCATCTCTGAAAGATATCGTCAATATTGAGAACAGCATGAGTAAAGAATAGTTATACTAAAATTTCATTACACCTTGAACCTTCTTTCTGTTGAAGAGCAGAATAATGATGTTCATACATGATTAATTCTTTTTAATGAATGACGATTTAGCGAGCGTAATTAACACTTCCTCCTTCTTCTTCTTTCCACTTCTGTGCCGTCAATGTAGTGGAGCAACAGAAGAAATGGATGCCACGAGAGGCTGCGGGTTGAAGAAGAGATAACCGTCACCGATCTGGGTTGCGACTTCCCCTTTTTTCAACTCTATTTTTTAACTGGTACGTGTGGGGGATTTATGCACTACAGACAACTTCGTCACGCAAGCAAAAATAGGTTCTTTAATACGTTAACTGCGATGGGCTAAACTGACGTTCAATATTCAATTCAAATTTAAAGTCAATTGTGGGAATCAACTTTAAAAATATCAAACATTTACTGGATCGGGCTTTCATTTAGCTTCCATTACGTATTTATAAAAAATGAGTTAATGACTGCAGGGGGTCAGCAACATTATGAAAATCCCCTAAGTAGCCGCCGGTGGGTTACCGCAGGAAATGTGTTAATTTGACCGTACCGGTTTGTCCGATACGATTGATGCAGAATCGGTACGTCCGAAACCGGTGCGTGTCTACCCTAATGAAATCATACATTAATGCATGTGAATGGAAACAACCACAGCATTCGTGCACCATCGTTTAGCCTTTCAAAAGTTTGAATACAAAGAAAAATACGCTAGTCAAAACTCGCTATCACTAAGGAATTATATGAAACATTTTCTTTTTACGATCGACATCTGCATTGTTATTTGTTCTTTCTCCACTATCATACCATCATCAGGGCAAAGTCTTCACTTCGACCATGAAGATGCTTCTTGTATATTTTGTCAGTTAGCACAATTATTATTGCTTCGTCAATGTTAATTTCTAGGCTGTTTAAATAACTGTGAATATCAGACATAATTTTTATAGGTTCAGAATATGCTCTAACTCTAGCACCTAATAATAAATTTTGATCCAACACAAAAAAAATGCCATCGCGAGAAGTTTATTTCAGAAAAATATCTCGAAAATCTCTTCGGCAAATACAGTAAGTCATTATCTAGAGCATGCTTGCTCCAGCATGCTTGCTCCAGCATGCTTGCTCCAGCATGCGTGCTCCAGCATGCGTGCTCCAGCATGCGTGCTCCAGCATGCGTGCTCCAGCATGCGTGCTCCAGCATGCGTGCTCCAGCATGCGTGCTCCAGCATGCGTGCTCCAGCATGCTTGCTCCAGCATGCTTGCTCCAGCATGCTTGCTCCAGCATGCTTGCTCCAGCATGCTTGCTCCAGCATGCGTGCTCCAGCATGCGTGCTCCAGCATGCTTGCTCCAGCATGCTTGCTCCAGCATGCGTGCTCCAGCATGCGTGCTCCAGCATGCTTGCTCCAGCATGCTTGCTCCAGCATGCGTGCTCCAGCATGCTTGCTCCAGCATGCGTGCTCCAGCATGCTTGCTCCAGCATGCGTGCTCCAGCATGCGTGCTCCAGCATGCGTGCTCCAGCATGCGTGCTCCAGCATGCTTGTTCCAGCATGCTTGCTCCAGCATGCTTGCCTCAGCATGCTTGCCTCAACATGCTTGCCTCAACATGCTTGCCTCAACATGCTTGCCTCAACATGCTTGCCTCAACATGCTTGCCTCAACAGGCTTACCTCAACAGGCTTACCTCAACAGGCTTGCCTCAACAGGCTTGCCTCAACATGCTTGCCTCAACATGCTTGCTGCTAGATGCTTGCTTCAACATGCTTGCCTCAACATGCTTGCTGCTAGATGCTTGCTTCAACATGCTTGCTTCAACATGCTTGCCTCAACAGGCTTGCTGCTAGATGCTTGCCTCAACATGCTTGCCTCAACATGCTTGCCTCAACATGCTTGCCTCAACATGCTTGCTGCTAGATGCTTGCTTCAACATGCTTGCCTCAACATGCTTGCCTCAACATGCTTGCCTCAACATGCTTGCTGCTAGATGCTTGCTTCAACATGCTTGCCTCAACATGCTTGCCTCAACATGCTTGCCTCAACATGCTTGCTGCTAGATGCTTGCTTCAACATGCTTGCCTCAACATGCTTGCTACAACATGCTTGCTTCAACATGCTTGCCTCAACATGCTTGCTTCAACATGCTTGCCTCAACATGCTTGCCTCAACATGCTTGCCTCAACATGCTTGCCTCAACATGCTTGCCTCAACATGCTTGCTGCTAGATGCTTGCCTCAACATGCTTGCTTCAACATGCTTGCCTCAACATGCTTGCCTCAACATGCTTGCTGCTAGATGCTTGCTTCAACATGCTTGCTTCAACATGCTTGCTTCAACATGCTTGCCTCAACATGCTTGCTTCAACATGCTTGCCTCAACATGCTTGCCTCAACATGCTTGCCTCAACATGCTTGCCTCAACATGCTTGCCTCAACATGCTTGCCTCAACATGCTTGCTGCTAGATGCTTGCTTCAACATGCTTGCCTCAACATGCTTGCCTCAACATGCTTGCCTCAACATGCTTGCTGCTAGATGCTTGCTTCAACATGCTTGCCTCAACATGCTTGCCTCAACATGCTTGCCTCAACATGCTTGCTGCTAGATGCTTGCTTCAACATGCTTGCTTCAACATGCTTGCCTCAACATGCTTGCCTCAACATGCTTGCCTCAACATGCTTGCTGCTAGATGCTTGCTTCAACATGCTTGCCTCAACATGCTTGCCTCAACATGCTTGCCTCAACATGCTTGCTGCTAGATGCTTGCTTCAACATGCTTGCCTCAACATGCTTGCCTCAACATGCTTGCCTCAACATGCTTGCTGCTAGATGCTTGCTTCAACATGCTTGCTTCAACATGCTTGCCTCAACATGCTTGCCTCAACATGCTTGCCTCAACATGCTTGCTGCTAGATGCTTGCTTCAACATGCTTGCCTCAACATGCTTGCCTCAACATGCTTGCCTCAACAGGCTTGCCTCAACAGGCTTGCCTCAACAGGCTTGCCTCAACATGCTTGCTGCTAGATGCTTGCTTCAACATGCTTGCCTCAACATGCTTGCTGCTAGATGCTTGCTTCAACATGCTTGCCTCAACAGGCTTGCCTCAACATGCTTGCCTCAACATGCTTGCCTCAACATGCTTGCTTCAACATGCTTGCCTCAACATGCTTGCTTCAACATGCTTGCCTCAACATGCTTGCCTCAACATGCTTGCTGCTAGATGCTTGCTTCAACATGCTTGCCTCAACATGCTTGCCTCAACATGCTTGCTGCTAGATGCTTGCCTCAACATGCTTGCCTCAACATGCTTGCTGCTAGATGCTTGCCTCAACATGCTTGCCTCAACATGCTTGCTGCTAGATGCTTGCCTCAACATGCTTGCCTCAACATGCTTGCTGCTAGATGCTTGCTTCAACAGGCTTGCTTCAACATGCTTGCCTCAACATGCTTGCCTCAACATGCTTGCTGCTAGATGCTTGCCTCAACATGCTTGCCTCAACATGCTTGCTGCTAGATGCTTGCCTCAACATGCTTGCCTCAACATGCTTGCTGCTAGATGCTTGCCTCAACATGCTTGCCTCAACATGCTTGCTGCTAGATGCTTGCTTCAACAGGCTTGCTTCAACATGCTTGCCTCAACATGCTTGCCTCAACATGCTTGCTGCTAGATGCTTGCCTCAACATGCTTGCCTCAACATGCTTGCCTCAACATGCTTGCTGCTAGATGCTTGCCTCAACATGCTTGCCTCAACATGCTTGCTGCTAGATGCTTGCCTCAACATGCTTGCCTCAACATGCTTGCCTCAACAGGCTTGCCTCAACATGCTTGCCTCAACATGCTTGCTGCTAGATGCTTGCCTCAACAGGCTTGCCTCAACATGCTTGCCTCAACATGCTTGCTTCAACATGCTTGCCTCAACATGCTTGCCTCAACAGGCTTGCCTCAACATGCTTGCCTCAACATGCTTGCTGCTAGATGCTTGCTTCAACATGCTTGCTTCAACATGCTTGCTGCTAGATGCTTGCTTCAGCATGCTTGCCTCAACATGCTTGCCTCAACAGGCTTGCTGCTAGATGCTTGCTTCAACATGCTTGCTTCAACATGCTTGCCTCAACATGCTTGCTGCTAGATGCTTGCTTCAACATGCTTGCTGCTAGATGCTTGCTTCAACATGCTTGCTGCTAGATGCTTGCTTCAACATGCTTGCCTCAACATGCTTGCTGCTAGATGCTTGCTTCAACATGCTTGCTGCTAGATGCTTGCTTCAACATGCTTGCCTCAACATGCTTGCCTCAACATGCTTGCTGCTAGATGCTTGCTTCAACATGCTTGCTTCAACATGCTTGCCTCAACATGCTTGCTGCTAGATGCTTGCTTCAACATGCTTGCTTCAACATGCTTGCCTCAACATGCTTGCTGCTAGATGCTTGCTTCAACATGCTTGCTTCAACATGCTTGCTGCTAGATGCTTGCTTCAGCATGCTTGCCTCAACATGCTTGCCTCAACATGCTTGCTGCTAGATGCTTGCCTCAACATGCTTGCTTCAACATGCTTGCTTCAACATGCTTGCCTCAACATGCTTGCCTCAACAGGCTTGCCTCAACATGCTTGCCTCAACATGCTTGCCTCAACAGGCTTGCCTCAACATGCTTGCCTCAACATGCTTGCCTCAACATGCTTGCCTCAACAGGCTTGCCTCAACAGGCTTGCCTCAACATGCTTGCCTCAACATGCTTGCCTCAACATGCTTGCTTCAACATGCTTGCCTCAACATGCTTGCCTCAACATGCTTGCTGCTAGATGCTTGCTTCAACATGCTTGCCTCAACATGCTTGCCTCAACATGCTTGCTGCTAGATGCTTGCTTCAACATGCTTGCCTCAACATGCTTGCCTCAACATGCTTGCCTCAACATGCTTGCTGCTAGATGCTTGCTTCAACATGCTTGCCTCAACATGCTTGCCTCAACATGCTTGCCTCAACATGCTTGCTGCTAGATGCTTGCTTCAACATGCTTGCCTCAACATGCTTGCTGCTAGATGCTTGCCTCAACATGCTTGCCTCAACATGCTTGCTGCTAGATGCTTGCTTCAACATGCTTGCCTCAACATGCTTGCTTCAACATGCTTGCCTCAACATGCTTGCCTCAACATGCTTGCCTCAACATGCTTGCCTCAACATGCTTGCTGCTAGATGCTTGCTTCAACATGCTTGCCTCAACATGCTTGCCTCAACATGCTTGCTGCTAGATGCTTGCTTCAACATGCTTGCCTCAACATGCTTGCCTCAACATGCTTGCCTCAACATGCTTGCCTCAACATGCTTGCCTCAACATGCTTGCCTCAACATGCTTGCTGCTAGATGCTTGCTTCAACATGCTTGCCTCAACATGCTTGCTGCTAGATGCTTGCTTCAACATGCTTGCCTCAACATGCTTGCCTCAACAGGCTTGCCTCAACATGCTTGCCTCAACATGCTTGCCTCAACATGCTTGCCTCAACATGCTTGCCTCAACATGCTTGCCTCAACATGCTTGCCTCAACATGCTTGCCTCAACATGCTTGCCTCAACATGCTTGCTTCAACATGCTTGCCTCAACATGCTTGCCTCAACATGCTTGCCTCAACATGCTTGCCTCAACATGCTTGCCTCAACATGCTTGCTTCAACATGCTTGCCTCAACATGCTTGCCTCAACATGCTTGCCTCAACATGCTTGCTGCTAGATGCTTGCTTCAACATGCTTGCTTCAACATGCTTGCCTCAACATGCTTGCCTCAACATGCTTGCCTCAACATGCTTGCCTCAACATGCTTGCCTCAACATGCTTGCTTCAACATGCTTGCCTCAACATGCTTGCCTCAACATGCTTGCCTCAACATGCTTGCTGCTAGATGCTTGCTTCAACATGCTTGCTTCAACATGCTTGCCTCAACATGCTTGCCTCAACATGCTTGCTGCTAGATGCTTGCTTCAACATGCTTGCTTCAACATGCTTGCCTCAACATGCTTGCCTCAACATGCTTGCTGCTAGATGCTTGCTTCAACATGCTTGCTTCAACATGCTTGCCTCAACATGCTTGCCTCAACATGCTTGCTGCTAGATGCTTGCTTCAACATGCTTGCTTCAACATGCTTGCCTCAACATGCTTGCCTCAACATGCTTGCTGCTAGATGCTTGCTTCAACATGCTTGCCTCAACATGCTTGCCTCAACAGGCTTGCCTCAACATGCTTGCCTCAACATGCTTGCCTCAACATGCTTGCCTCAACATGCTTGCCTCAACATGCTTGCCTCAACATGCTTGCCTCAACATGCTTGCCTCAACATGCTTGCCTCAACATGCTTGCTTCAACATGCTTGCCTCAACATGCTTGCCTCAACATGCTTGCCTCAACATGCTTGCCTCAACATGCTTGCCTCAACATGCTTGCTTCAACATGCTTGCCTCAACATGCTTGCCTCAACATGCTTGCCTCAACATGCTTGCTGCTAGATGCTTGCTTCAACATGCTTGCTTCAACATGCTTGCCTCAACATGCTTGCCTCAACATGCTTGCCTCAACATGCTTGCCTCAACATGCTTGCCTCAACATGCTTGCCTCAACATGCTTGCTTCAACATGCTTGCCTCAACATGCTTGCCTCAACATGCTTGCCTCAACATGCTTGCTGCTAGATGCTTGCTTCAACATGCTTGCTTCAACATGCTTGCCTCAACATGCTTGCCTCAACATGCTTGCTGCTAGATGCTTGCTTCAACATGCTTGCTTCAACATGCTTGCCTCAACATGCTTGCCTCAACATGCTTGCTGCTAGATGCTTGCTTCAACATGCTTGCTTCAACATGCTTGCCTCAACATGCTTGCCTCAACATGCTTGCTGCTAGATGCTTGCTTCAACATGCTTGCTTCAACATGCTTGCCTCAACATGCTTGCCTCAACATGCTTGCTGCTAGATGCTTGCTTCAACATGCTTGCCTCAACATGCTTGCCTCAACAGGCTTGCTTCAACATGCTTGCCTCAACATGCTTGCCTCAACATGCTTGCCTCAACATGCTTGCTTCAACATGCTTGCTTCAACATGCTTGCCTCAACATGCTTGCCTCAACATGCTTGCTGCTAGATGCTTGCTTCAACATGCTTGCTTCAACATGCTTGCCTCAACATGCTTGCCTCAACATGCTTGCTTCAACATGCTTGCTTCAACATGCTTGCCTCAACATGCTTGCCTCAACATGCTTGCTGCTAGATGCTTGCTTCAACATGCTTGCTTCAACATGCTTGCCTCAACATGCTTGCCTCAACATGCTTGCTGCTAGATGCTTGCTTCAACATGCTTGCCTCAACATGCTTGCCTCAACAGGCTTGCCTCAACATGCTTGCCTCAACATGCTTGCCTCAACATGCTTGCCTCAACATGCTTGCTGCTAGATGCTTGCTTCAACATGCTTGCTTCAACATGCTTGCCTCAACATGCTTGCCTCAACATGCTTGCCTCAACAGGCTTGCTTCAACATGCTTGCTTCAACATGCTTGCCTCAACATGCTTGCCTCAACATGCTTGCTTCAACATGCTTGCCTCAACATGCTTGCCTCAACATGCTTGCTGCTAGATGCTTGCTTCAACATGCTTGCCTCGACAGGCTTGCTTCAACATGCTTGCTTCAACATGCTTGCCTCAACATGCTTGCTGCTAGATGCTTGCTTCAACATGCTTGCTTCAACATGCTTGCCTCAACATGCTTGCCTCAACATGCTTGCTGCTAGATGCTTGCTTCAACATGCTTGCCTCAACATGCTTGCTTCAACATGCTTGCCTCAACATGCTTGCTGCTAGATGCTTGCTTCAACATGCTTGCCTCAACATGCTTGCTTCAACATGCTTGCCTCAACATGCTTGCTGCTAGATGCTTGCTTCAACATGCTTGCCTCAACATGCTTGCTTCAACATGCTTGCCTCAACATGCTTGCCTCAACATGCTTGCTTCAACATGCTTGCCTCAACATGCTTGCCTCAACATGCTTGCTGCTAGATGCTTGCTTCAACATGCTTGCCTCAACATGCTTGCTTCAACATGCTTGCCTCAACATGCTTGCCTCAACATGCTTGCTTCAACATGCTTGCTTCAACATGCTTGCCTCAACATGCTTGCCTCAACATGCTTGCCTCAACATGCTTGCCTCAACATGCTTGCCTCAACATGCTTGCCTCAACATGCTTGCCTCAACAGGCTTGCTTCAACACGCTTGCTTCAACACGCTTGCTTCAACATGCTTGCTTCAACATGCTTGCTTCAACATGCTTGCCTCAACATGCTTGCTTCAACATGCTTGCCTCAACATGCTTGCTTCAACACGCTTGCTTCAACACGCTTGCTTCAACATGCTTGCTTCAACATGCTTGCTTCAACATGCTTGCCTCAACATGCTTGCCTCAACATGCTTGCCTCAACAGGCTTGCCTCAACATGCTTGCCTCAACATGCTTGCCTCAACATGCTTGCCTCAACATGCTTGCTGCTAGATGCTTGCTTCAACACGCTTGCTTCAACACGCTTGCTTCAACATGCTTGCTTCAACATGCTTGCTTCAACACGCTTGCTTCAACATGCTTGCTTCAACATGCTTGCTTCAACATGCTTGCTTCAACATGCTTGCTTCAGCATGCTTGCTTCAGCATGCTTGCCTCAACGTGCTTGCTTCAGCATGCTTGCCTCAACATGCTTGCCTCAACATGCTTGCTGCTAGATGCTTGCTTCAACATGCTTGCTTCAACATGCTTGCCTCAACATGCTTGCCTCAACAGGCTTGCCTCAACATGCTTGCCTCAACATGCTTGCCTCAACATGCTTGCCTCAACATGCTTGCCTCAACACGCTTGCCTCAACATGCTTGCTTCAACACGCTTGCTTCAACATGCTTGCTTCAACATGCTTGCTTCAACATGCTTGCTTCAACATGCTTGCTTCAACATGCTTGCTTCAGCATGCTTGCTTCAGCATGCTTGCCTCAACGTGCTTGCTTCAGCATGCTTGCCTCAACGTGCTTGCTTCAGCATGCTTGCCTCAACATGCTTGCTTCAACATGCTTGCTTCAACATGCTTGCTTCAACATGCTTGCTTCAGCATGCTTGCTTCAGCATGCTTGCCTCAACATGCTTGCCTCAACATGCTTGCCTCAACACGCTTGCCTCAACATGCTTGCTTCAACACGCTTGCTTCAACATGCTTGCTTCAACATGCTTGCTTCAACATGCTTGCTTCAACATGCTTGCTTCAGCATGCTTGCTTCAGCATGCTTGCCTCAACGTGCTTGCTTCAGCATGCTTGCCTCAACATGCTTGCTTCAACACGCTTGCTTCAACATGCTTGCTTCAACATGCTTGCTTCAACATGCTCGCTTCAACATGCTTGCTTCAGCATGCTTGCCTCAACGTGCTTGCTTCAGCATGCTTGCCTCAACATGCTTGCTGCTAGATGCTTGCTTCAACATGCTTGCTTCAACACGCTTGCTTCAACATGCTTGCTTCAACATGCTTGCTGCTAGATGCTTGCTTCAACATGCTTGCTTCAACACGCTTGCTTCAACATGCTTGCTTCAACATGCTTGCTTCAGCATGCTTGCCTCAACAGGCTTGCTTCAACATGCTTGCTTCAACATGCTTGCTTCAACATGCTTGCTTCAACATGCTTGCTTCAGCATGCTTGCCTCAACAGGCTTGCTTCAACATGCTTGCTTCAACACGCTTGCTTCAACATGCTTGCTTCAACATGCTTGCTTCAGCATGCTTGCCTCAACAGGCTTGCTTCAACATGCTTGCTTCAACATGCTTGCTTCAACACGCTTGCTTCAACATGCTTGCTTCAACATGCTTGCTTCAGCATGCTTGCCTCAACAGGCTTGCTTCAACACGCTTGCTTCAACATGCTTGCTTCAACATGCTTGCTTCAACACGCTTGCTTCAACATGCTTGCTTCAACATGCTTGCTTCGACATGCTTGCTTCAGCATGCTTGCTTGCCGGACAGAAAACGCGTCATGAATAAATTAGACTGTAACAAGACTTGATAATTATAACGCTAACACACCATGGTGAACTGTTGCTCAGCAGCCAGACCGAACACCTGATATCAAATGATTTGAAGCGCGGTTTTGTTCGTGTCAGTATCGGCAATATTGAACCTTGGTAATTAATTGTTCGTTAGCTTCCTGCCTCAGCACCCTAAGAGCACCACGCACCCCAGGCGCACCACGCACCCCAGGCGCACCACGCACCCCAGGCGCACCACGCACCCCAGGCGCACCACGCACCCCAGGCGCACCACGCACCCCAGGCGCACCACGCACCACAGGAGCACCACGCACCACAAGAGCACCAGCACAGTAGTGCACAAAGCCCTGCAAAGTCTACACGAGGGCTGGATGAAAATAAGGCCGAGTCTATAATGCTTCTCGAAGCAGCTGTTTTATGAGCAAACTTTGCTTACTTTTTGTGCCAACAAAGATTTTTGGAGCTACTTTTAATTTTTATCATCATGCAGAGACGCAGGACAAACTCCCGGTCTTTCCATCGCCCTTCCAATGATAATAAGAAACTGAGTTTTGGAAGCGACGGCAACTTGCCAAGCGGTTCAGCAACTGGCAAATCGAGATAAGTTCTTTGTTCCTCCTCACACAAGTTCATTGCCACATGAGATGTCTTTCGCCCGCCACAGTTTAATGAATCCGTTCTTCAAAATATTTCGTGTGCAGTTGATGACTTCGACTAATATGGCGATGCGACTCGTCTTAATGGGGACAAAAATAATGATGACTGTATTTACTGCGATATTTACTTTGCGCCGATGATATTGAACAATGAATTCAAAACGGACAATGAAACTTCAATGCCACTCTTTATGCCCTCCCCCAATGCCAATGCAGTAAACAAGTCAATTCCAGGCAGGTAGTCATTTCTTATAAAAGGACTACTCAGCTTTCTCACCTCTGAAACATCGCAATCGCGCTGAAAAGCGAAGCCTTTTTAACGCAACTATCTCCTGGATTTTTCATTCAGCTGCCACGAGGGATCGGACCCTGCACAACCTCGTGCCGGCCGCTCACTTGACATCCTCCTGCATTGCCAGCAAGTTTAACACTTTGACTGCGACGTGAGCTACCGGTGGAACACGGAGGGAATTTCCATAATGCTGCTGGCCGACCAGTTGTCACAAGCTAAATTTTCTTAAATATTTAATCAAAAGTAAATAAAGGCACGATCCTGGTAATGTTTGCTTACTACTTTTGCTCTTAATTTTGAGGTAAATATCAAACTTCAATTTTACCATCCGCAATGAAAGCGTTCATTAACCAACACTAGTGTCTGTTCGTTTGGTAAATAACAAACCAACAACAAGCTGCACTGAAATGTCTAGGGAATTATAAAAAGTCATTTTAAACCCGAGAATTTGGCTCATTAAAATAACTTCAGCTGCTCCCAACGAAAAATGCGGGAGCTAATTAGGATGCACTTTTCTGAATATTTCATCTGCTACTTGAAGTGGACGCTATTTTACTTTACATGTTCGAAAGAGACTAAACAACACTGCTTATATCCCTGTCTAACTTTTTCCCCGTAGCGTCTACAATTTTAGCCACCCGATGTTAAGGCTCTCCTTGGCGGCAAAATTCATAGATACCCCGGCGAAAAGTTACACTGGGATGTAAACCCGACACCTTTTGGCTGCCACTCACCCTCCCTGCCCCACAGACCGAAACTTCACGCGATCGCCGCAAAATATTCGTTCATTTCCGTCCTCCCATACCATCCGTCCGTCCGATCGAGGACGTTTGCATCGAATCCGAAAGAAAAGCGAATTTCTTGTGTTGAGTATTTTGAGGGCCGTATTTCTTTCGCAGTAAATCCTGGGAGTCGCCACAGCCGTCGGTGCAGGCTTCATTGCGTCGCTCAACGGCCGTACGAGCGCCGCTGCAAGCAAAAGAAATCACAAAATGAGACGCACGATCGATCGCGGGTCGAATGAGAGATTTTTTCGTGGTGGTTTCGAGAGGCTCGTAATTCTGTTGCACTTCTGAAAAGCCAGCAGCAAAAAGTAAGTCGTTGAACTGGAGTACTTCAGTTCCAGGTCTCGGAGGCGCCATAATTCACGATCGTTCCAATTCCACGGCCAGATTAATGCACCGGGTGCGGCAAATTTGTTTGTAGCAGCACAAATATTGAAAAACTTCCAGTCTTTTTTGAATTTGTTGCTAATTGAAGCAGAAAATTCCACGTTTTGTCATGTACTTGTTTATATCTGTCAATGCGTTCATGATAAGAAGTATTAAACTCTTGTCTCTGCTGATCAATTCTCTGATCATTTCACACGTCCAATTAGGTAAGTTATTTTAAGCCTTCCTAACCACAACAAAGGGGTTCCAGGAAGGGGCGCATAGAAACAGTAAACTGAGGACAAGGTTTTGAAACACGATAGAAGTTAAAAAAGAAAGTTAAAAGCGGTAACACACAGGACAGCAGGGAAAAAGTTGAACTTGACGACCCAAAGAACACGTTTAATTTGACAAAAAAAGGCCTATCATACTTTCAGCTCGGTACCTCGCATTTCCCCCTAGGAAAGCCAATCCCAATAGATAAAACAGTTGTATCCCCCTTAGAGGACGTGTTAAGTTGGAACTCACAATCCAACTTTGAATACTTGAATTAGAATCATTAATACGATTCCAAACACAACCACAGCCAGACACGTGGACTGCACATTTGAAATCATTGAAGGCATCATACTTGCTGTGAGAAAAATAACTAATTTCGATGCAGATACACAGATGCGATCATTGAAGTAGACCTTTCATGCGGTTGATGCTTTCGCAATTTGCAGGAAAGTTGATTGAGCCGTAAGTCTATTTAGAAATTTCATCTCAAAACAGAAACAGCTATAAGTTAATGTCCTTATTCCGTTAATCCAAAATGCATTTATTTTATTATTGTATCCCTACACAGACCAATGCTAACAAATCAACACTCTTTGCCAACCTCTCGCATTGTTTCGGCCACTTCACCAACACTCAATATTTCCAAACATATTTAGACATGTCAGAGCGCCTGAAAAATACTTTCCCCAACACCTGCTAAGCCAGCTCTTCCGCATGTAGAGGCAATATTCAAACCTTCCCCTCGACTGTCGGCCACACACACCCGTCCAGGTCTCCCAACTGCCTGCCACTCTACTGTCGGCCACACACACCCGTTCAGGTCTCCCAATTGCCTGCCACTCGACTGACGGCCACACACACCCGTCCAGGTCCCACAATTGCCTGCCACTCGACTGACGGCCACACACACCCGTCCAGGTCCCCCGATTGCCTGCCACTCGACTGACGGCCACACACACCCGTCCAGGTCCCCCGATTGCCTGCCACTCTACTGACGGCCACACACACCCGTTCAGGTCTCCCAATTGCCTGCCACTCGACTGACGGCCACACACACCCGTCCAGGTCCCCCGATTGCCTGCCACTCTACTGACGGCCACACACACCCGTCCAGGTCTCCCAATTGCCTGCCACTCTACTGTCGGCCACACACACCCGTCCAGGTCCCCCGATTGCCTGCCTCTCTACTGTCGGCCACACACACCCGTCCAGGTCTCCCAATTGCCTGCCACTCGACTGACGGCCACACACACCCGTCCAGGTCTCCCAATTGCCTGCCACTCGACTGACGGCCACACACACCCGTCCAGGTCCCCCGATTGCCTGCCACTCTACTGACGGCCACACACACCCGTTCAGGTCTCCCAATTGCCTGCCACTCGACTGACGGCCACACACACCCGTCCAGGTCTCCCAATTGCCTGCCACTCTACTGTCGGCCACACACACCCGTCCAGGTCCCCCGATTGCCTGCCACTCTACTGTCGGCCACACACACCCGTCCAGGTCTCCCAATTGCCTGTCACTCTACCGTCGGCCACACACACCCGTCCAGGTCTCCCAATTGCCTGCCACTCTACCGTCGGCCACACACACCCGTCCAGGTCTCCCAATTGCCTGTCACTCTACCGTCGGCCACACACACCCGTCCAGGTCTCCCAATTGCCTGCCACTCTACCGTCGGCCACACACACCCGTCCAGGTCCCACAATTGCCTGCCACTCGACAGTCACCACGTTAAGTCCCCCATAACGCTGCCACCTCTCCATTCACCGCACGTTTCCCAGCCGCCACCAAGTTAGAAGCGCCCATAATCTCCCCAAGTCCGCCCCAACTTCGACCAGCTTTTCGTCACCTCCGCGTCTTCATCAGCGTCCTTAAGTCCTCCACCCAGTCAATCCCTACAATTTGTGTTTGGTAATGCATCTCAATTTCCACGCTTCTTGATAGTTCAGCATTTGTTCCCCGCAATTGCTGTTTTTTGATGAAGAACTCTACAATTCCGCTGATGTATCATCACACAATTTCCATGAACGTCACGAGAAAATTTCAGACCCGTTGCAAAGTAGGCAGCACTTTGCAATTTGAAGCAGGTGAGACATATCGCAACGCGCCCACCATCATCTCAACTTATCACTGCCATACAGCTGTCATCATTTAAAAGTTTTAAGTCCTTGACTCCCCTACGCCTGAGTTCTCACCTCGTAATTCCCCTACTGCCACACTTCCCTCTCCTCCCCCAGCCAGAAGGCGCGGATCAGGTCACTCGGCACGACATCTTTAGGCGGCCGTTTTAGGCGCATTCTCTTCCAGGGGCTATAATCATAAGGCGCACTGTGCGCCAGTACCAGGCGTGCGCATGTGTCAACTAATTCTCTGTAACGTAACCCATTGTGCGCCTGTGTGAGCTAATTCTCTGTAACGTTTATCCATCCCACCGCGCTGTTTCTCAAGATTTTATCTTACGTATAGCTTCACGTGCCGGTGACGTCTAATGTTATCAATATCGCTAAAAAAAGTACAAAAATAAAAACCGAATTTATAACATTTCATCAACCAGCGTGCTGTATTTTCACCAAGAATTTTATAGAAAACTTTAGGGTAGCTCAATTGTTACTGGCTTAGACTTTACTCAATGTATTGCTGAATTTGTAAGTGTGATTTGAATACCCTGCGTCATAATTTCATACAGGGTTCAATATGGCAGTCAAAATCAAATTAAACTCAAATATTCATGCCGTTGTGCTTTAATATCGTCGTTCATAATGGACAATAACACAGTCGGGCTGGAAACAAAGCCTGACCTGAGAATGATAATTTTTAGCTGAAAATGAAAGTGAAGAAGGGAGCAGAACATGATAAAAATTGAGTATGTTTTATTCCAATTAAGTTTGAAACAAATCATCTTGAACGTTGGCTTTTCAAACACCTTACCACTAACACCAGAACGCATTGACGTTTACCTCTGGTGGAAAATCAGAGAAACGAAAGTACTTTAGTAGTAGGGTGTCCCAAGCGTATAGAGGACTTTATTATAAGAGGTAGAAATTCAAAGTAATGACATCAAATCCAGCACATGCTCCACTGGTTCCTTGTCAAAGGAAAATGATTCCACCAAATTTTCATGAACACTGGGCAATATTTAATGGTCGCGCAAAACAAACGTTTTTTTATAGTTCCGGTGAGATTCGACCTGAATTTCCATCAAAGAATAAAATTCTGGCTTTTTCTTCTATTGCATATAGACCGACAACTAATGGCTGTAGAAATTTGATATTTATTGAAAGTTTTATAAAATACTATTGAAAGGAAATAAATATAAACTCCATCAAATTTCCCTTTTCCCTCATAAGGCATCATATTTTACCTTATCAACAATTACGTCTCAGGACTACTAAATTTTTATCAGTAATGTAACTGATGCATCGTCTTCTGATTTCCTGCAGAAAAAAAAGTTTATTTGTTGAAGTATTTGTTGTAGAGAGGTGAGAGGTATTTGGGGTGAGTGGTGCCTCACTGAAGAGAGGTTAGTAGTGCCTCACTGTAGAAGGGTTAGTAGTGCCTCACTGTAGAGGGGTTAGTAGTGCCTCACTGTAGGGGGTGAGTGGTGCCTTGGTGTAGCACGGTGAGCAGTGCCTTGGTGTAGCACGGTGAGCAGTGCCTTGCTGTAGAGGGGTGATTGATGCACTGCGCCTTGCTGTAGAGGGGTGATTGGTGCACTGCGCGCTGTAGAGGGGTGATTGATGCACTGCGCCTTGCTGTAGAGGGGTGATTGGTACACTGCGCCTTACTGTATAGGGGTGTTTGGTGCACTGCGCCTTGCTGTAGAGGGGTGATTGGTGCACTGGGCCTTGCTGTAGAGGGGTGATTGGTACACTGCGCCTTGCTGTAGAGGGGTGATTGGTGCACTGCGCCTTGCTATAGAGGGGTGATTGGTGCACTGGGCATTGCTGTAGAGGGGTGATAGGTACACTGCGCCTTGCTGTAGAGGGGTGATAGGTACACTGCGCCTTGCTGTAGAGGGGTGATTGGTGCACTGGGCCTTGCTGTAGAGGGGTGATTGGTGCACTGGGCCTTGCTGTAGAGGGGTGATTGGTACACTGCGCCTTGCTGTAGAGGGGTGATTGGTGCACTGCCTCTTGCTGTAGAGGGGTGATTGGTGCACTGGGCCTTGCTGTAGAGGGGTGATTGGTGCACTGGGCCTTGCTGTAGAGGGGTGATTGGTACACTGCGCCTTGCTGTAGAGGGGTGATTGGTGCACTGCGTCTTGCTGTAGAGGGGTGATTGGTGCACTGGGCCTTGCTGTAGAGGGGTGATTGGTGCACTGGGCCTTGCTGTAGAGGGGTGATAGGTACACTGCGCCTTGCTGTAGAGGGGTGATTGGTGCACTGGGCCTTGCTGTAGAGGGGTGATTGGTACACTGCGCCTTGCTGTAGAGGGGTGATTGGTGCAATGGGCCTTGCTGTAGAGGGGTGCTTGGTACACTGTGCCTTGCTGTAGAGGGGTGGTTGATGCACTGCGCCTTGCTGTAGAGGGGTGATTGGTGCACTGGGCCTTGCTGTAGAGGGGTGAGTGGTGCCTTGCTGTAGAGGGGTGAGTGGTGCTTTGCTGTAGATGGGTGAGTGGTGCCTTGCTGTAGAGGGGTGAGTGGTGCCTTGCTGTAGAGGGGTGAGTGGTGCCTTGCTGTAGAGGGGTGAGTGGTGCTTTGCTGTAGAGGGGTGAGTGGTGCCTTGCTGAAGAGGGGTGAGTGGTGCCTTGCTGTTGAGGGGTGAGTGGTGCCTTGCTGTAGAGGGGTGAGTGGTGCCTTGCTGTAGAGGGGTGAGTGGTGCCTTGCTGTTGAGGGGTGAGTGGTGCCTTGCTGTAGAGGGGTGAGTGGTGCCTTGCTGTTGAGGGGTGAGTGGTGCCTTGCTGTAGAGGGGTGAGTGGTGCCTTGCTGTTGAGGGGTGAGTGGTGCCTTGCTGTAGAGGGGTGAGTGGTGCCTTGCTGTAGAGGGGTGAGTGGTGCCTTGCTGTTGAGGGGTGAGTGGTGCCTTGCTGTAGAGGGGTGAGTGGTGCTTTGCTGTAGAGGGGTGAGTGGTGCCTTGCTGAAGAGGGGTGAGTGGTGCCTTGCTGTTGAGGGGTGAGTGGTGCCTTGCTGTTGAGGGGTGAGTGGTGCCTTGCTGTTGAGGGGTGAGTGGTGCCTTGCTGTAGAGGGGTGAGTGGTGCCTTGCTGTTGAGGGGTGAGTGGTGCCTTGCTGTTGAGGGGTGAGTGGTGCCTTGCTGTTGAGGGGTGAGTGGTGCCTTGCTGTAGAGGGGTGAGTGGTGCCTTGCTGTAGAGGGGTGAGTGGTGCCTTGCTGTTGAGGGGTGAGTGGTGCCTTGCTGTTGAGGGGTGAGTGGTGCCTTGCTGTTGAGGGGTGAGTGGTGCCTTGCTGTAGAGGGGTGAGTGGTGCCTTGCTGTAGAGGGGTGAGTGGTGCCTTGCTGTAGAGGGGTGAGTGGTGCCTTGCTGTTGAGGGGTGAGTGGTGCCTTGCTGTTGAGGGGTGAGTGGTGCCTTGCTGTTGAGGGGTGAGTGGTGCCTTGCTGTTGAGGGGTTAGTGGTGCCTTGCTGTTGAGGGGTGAGTGGTGCCTTGCTGTAGAGAGGTGAGTGGTGCCTCGCTGTAGAGGGGTGAGTGGTGCACTGCGCCTTGCTGTAGAGAGGTGAGTGGCACCATAAGGCACCACTCACACCTCTACTCAATAAGGCACCATAAGACGAGTGAAAGCTAAATTTCCGCAGTAAGTCCGGTGAAAAGCAAAGAGCAAATAGGCTAACAAAAATTTGAAAATCATGACAGAAGTCTGATTCGCAACTATCTACGATACGCGAGCTCAGTTCATCCTATGAAAGCATTATAATTATTATTATTATATCAGAAAGTTTTGGCCTCCCTTTACCACTACAAAGATGTTCAAAAAGAGGAAGGATGAAGGCATCATTTAGTATGGAGTTGAGGGATCAAGGAATCTATGCACATTGCACAAAGTGTGTAGAAACAGTAAGCTAAGAATTAAATGAGATCATGAAACAAGAAAAATATTTGTTATTGTAAAATAGAGCTCACCTAATGCCCTTACAACATTTACCGCTGCACGCTATGCCAGTCACCGCTGCACAACCTGACGCCCAGCACAAAACTGAATGAAATGCGCGACCAGCTAAAGACGAGATATGAAGCTGAAAATTTTCCTGGTTAAATTTCTCACGACAGGAAACCAGGGCAACAAGTGCTGGAGTGTGTCCGATTCACTTCGATATCTTGGGACACCCTGTTGAGTAGTTCTCTAAAATTGTGCATCAGCTGACAAGGCTCAATAAACCAAAAAAGATAAAAATAGAGATTCTGTGAGAAAATAGAGATTGAAAGAGACAAATAATTGGGAAGCTTCAAATTTCGAGAAATAGCTCAGAAGATGACTGGGGACCGCGCAGCACCCCGGAGACTGGGACTGCCAGATGCTGCGGTCGTGACACAGTGAGAGGATAGAAGCTCTCAAGAAAATGAATTTCCTCTTCACTCTTGTAAATTGACAATCGGTAAAGCTATTAACTTATCTCAATACTCGTAACTATCCATTTAATAGAACAAGAAATGTATTTTATTGGTTAAATTGAAGAGAATTAATTCTACGCTGTTAAAGTAAGAATAGGTGCAAGTCAAGTGAATTAAAAAAATTTGCCTTTTAATATTTTTACTGTGTGTTGTATTTCATTGCTAACTTATTTAGATGTTTAGTTAGTAGAATTACTACCTCTAATTTATTACTTATTTCAGAGCCACTCTTGAACTATCAGTTTTTGAAACTATTTGTTTTCTTCGATTTACTCGGACAAGAATTGATTTCTGCTCTAACAGCATTTATCTTTGTGGAAACAGCGAACACTATTATTCTCGGAGTTCGAAGTACATAGGACTATCGGAAAATCCCCAAAATTTCCAACTGAACATTACTAATTCTTTAATTCTGATATCCTTCCCTCACAAAACCTGCAGACCCGACTTTGTTCAGTGAAACTGTCTCGTTCACAGTGGATCAACAAATAGCTCTAATCACTTTGAACAAAAATAATCAAACTTTAACTGCAAAAAAAGAGTAGAAAATACATAGAAATAAGTAAGAAATTGAAACTATCTCGCTACTAGTGAATAAAAAGAATACCATCACTCATTATTCAAAACTATTCAAATTTTGTACCCCCAAAGAAAAACTAAAGTACCCAAGAGACGAGTAAGATATTTGAAGGCACTGCAGCACACGCTCCTGCTTGCTCTCGTTAGAAGCGCTTACTTGCTGGACACAAATCAAGTCTTAATTTTTGGCGCGGAATTTTCATCACAGGACGCAAGCGGAGCTGGTAGGAAGAGCTGCGCTTTCCAGCGCCGCTGACAATGACAGAAGCTTTGCCTCCTGACGAGGATAAAGTGGCGGCTCTAATGCGATCTGTAAATGAACAGCCGTCTCGACGCTCGAGTCCGTATTTTGTGTGTCGTAATACCACTTTGCCAAGTCTTAGCTGGGTACCGCATTCTAATCAAACTTTTTCCTCAGGGAATCTATGATTTTAGCTGCTCAAGAATAACTTTTGCATGGGGGAGCTAAAATTAAAGATGCAACAGCGAAAAAGTTTGACTGGGATGACGACGACGCCAAGACGCGGCAGCTGAATTACACAAGAGGACAGATGAAATGGGATGTCGGGACTGGATGCGAGCTGAGACTGCCCTGTAGGATGTTCCGTGCTGAACAGGAAGGGAAGAAAAGAAGGAAGGTTATAGGAAATAGGAATAGAAGGAAGGGTTAATAAACTAGATAGAAGCTGAAGAAAAAAGTTAGTGATACTGAAAAATCAACTGCAGTTAACCAAAATAAGCTGATTCTTAACACAACAAAAATATCTTATTTCAACGAATAGAAACCCCTGCCTAACTCTGAGCTCGGGACCTCACATTTTCCCATGCTAGCGCTAGTGCCCACTGATACAAAAGACTCATTCTCCTGAAGAAGTAACCACCAGATGTTAAATTCAGCGGTAGGAACAGTCCTCAACACCCAAAATATCAAAACTGTACCATAACTTAACAAGTATATTCGTTTAGTAGAATACCGACATTTGACGTAAAATGAACTTCTCAAAGTCAAAATCCTTGTCTCACACAAATTAAAAAAATATCTCCTCTAACCAAATAAGTGATCTGGCAAAGTTTAGCAACAAAAACCTACACACAACACATTTGAAAAAGACCAGTATTTTAGGAAAAAATCTCCTAAGGTTATTAGAAGTGAATATAAATAACTATAGATCACCTCTCGCAAAATTTTCAGATGCAAATGCCAGCACAATTTGAAAAAGCTCACTGGTTTGGAAAACAAGAGTTCCTAAATAGGAAAATTCCCTATTTAAAAAAAAAATTCTTAAATTTTAAACATACGCCTCACACAACACGCGCCTCACACAACACGCGCCTCACACAACACGCGCCTCACACAACACGCGCCTCACACAACACGAGCCTCACACAACACGCGCCTCACACAACACGAGCCTCACACAACACGCGCCTCACACAACACGCGCCTCACACAACACGCGCCTCACACAACACGCGCCTCACACAACACGCGCCTCACACAACACGCGCCTCACACAACACGCGCCTCACACAACACGCGCCTCACACAACACGCGCCTCACACAACACGCGCCTCACACAACACGCGCCTCACACAACACGAGCCTCACACAACACGAGCCTCACACAACACGAGCCTCACACAACACGAGCCTCACACTACACGCGCCTCACACTACACGCGCCTCACACTACACGAGCCTCACACTACACGAGCCTCACACTACACGCGCCTCACACTACACGCGCCTCACACTACACGCGCCTCACACTACACGCGCCTCACACTACACGCGCCTCACACTACACGCGCCTCACACTACACGCGCCTCACACTACACGCGCCTCACACTACACGCGCCTCACACTACACGCGCCTCACACTACACGCGCCTCACACAACACGCGCCTCACACAACACGCGCCTCACACAACACGCGCCTCACACAACACGCGCCTCACACAACACGCGCCTCACACAACACGCGCCTCACACAACACGCGCCTCACACAACACGCGCCTCACACAACACGCGCCTCACACAACACGCGCCTCACACAACACGCGCCTCACACAACACGCGCCTCACACAACACGCGCCTCACACAACACGAGCCTCACACCGCACGCGCCTCACACAACACGAGCCTCACACAACACGCGCCTCACACAACACGCGCCTAACACAACACGAGCCTCGCACAACACGCGCCTCGCACAACACGCGCCTCGCACAACACGCGCCTCGCACAACACGCGCCTCGCACAACACGCGCCTCGCACAACACGCGCCTCGCACAACACGCGCCTCGCACAACACGCGCCTCGCACAACACGCGCCTCACACAACACGCGCCTCACACAACACGCGCCTCACACAACACGCGCCTCACACAACACGCGCCTCACACAACACGCGCCTCACACAACACGCGCCTCACACAACACGCGCCTCACACAACACGCGCCTCACACAACACGCGCCTCACACAACACGCGCCTCACACAACACGCGCCTCACACAACACGCGCCTCACACAACACGCGCCTCACACAACACGCGCCTCACACAACACGCGCCTCACACAACACGCGCCTCACACAACACGCGCCTCACACAACACGCGCCTCACACAACACGCGCCTCACACAACACGCGCCTCACACAACACGCGCCTCACACAACACGCGCCTCACACAACACGCGCCTCACACAACACGCGCCTCACACAACACGCGCCTCACACAACACGCGCCTCACACAACACGCGCCTCACACAACACGCGCCTCACACAACACGCGCCTCACACAACACGCGCCTCACACAACACGCGCCTCACACAACACGCGCCTCACACAACACGCGCCTCAAACAACACGAGCCTCACACAACACGAGCCTCACACAACACGAGCCTCACACAACACGAGCCTCACACAACACGAGCCTCACACAACACGAGCCTCACACAACACGAGCTTCACACAACACGAGCCTCACACAACACGCGCCTCACACAACACGCGCCTCACACAACACGCGCCTCACACAACACGCGCCTCACACAACACGCGCCTCACACAACACGCGCCTCACACAACACGCGCCTCACACAACACGCGCCTCACACAACACGCGCCTCACACAACACGCGCCTCACACAACACGCGCCTCACACAACACGCGCCTCACACAACACGCGCCTCACACAACACGCGCCTCACACAACACGCGCCTCACACAACACGCGCCTCACACAACACGCGCCTCACACAACACGCGCCTCACACAACACGCGCCTCACACAACACGCGCCTCACACAACACGCGCCTCACACAACACGCGCCTCACACAACACGCGCCTCACACAACACGCGCCTCACACAACACGCGCCTCACACAACACGAGCCTCACACAACACGAGCCTCACACAACACGAGCCTCACAACACACAGAGGCACTCTATAGCCTCACAACTCGAGCCTCACAACTCGAGCCTCAAAACTCGAGCCTCAAAACTCGAGCCTCAAAACTCGAGCCTCAAAACTCGAGCCTCAAAACTCGAGCCTCAAAACTCGAGCCTCAAAACTCGAGCCTCAAAACTCGAGCCTCAAAACTCGAGCCTCAAAACTCGAGCCTCAAAACTCGAGCCTCAAAACTCGAGCCTCAAAACTCGAGCCTCAAAACTCGAGCCTCAAAACTCGAGCCTCAAAACTCGAGCCTCAAAACTCGAGCCTCAAAACTCGAGCCTCAAAACTCGAGCCTCAAAACTCGAGCCTCAAAACTCGAGCCTCAAAACTCGAGCCTCAAAACTCGAGCCTCAAAACTCGAGCCTCAAAACTCGAGCCTCAAAACTCGAGCCTCACAACTCGAGCCTCACAACTCGAGCCTCACAACTCGAGCCTCACAACTCGAGCCTCACAACTCGAGCCTCACAACTCGAGCCTCACAACTCGAGCCTCACAACTCGAGCCTCACAACTCGAGCCTCACAACTCGAGCCTCACAACTCGAGCCTCACAACTCGAGCCTCACAACTCGAGCCTCACAACTCGAGCCTCACAACTCGAGCCTCACAACTCGAGCCTCACAACTCGAGCCTCACAACTCGAGCCTCACAACTCGAGCCTCACAACTCGAGCCTCACAACTCGAGCCTCACAACTCGAGCCTCACAACTCGAGCCTCACAACTCGAGCCTCACAACTCGAGCCTCACAACTCGAGCCTCACAACTCGAGCCTCACAACTCGAGCCTCACAACTCGAGCCTCACAACTCGAGCCTCACAACTCGAGCCTCACAACTCGAGCCTCACAACTCGAGCCTCACAACTCGAGCCTCACAACTCGAGCCTCACAACTCGAGCCTCACAACTCGAGCCTCACAACTCGAGCCTCACAACTCGAGCCTCACAACTCGAGCCTCACAACTCGAGCCTCACAACACGAGCCTCACAACACGAGCCTCACAACACGAGCCTCACAACACGAGCCTCACAACCCGAGCCTCACAACCCGAGCCTCACAACATGAGCCTCACAACACGAGCCTCACAACACGAGCCTCACAACACGAGCCTCACAACACGAGCCTCACAACACGAGCCTCACAACACGAGCCTCACAACACGAGCCTCACAACACGAGCCTCACAACACGCGCCTCACAACACAAGCCTCACAACACAAGCCTCACAACACAAGCCTCACAACACAAGCCTCACAACACAAGCCTCATAACACGTGCCTCACAACACACAGAGGCACTACAGCCCCACACCTCACGGCCGCCCCTCACACGCACGCACACGACGCGCAGGCAACCTGCCGTGTGTGTCAGCGGATTTTGCCGTGCGCTAATGAGACAAAACTGCCCCTAATGAGCTCCTGGACCAGCTAAGCGCGGGAGAGCTCAACTCTCTTCCCAGACACGGAAATCGAGAGCCGCAAAATTCATATTCTTCTCGGCGGGGAGTGATGTCCTGAGGGGGCGTGTTCCCGTAATTGTTTTTGGTGGGCCTGCCCACACCTGCCAAGTGTGCCTGCCCACACCTGCCAAGTATGCCTGCCCACACCTGCCAAGTGTGCCTGCCCACACCTGCCAAGTGTGCCTGCCCACACCTGCCAAGTGTGCCTGCCCACACCTGCCAAGTGTGCCTGCCTGCCTGCCCACACCTGCCAAGTGTGCCTGCCTGCCTGCCCACACCTGCCAAGTGTGCCTGCCTGCCTGCCCACACCTGCCAAGTGTGCCTGCCTGCCTGCCCACACCTGCCAAGTGTGCCTGCCTGCCCACACACCTGCCAAGTGTGCCTGCCTGCCCACACACCTGCCAAGTGTGCCTGCCTGCCTGCCCACACACCTGCCAAGTGTGCCTGCCTGCCCACACACCTGCCAAGTGTGCCTACCTGCCCACACACCTGCCAAGTGTGCCTGCCTGCCCACACAGCTGCCAAGTGTGCCTGCCTGCCTGCCCACACACCTGCCAAGTGTGCCTGCCTGCCCACACACCTGCCTGCCCACACACCTGCCTGCCCGCACACCTGCCTTCCCGCACACCTGCCTGCCCGCACACCTGCCAAGTGTGCCTGCCTGCCCACACACCTGCCAAGTGTGCCTGCCTGCCCTCACCTGCCGAGTGTGCCTGCCTGCCTGCCCACACCTGCCAAGTGTGCCTGCCTGCCCACACCTGCCAAGTGTGCCTGCCTACCCACACCTGCCAAGTGTGCCTGCCTACCCACACCTGCCAAGTGTGCCTGCGTGCCTGCCTGCCTGCCCTCACCGCCAAGTGTGCCTGCCTGCCCTCACCTGCCAAGTGAGCCTGCCTGCCCACACACCTGCCAAGTGTGCCTGCCTGCCCTCACCTGCCAAGTGAGCCTGCCTGCCCTCACCCGCCAAGTGAGCCTGCCTGCCCACACACCTGCCAAATGTGCCTGCATGCATACACACGTGCCAAGTGTGCCTGCCTGCCCACACCTGCCAAGTGTGCCTGCCTGCCTGCCCACACCTGCCAAGTGTGCCTGCCTGCCTGCCCGCACAAGTCGAGCACAACAGTCGAGCAGGCAGGCCAATTGTGCCTGCCTGCCCACACCTGCCAAGTGTGCCTGCCTGCCCACACCTGCCAAGTGTGCCTGCCTGCCCACACCTGCAAAGTGTGCCTGCCTGCCCACACCTGCCAAGTGTGCCTGCCCGCCCACACACCTGCCAAGTGGGCCTGCCCGCCCACACACCTGCCAAGTGTGCCTGCCTGCCCACACCTGAAGTGTGCCTGCCTGCCCACACATGCCAAGTGTGCCTGCCTGCCTACCTTCCCACATATGCCAAGTGTGCCAGCCTGCCTGCCTGCCTGCCTGCCTGCCCACATTTGCCAAGTGTGCCTGCCCACACATGCCAAGTGTATCTGCCCACACATGCGAAGTGTGCCTGCCTGCCTGCCCACATTTGCCAAGTGTGCCTGCCCACACATGCCAAGTGTGCCTGCCTGCCTACCTGCCCACATATGCCAAGTGTGCCTGCCCACGCATGCCAAGTGTGCCTGCCTGCCTACCTGCCCACATATGCCAAGTGTTCCTGCCTACATCTGCCAAGTGTATCTGCCCACACCTGCCAAGTGTGCCTGCCTGCCTGCCCACATATGCCAAGTGTGCCTGTCCACACATGCCAAGTGTGCCTGTCCACACATGCCAAGTGTGCCTGCCTGCCTACTTGCCCACACATGCCAAGTGTGCCTGCCCACACATGCCAAGTGTGCCTGCCCACATATGCCAAGTGTGCCTGCCTGCCTACCTGCCCACACATGCCAAGTGTGCCTGCCCACATATGCCAAGTGTGCCTGTCCACACATGCCTAGTGTGCCTGCCTGCCTACCTGCCCACACATGCCAAGTGTGCCTGCCTGCCTACCTGCCCACACATGCCAAGTGTGCCTGCCTGCCTACCTGCCCACACATGCCAAGTGTGCCTGCCTGCCTACCTGCCCACACATGCCAAGTGTGCCTGCCTGCCTACCTGCCCACATATGCCAAGTGTATCTGCCCACACCTGCCAAGTGAGCCTGCCTGCCTACCTGCCCACACATGCCAAGTGTATCTGCCCACACATGCAAAGTGTGCCTGCCTGCCTGCCTGCCTGCCCACATTTGCCAAGTGTGCCTGCCCACACATGCCAAGTGTGCCTGCCTGCCTACCTGCCCACATATGCCAAGTGTGCCTGCCCACGCATGCCAAGTGTGCCTGCCTGCCTACCTGCCCACATATGCCAAGTGTTCCTGCCTACATCTGCCGCCTACATCTGCCAAGTGTATCTGCCCACACCTGCCAAGTGTGCCTGCCTGCCTGCCCACATATGCCAAGTGTGCCTGTCCACACATGCCAAGTGTGCCTGCCTGCCTACTTGCCCACACATGCCAAGTGTGCCTGCCCACACATGCCAAGTGTGCCTGCCTGCCTACCTGCCCACACATGCCAAGTGTGCCTGTCCACACATGCCTAGTGTGCCTGCCTGCATACCTGCCCACACATGCCAAGTGTGCCTGCCTGCCTACCTGCCCACACATGCCAAGTGTGCCTGCCTGCCTACCTGCCCACACATGCCAAGTGTGCCTGCCTGCCTACCTGCTCACACCTGCCAAGTGTGCCTGCCTGCCTACCTGCCCACACCTGCCAAGTAAGTGTGCCTGCCTGCCTACCTGCCCACACCTGCCAAGTGTGCCTGCCTGCCTACCTACCCACACATGCCAAGTGTGCCTGCCTGCCTACCTGCCCACATATACCAAGTGTATCTGCCCACACCTGCCAAGTGTGCCTGCCTGCCTACCTGCCCACACATGCCAAGTGTGCCTGCCTGCCTACCTGCCCACACATGCCAAGTGTGCCTGCCTGCCTACCTGCCCACACATGCCAAGTGTGCCTGCCTGCCTACCTGCCCACACATGCCAAGTGTGCCTGCCTGCCTACCTGCCCACACATGCCAAGTGTGCCTGCCTGCCTACCTGCCCACACATGCCAAGTGTGCCTGCCCACACATGCCAAGTGTGTCTGCCCACACATGACAAGTGTGCCTGCCTACCTACATGCAAACATATGCGAAGTGTGCCTGCCCACACATGCCAAGTGTGCCTGTCTGCCTACCTGCCCACATATGCCAAGTGTGCCTGCCCACACATGCCAAATGTGCCTGCCTGCCTACCTGCCCACATATGCCAAGTTTGCCTGTCTGCCTACCTGCCCACATATGCCAAGCGTGCCTGCCCACACATGCCAAATGTGCCTGCCTGCCTACCTACCCACATATGCCAAGTGTGCCTGCCCACACATGCCAAGTGTATCTGCCCACACATGCCAAGTGTATCTGCCCACACATGCCAAGTGTGCCTGCCTGCCTGCCCACATATGCCAAGTGTGCCTGCCCACACCTGCCAAATGTATCTGCCCACACCTGCCAAGTGTATCTGCCCACACCTGCCAAGTGTATCTGCCCACACCTGCCAAGTGTGCCTGCCTGCCTGCCCACACCTGCCAAGTGTGCCTGCCAGCCCACGCCTGCCAAATGTCTATGCCAGCCCACACCTGCCAAGTGTCTCTGCCAGCCCACACCTGTCAAGTGTATCTGCCAGCCCACACCTGCCAAGTGTATCTGCCTACACATGCCAAGTTTACCTGCCCACACCTGCCAAATGTACCTGCCCACACTTTCCAAGTGCACGTGTACAGGTTTGTCGACTGCAAACAACGAGTCAATTTTGACTGATGCAACGAAAAGATATTTTCGGTTTGTTGAAAAGGAATCGTTTGAGGCAAGCATCGTGTTTGAAAATTTACACCCGATTCAATTCT
The DNA here is from genome assembly GCA_030386875.1 of Morinoia aosen. NCBI lineage: Eukaryota > Metazoa > Arthropoda > Malacostraca > Amphipoda > Talitridae > Morinoia > Morinoia aosen. The sequence continues at coordinate 58,501,411 of CM059558.1, forward strand.
GTAATACTAATATTATAGATCAATTTATCAGAAATTTCAGTTGACGACGGAAATTATAACCAGTGCGTATATAATTATTATTGCTTGAATAACAATCGTTTGAGATCTCTTGCCAATTGAACGATTTTATTCTTATGCGATTTACAGTGAAAAAAACATACCTGATGTGCACAGCGGCCATGTGCGCGTGCTTTACTGTACAGTACTGGTAACGCAGTACTTTGTAATGTGCCCGTTGTTGGAGCACAAGCTAGTGGGAGGAGTGCGCGGTACACAACCCAAATCCTCGTATTGCTTCATGTGAGACGCTCTCAGAGTGGAGGAAAAGGGCCAAGGCCTGCGTCCGCCGGCATACGAGAGGCTCACCAGTCGTGGGAAATACAAACATGTTTGAGAGAGAAATTCAGCTGTAACTTACGCTCCAGGTCTACGCTTTGAAAGAAAATGAACGCATCTACTTGATTTACACAGCGGTAATTGTAGTTCTGCATTAAGGGAGGATATCGTAAACTTTATCTTTAAATTCACTCCTACTGTTGTCAACGAGTGAGATAAAGAAAACGGCGAGTTAAACGATCTCAAATTCAATTTTTAGAAAATTACTCTCGCTTGAATTATCTAAAATTCCACTCATTCCAACAAATATTGATCGAATGAATAATATTTGAGGTCTCCTTGTTACAAACTAGCTCATATAAGCTAGATACGGAAAACCATTTTAGGGAAAATGCTCAGTATTATCAGCCATCGACAAATGATTCAATCGCTGTCTTCGAGACTTTAGTCTTAGGGTTCAAGTCATACGATGTGAAGGATAAAAAACGCTGACATTCGCACGCTTTGGTGCCCACATTTTGGTGTACAGTGGAGAAGAAGAGCGCTCGTTACAGGGGACCAGGAGTGCACTTATCTGAAGAAACACAAAATTGTGCTGCCTAACGATCCACAGATCCAGTGGAAAAATTTCGACTCAAAGCATCGTGACGCATATACTATTTTTGTGCACATTACCATGTTTTCATTGCTAAAACATATACGCCAACTTCCTATGCTACAGCCCGTCTACATAATCAGTCCTTGCCTTACGTAGGCAGAAGCGGCTCCTTGCCTAGCCTCGATGCAAGCAACACCTCCCAGGTACTTTTCCCACTCTCCTCACCTTCCATTATTTCTAGGCATCTCGTCATTCGTGCAGGAGCCTCTCCACCGCTCACCTGCGCCGAGTTACCGCGCTAATGAGGCCGCTTTAACGAGTTGCTTCATCAATATTAACGGGCCTCACGTGTGATAATTTCCCAGCGGACGCTGCGAGCGTGGCGACATGCGAAATGCGTCGCAGCTCCTCATTGTCATGGCCCGCTGTACACGGCCTCAACTCCGAGATTAGGCCTAACTTCAATTCCCGGCGTCATGCTGGCATGAAAGGTGTCCCACGAATTGCTATGAGTGACTTACAATTAAACTTGTAATTTCGCGCGATAAGAAAGAGACGTTCCCGTGGAAGCAGAGTACATTATGCAAATGATTGTATGCATCGCTTTTTTTGCTCTAGAAAGGCTGGGTTCCAATATGCTCGGTGTTGACAAAACTGTGAAGTTTTTATCACTATGTAGAAAAAATTGGAGCAAACGCATTTTTTACTCAGCCAGAGGTTCGCGAATGGTTAGATACGTCCAATCTTTGATATTGTTTCAAATAATAATAATAATATAAATAATAATTTATGCTATTAGTAAATAATAATTTTGATAATTTTCTAAAACGTGGCATATTTCGCAATGCATACTAAACGTTAGGTAATTATTAAGCTATACCATGACAACAAGATAAAAATCTAGGTATGAAGAACTGTGCAACCGAATTCTAAGATTTATCACATTAACGTTTACTCGACGAACTTGAATAAAGAGTTCAATGTGAGACGCAGTGAAACAAGTGGAGGTTAGTGACGAAAGAAAACATTGGGACTCCTGTAGAACGACTTGACCTCGTCACCATTCAAGATACAACGTCCGGAGCTCGCGAGCCTCCAAAAGGAAAAACTGGCCAATGCAAGACCCGCACTCAACGTGTTCAAGAGGGTGCGTGAGACCACACACGATTGCGTTGTTCGCTCGAATGGTGAACTATTCTTTGTTGTGGAAAATTAGACTTTCAGAAAGATAAAGTACTGGAAGAGTACCGTGGCAACATTAAATGCTCCCAAAAAAACGGTTTTCAAGCGTCAAGACTGTTTCTCAGTCATATAAAGGACTGCCAAATCTCGAACAAGCTACGACCGATATTTACATTACTTAATTTTTGCTCGACAAGCTAGGGAAGTGGACGCAAATTCATATTTACTCGCCGACACACGATTCAGCGCAATACTCCATTAGGCTACAGTTCGAAGTTCAGTGCTCTCGTTGGACAACTCGTTCAGGTGCAGTGCTCTCGTTGGACAACTCGTTCAGGTGCAGTGCTCCGTTTGATGATATAGCCTAGCCTATGGACAAGAGGTTCCAGCGGAATACTGTCATTGGACAACAAAATCCAGCGCAACACTCTCATTGGACAACAAAATCCAGCGCAACACTCTCATTGGACAACAAAATCCAGCGCAACACTCTCATTGGACAACAAAATCCAGCGCAACACTCTCATTGGACAACAAAATCCAGCGCAACACTCTCATTGGACAACAAAATCCAGCGCAACACTCTCATTGGACAACAAAATCCAGCGCAACACTCTCATTGGACAACAAAATCCAGCGCAACACTCTCATTGGACAACAAAATCCAGCGCAACACTCTCATTGGACAACAAAATCCAGCGCAACACTCTCATTGGACAACAAAATCCAGCGCAACACTCTCATTGGACAACAAAATCCAGCGCAACACTCATTGGACAACAAAATCCAGCGCAACACTCTCATTGGACAGCAAAACCTAGCGCAACACTCTCATTGGACAACAAAATCCAGCGCAACACTCTCATTGGACAACAAAATCCAGCGCAACACTCTCATTGGACAACAAAATCCAGCGCAACACTCTCATTGGACAACAAAATCCAGCGCAACACTCTCATTGGACAACAAAATCCAGCGCAACACTCTCATTGGACAACAAAATCCAGCGCAACACTCTCATTAGACAGCAAAATCCAGCGCAACACTCTCATTAGACAGCAAAATCCAGCGCAACACTCTCATTGGACAACAAAATCCAGCGCAACACTCTCATTGGACAACAAAATCCAGCGCAACACTCTCATTGGACAACAAAATCCAGCGCAACACTCTCATTGGACAGCAAAATCTAACGCAACACTCTCATTGGACTACGCGTTCCAGCGCAATACTCTCATTGGACAACACAATCCAGCGCAATACTCTCATTGGACAACACAATCTAGCGCAATACTCTCATTGGACTACGCGTTCCAGCGCAATACTCTCATTGGACAACACAATCCAGCGTAATACTCTCATTGGACAACACAATCTAGCGCAATACTCTCATTGGACTACACGTTCCAGCGCAATACTCTCATTGGACAACAAAATCCAGCGCAACACTCTCATTGGACAACAAAATCCAGCGCAACACTCTCATTGGACAGCAAAATCTAACGCAACACTCTCATTGGACTACGCGTTCCAGCGCAATACTCTCATTGGACAACACAATCCAGCGCAATACTCTCATTGGACAACACAATCTAGCGCAATACTCTCATTGGACTACGCGTTCCAGCGCAATACTCTCATTGGACAACACAATCCAGCGTAATACTCTCATTGCACAACACAATCCAGCGCAATACTCTCATTGGACTACACGTTCCAGCGCAATACTCTCATTGGACTACACGTTATAGCGCAACGCTTCACTTCACTTCGTTCCAGCTCTATACTTCCCTAGACAACAACGCGATGGCCTTCCCTCCCCTTTCCTTTGCAGTCTACTCCTCCTCGCAGCCCAAGTTCAACATTAGGTGGAGCACGAGCGCTAAGGTTACGAGGGAATAAGCAGGGGACAAGCCCCTTCAGCCAAGTACCAAGATTATGTAAATCAACTTCAAGCCGACGATTGACTCAACTTCGCACTGTACAATGAGCTCAACAAGAGCGGGAGTTATCAGCCTGAGCGCAACTCCTTCTGAAGAGCTTTGATCCTCTTGATGATGACGAGTAATATTGAAACAAGCATAATTAGAACGCTGTAAAATGAGGGTCTGGAAAAATTGAAGCAAGCATACGTGGAAGGCAGGAAAATGAGAGCCTAGAAAATGGAAAAAAGTATGCGTGAAAAGCTTTTGTAATAATGAGGCTTGTCTCGGAGCACTAGAAGCAAGAAGTTGTCACCTTTGATGTCGCATGGAATGAAAATAAGGGACGAGACAAACAACCACAACTACAAATATTTTCAAATCGACGGCAGCTTTCAGTTGAGTTTTAATTGAAATGTAAGCAATTCAACGCCAGTATAAAGTTTCAACGATAATATTAGAGAGGAAATTTACTTTAAGGTTCCCTAACCACAAAAATGTATTCGAAAAAGAAAAGAGAAAGGTACCATTTCGTATTAAGTTAAGGGAACGGAAAATTCATGGAAAAAGCGTGTTCCCACACAAAGCCCTGCGCAAAAAAAAAAAGTAGAGAAAGAATTTTAAGAAATAAGACAAAAGTTGGAGAAGAAAGTACTAGGTGCTGAAAAACATGACTACAGTGAACCCCACAAAAAATACTGTCCGTGACCAGCCAAAACACCTATTCTATTTCAACCTAAGGAAACCCTACCCAACTCTTAGCTCAGGACTTCGCATTATCCCCTTGGCAGTGCTAATTCACATCGGTACAATAGTTGCACCCTCTAAAGGGGTAATTCTCTCAACGATAAGTGGAAAATAATTTGCACCATAAAAGCTTGGTAGTGCGCTCCCAGCACGAACTAAAATATGCTCGCAACACAGAATAAGAGAAGTCTAAGCCTTATTCCCCATAAAAGACAAGTGAAAAAGATCAATTAATCAGTAAAAATACATTCAGACACAGAATACGCTACGTAATGGAGGGTTACTCAGAAATTACTCTTTTCATACCTCTAACGAAGAACGACCTAGCTGATATAAAGGCATAAGTTAAGGAGTTTTACACTAGCCTCTACGGAAGTTCTAGAACTCAATCTCTATTTTATCCTCGCCAGAAAGTAAATACTACGAGAAACAGATCAGGCACCGCAGTAAACCGAGTAATGGCTTCAGTGGCTCGTTTTCTGAGGGCAAGTTTTCTGGGTCCCAGAAATTTCTTGATTTTATACTAATTCCGCATTTGTGGAGCAGTATTGAATACTGTAAGGCGTCACTAGTACTGTTCTCTTGTGAAGTCTTATTCATACGCGTTACATCTTGTGGTTACATTTTGGGGCGTATTCTCTTGCTTGTCAGGACGTCACCTTGTTGCTTGTTAAGACGCGTTCTTGCTGTTTGTTGTCTCATCGTTACTAGTTAAGACGTCTTACTGTTAGTTGATTAGACGTAGTACTGTTACTTGTTGAATGGTCTCATGGTTTCTCGTTAGGACGTTTTATTGTTGCTAGTTGGTACGCCTTATTGTAACTGTAAGGACGTCTTTTTAGTGTTTTTTAATACTTCTTAATGTAAATTGTTACCATCCATCATTCTTAACAGTTAATTAGATCAGATGTTAGTTTAAGCCTCTCTAACTGCAACAAAAAAAAACGTTCCGAAGGGAGGGAGAAGGAAGACACCATTTAATATGGAAATAAGGGAACGCAGAATCTATGTAGAAGGGGCATAGAAACAATAAGTTGAGAAAGAAGTGTAAGAAACAAAATAAAAGTTGAATAAGTATTGGTGCTGAAAAACAGGACAGCAGTGAATCGGAAAAAGGAGGTCGTTGACATAACAAAGAACATTTTATTTCAACAAAAAGAAGGCCTACCAAACTCCCACCTCAGGCCCTAGCACATTTTTCCCCCGAGAGTGCTAATTCCCATAGATAAAATGATTGTATCCTCCTGAGGGGTCATAGTTAGCAGAAAGAATTCTTCAGCGCAAAAATCCTCCTAGACCGACGTGAAGGCACCTCATCCAACAGCATTATGAACGCCATAGCAAGTTAGTAGCCACTGGTAATGCGGTACACGTAAATAAACTTTGTCCCAGAATAACTTTTTATTTGCGAGAGATTTTTCTTCAGCACAACAGACAATAATTCATCCATTAACACGGTTCTTTTTCCCATCGTTTTCAAGATAATGGAATTCTTAAATACTCCTAAATCCTATTTAATATACATGCACTATTAAGCTTGGTTCGTTCAGTACATTAGTGTCCCGGGTTAAACCGAAATTTTCTACATAATTATGGACACGGTAAGACGGACACTTTCGATAAAACCTATACTATAACAAGGGGGGTGTCTGTCTGTCCGAAGCCAGCCGAAAGTGTGTGATGAGCGGATCTGTGATACAAGCTTCATCAACTCCACAATTTCCAGTGCATTAACTTATGAGATTCGAGTAAGAATGAATATCACGAACTCTTAGGATGTAGGAACGTGCGTCATGTGATTTGTCAAACATTATTATACATTTTTGACGGGCTGTGTGCACTCGACCTCATCAACTCTCGAGAGATTGAATTGATCTTATTTCTTACGGTCTTTTTTTCATTTCGCTTTTTTTCTCATTCCAAATAAAGGGGGGTGGACTAGTCTTCATAATTACAGCAATGTGGAAGCGGACAGTTTCACACAAAAAAGAACCTTGAAAGTTGAGCGGATATTTTGCCTATTCCTATAACGTCGATGATACAACGAGGACCTCTGCGTGAATAATACGGAGTCGTAATAAAGACGGAATAATTTTAATGCCGGAATAAAGACAGTTTTAATAAAGACGGAATAATTTTAATGCCGGAATAAAGACAGAGTTTTAATAAAGACGGAATAATTTTAATGCCGGAATAAAGACAGAGTTTTAATAACGACGGAATAATGTTAATGCCTGAATAAAGAGGAAATTTTAATAACGACGGAATAATGTTGATGCCGGAATAAAGACGGAGTTTTAATAACGACAATAATGTAAATGCCGGAATATAGACGGAATAATGTTAATACCCGAATAAAGACGGAATAATGTCAATGCCGGAATAAAGACGGAATAATGTTAATACCCGAATAAAGACGGAATAATGTCAATGCCGGAATAAAGACGGAATAATGTTGATGCCGGAATAAAGACAGAGTTTTAATAACGACGGAATAATGTTAATGCCGGAATAAAGACGGAATTTTAATAACGACGGAATAATGTTAATGCCTGAATAAAGAGGAAATTTTAATAACGACGGAATAATGTTGATGCCGGAATAAAGACGGAGTTTTAATAACGACAATAATGTAAATGCCGGAATAAAGACGGAATAATGTTAATGCCGGAATAAAGACGGAGTTTTAATAACGACGTAATAATGTTGATGCCGGAATAAAGACGGAGTTTCAATAGCGACAGAATAATGTCACTGCCGGAGCAGCAGAACGGGAGTTGCCCACAGGGTAGCGGGAGCCATAAGCGCGCAGCACAGGACGCGAGCCGAGGTGCGGGCGGCACGCAGCGCGGGACTGCAGAGCGTGCTGGAGCTCGCTCAGCCAGCGCCAGCTCTCTTGAGTAATTAGAGGCTAATTGCAGGTTAATTGGAGGTCCAGGTGCCCTCGTGCCTTAATAACACAGCAGCTGGAGGTGCCATCTAACCTACTTAAAATCCTAATGGAAGCATAAATTAAATTATCATGGCTTTGAATAGTAAAAAGTCTCTAATTGAGAGACGGGTCGTTCTCGATTCCTTGAACATGGCGAGCTCTGTGCTCATTTCGCACACTTCTCTTCCTAGAAAAATCCTCAAATAGAGCGAAAATTAAAAAACATACCAAGAGGTAACGGTACCTGAGAAAAAGCGAATGAACGCTGAACGTTAAGTGTAATTAATACAAATTATTGAAAAATATACAACAATACTATTTTTCGCGCTCGGACACAAAGTTTCTTCGATAAGAGTTCCTTTAAAAATCCTTTTATTTTTAACCTACTACTGAAAGTACCGAAGAAACCTGAATCAATCTCAATATTCAACTGAAACGCTAATAGATATACAAAATTTAGGACAGTTGTTTCATACCTCTTACATTAAACACATACAAACTATACGCCGTGAAAGCGTAAAGACATATCAAGTAGAACACATATTTTCACAATACAAGACCAACATTACTTTCGCAGCAAATTATGGCTTGGAGTTTCGTAATTATGACTACCAAAGCCTGATCACATCCTGCAGTATCCGAGTATATGCGAGACCAGCTAATCAACAAAGAGACCCACATCCTTTCCTCTCAACCACAGCTGGAACACTGCAGAATAATATGATAAGTGACTGCACCAAGGAGGATCTTTTCGCGGGTCTGACAAATCTTCCTTTTACCTTCTAAGTGAAAGAAAACCTGACCAGAATAAGGACATGCTTCTCCTACCCGAAGCATCTTCATTCTTCTCACGAGAGGATGGAGGTAGTCAAAGAACATAAAGATTAGAGAACGAAATCCTGCATTGAGAGAGAAGATACCATTAACGTTCGTTAAAATACCATTCTGAGGAGCAAAGCAAGTGAATAATGACGAGGGTTCCCCAAGCTGTGAACCACAAAATTGCATCGGATTATGGCTTAGAGAAAACAACGTAAGCTCTGCGCCTCACAGCAAGCAGGCTCTTGTGGGGATAATGAGGGAACAGGGATGTAGCCTGTTCTCAAGTGGGCCATGACAAAAGCTGCGGGTAACTTCTAATGACCTGAGACAGCAAGGGCCGAGCCATAAAACTTGTCCCTAAGTTCGGCCTTGCCGATAATGGAATAACATTAGAAGGCTCGTGGCGCTACCAACTCCCGGCCTAACTTCGGGGAAAAATTCGAGCTCCAGTAACCGTCTAGCACAAAAATAGGGAAATTTTCAAGCGAGTTGAGGGAAGTAGCCCCACTTCCTGAGCCCGAGAACTGCTAATGGTGAGGTATCAAGCATGCAACCTAAACCACTGATTCATGACAGATAAGAACTACGTTGAAAGCTTTGCTAATCTAGGAAAAGAGCTTTGCATATAAGCTGCTCTTACTATCTCAATGAAAGGAGTCGTTAACAATTTACACGTGATCAAGAAAACGGGTTGCAATTTTAGTGAACGATTTTCTTATTCAAAAGGAGAATTTCGTGACTGAACCATGAAGCACATCAGTTAGCATCACGCAGTCGGTGGTAAATTTAAAAGTTGAGTAAAATTGTCCCTAAATCTTGAAACTGCATTAAAAGCCTTGAAGTCTAGGCCGAAGTGTATTTTTTGCCCATCGTTATCGTTTTGAAGCCATTGTAAAAACGTAATGACAAATATGAAATTTTGCCACTTACATGATACCATGCTTGAATGGGAACAGATCGCAGATATTTGCTCTTAATGAAAACTTTTCAACATCCGTCCCGAAATAAGGCCTCTAAAATCACACACAACAAGCGCCATGTACAGCGAAAATGAGTTACGGACACCACTGTCATCCTCAACCTTCCCCGGTCTGCAGAGTGAGTCGTGTACAGTAGAGTCGATGTCAAAGTCGATGTCAATATAAGTCCATTAATATATATTCAAGTCTATATATAATGAACTTAGATATCTCTGCCTAAGTCAATTAAGAAAATCAACATAGCGGATGACTCTCACTACTACGCTTTACTGCTAATTATTGAAGCAGTTTTCGGAAGTTTTTTAAATCGGCGCTTGGTACAGTATGATTCTACAGACCCTTAAATCAAAGAAGAATTCAGCCCTGTCATTCATTTCTCTAATACACCAGATATATTCGTTATCATATGACGACAAATGATTTGACAGCAGACCAAAAATTCTACCCAAACACAGTTTCCAAAAATCCCTCGGTAATTTTACAAATGAAGAAATGACCCACGACATGAAGGTACACGAGGTTGAGCAGCTGGCTTATTTCTGCTCGCGTTTTAACAGGTAATTAAATCGAGTCTCCAACGCGTCAAGAACTTTGGCGTGCATTCGCTCTGAAAATGAAACGTGAATGTATCTGCTAACTGTTTAAACTCTGATATTCTGTTTTACCGACTTACGAATAGTTATATGACATTCAACAGCAATTTAAGTGAGCCAATATAAGAGGAGGCGCATTGGTCACGAGCATTTGGCCAGGTAATTAGCCCGAAATGGATTTAATGCTCAATGATACTGACACTCAAGTCTCGGCTGGGCCACACTAGCGCATTTAATAGGCTGGACAGGAACACGAAGCTCCAGACAGATTGCTGGCCCAGACAGTCACCAAAGCTGCGGAGTTTCAGTTTCCCTGGCTGGTAATCCCTTGGTAAGTCCTGGTAATCCTGTGGTATCCTCATTGGTTGCGCCAGTCACCACCTATTGCGGGCAGAGCACAAATAAAGAACACCGGGAGGGGGAGAAGAAGAAGGACGCTAATAAACTGAACTCGTTGACTGCCATGGGTTAAACTGAAGTTCAATATTCAATTCAAGTTTAAAGTCAAACGTTGTAAAAATTTCATCTTAATACCACACGTTAACTGGAAGTATTAAATACCATTAATTTTTAAAAGATTTTTTAAAGTTTCAACCGACCCATCAATAGGCCGTCGAAAGGCTGGAAAAACTTGAGCACGAACCACCGATGAGTCGCATCGCCAGCTATGTGTTAAGGAGACGACACGGTTGATGGCAGCAAGAAGACGGACCTGGCATAGCCGCTTGGCGGATTAATGCAACGAGGCATCCTGTTTTTGTACTTGTACGAATACAAAAGTGATGCTAAAGATGACACGCATTATAGATAGAGTGGCTTTCTGTAGAGCTTTGGATACAATCGTCATTGGAAGTATTGAAACATGGAAACATTTTTAAATTTGAACTTGTCTGCGCAAGACACGTAATCAAAGCTGCCATTGAAGAGCAATAATCCAAAGCGAGTACATATTTAGCCAAACTTGATAACGGAACTAAATTGATCGCGTAAAACTTTACATTGAATACATGGTACAAACTTTGGTTACGGCTTGCATACTTCCATTGCACTTGATAATTAAATTCATTCAAATTAAACCAGTTAGTTTATTAAAATTTAACAACGTACTTATGCCTGCTACCACAGGCTTCATTCGTGACCAATGGTTTTTTTCCATGGCTCGCTACAACAGCTAAAGTTTCTGAGCGAACTCATATATGCTTCAAGAAATATTGCACCGGAGAGCCAAGTCTCAAAAGCGTATACAGGGATTCAGGAGTTAGGTTTAACAGCCAATTGTCGGCCAACATGACTAGCGCTGTTTCGACTATACTCAATGGTGACATGTGCTGAAAAAATACTAGATTCTTTCGTTAAGATCCAGCAACATCAAGGTAGATTAATTCTAAGTTTCAGCCTCCATAACCAGCAGAAAGGTGTTTAAAGAGATGAAGGATGAAGATACCATTTAGTAATGAGTCAAAGGCATGGAGAATCTTTACACAAAATGTGTTCTCACGCAATATCCCCTGCGCATAGAAACAATAAATTGTGAAGCAAGATTATGAAACAAGATATTTGTTTGAAAAGAGAATAGTCAAAGGTGCTTGAAAACAGAACAGTGAGCCAAAAGAATATGGTCCGCATCAACGCGGATACCCTATTTCAACAAAAAGAAAACCTGCCTAACTCTCAATAAGGGACCTTGTATTTTCCGCCTAAAAAGGCTGTTTCTTATTGAAATAAAAAATGCATCCAGCTGAGAAATCAAGCAATGACATCTTTACCTCAAATAGTTGGTCAACATCTTTTGATTTCTACATTAAATATCACTTCTAGCGACGGGAAACAATTGTAAACAAGAATAAATTATATATCACACCAAGTCAAATTAACACTGACAGCGTGTGGTAAAACTAAAGTTTTATAATCCACTCAATTTTCAAGTCAATTGTAGAAAGCTATTTTGAAAATGGCAAACGTTAACTGGATCGTGCCTTCAATAAGCTTTGATTGAGTAGTTATGAAAATTGAAATTGTAAGGTCAGCAGCACTAATAAAACTTCCTCCGTGTACCACCAGTGGTTCACGTTACACTCAAAGTGTTACGAGCGGAACTGAACCATAATATTTTAGCCTACTGAACGTATCCCACAGAAAATTTCACACTAGATAGCGATAAATATAATGGTATGACATGCACTTCTTCCGAGCTGACAAAGGGAGCATCAATGCTCCGAATACTCTTGCTTCTCATTCGAGGAAATGCTACAGGAAGTTTATGTTTGTCAGACAGCATTCAATATTTACTCCATAAACGAAAACCAGACGATAACCCGTAACGTTTTGCGCAACTGTTACGTACCTGTGCCTTTATAGGTCCCTACATTTTCCAAGAAAAAACAAACTCACACAAACCTGTTCGTTAGTTGAAATTTAGTGTGCATTCTCCCCAGCAAGTAAATACGCACACAAACACGCGCTCATCGACTGAGAGCCAAGATTGACGCACAAGCAGAACCATTCATTTTCGTTAGTTGGGTACGAAGAAAATTTATGGCTTTCTGAACCACGCAAGAAATTCTGATGCGCATGAAATCTGTCATCCCTGTGATGCTTTCAGGTAACGCTGACCAAAGCCGTCTTAAAAAGACATTTTTCAAAGATTGTAGAATATTCTCGTTTTCTTAGGGTTCCACCCAAATGGATGTTAGTGATGAAGCACTACCAGGGAAGCCACTCGCACCATCAGAAAGGCATCAAGCCGAAACAAGCGAATAGCAAGTAACTCGCCATCTTCACCTAAAAAGAGCACAAGTTAAATTCGAGTGAACACACAACTGTACGCTCGCACTCAGCGCAGCTCCCGGCGGGCGCATGCGCAAAAGAGCACGGCGCGAATCAACTCGGCGTAAACGCACTCAACAAGACGAGTTTGGTCTCAAGGTGAAATGCTTTAGAGCTTCAACCAAGTCTCTGGATGCCCAGCAACTGCCGGCAAAAAAGCGAGTATCTTTGCTTCAAAAAGAAATTCGCGATGCCTTTTTCCAAGGTTTTCAAAACTTGTGCTCTAAAGACGAGGATCTAGAAACAAAGTAACGTTGAGAATTTGTTCTAAAAGAATATGTTCTCAAGATTGCGAACAGAAAGGCACTGTAAGTCAGCAGGTTGATAAGAAAAATGAACTTAAGTTCAAGAGAAAATAAAAATAATTTCTACAAGATGTCTTAAGAAATACATCGAAATTGAATCTATACATGTAATTAAAGCGAAAAACTAACTAACTAACTACAACTAACTTTTCCGAATAGATTTTTCCAGTCTAGGTTCTCTGAACATGAAAAACTAGAAAAAACTCTACGGAAATGCCGACCAGTATTTCTTTATCTCCTCCCTATGTTATACTGCTCAATACATAATCAATATGTTATAATCTGCTAACAGCGTTGAAGCAGATTGAGAATCTTCGAGCTACATACGCGCGGTTATATTAACGTAGTTTCAGCTTAGCAGTACGAGCGTGTCATTTAGATAATCAATTGAGATGACTGCGCAATAACAGCTACAAGAAACGACTGAGAATATATGACTGAGGTACGAGAGAACTGCAGATACAGAAGATAGAGCCTCGATGACCAGCTGCGTCACTCGGCAAAGCAAAACACTGAAAAAGATGGAATAAAAGTGGAACAGATAATGAAAGTAGACGAGATTATTAACTAATCTAAGCATACGTAACTACAGAATATGTACTCCCAGGAGAGGAAAAAAGAAAGCAGCACTAGTCATGTGCAGGTATTTGATGAGATTTAGTATGCTTTATCTTTCATAAATTTTTCTTAGGGAAGTATATCGTTTTTGAGCCGTTTTAAAGCTCCTTTTTAGGATCTTGCAACATCAATATCCAGTCGGATTAGGGGCGGGAAAAACGGCAATATATTTTCTATCGCTCTCATGGGTTTTTGAACTATAAGTTTTAAAAAATTCTATGACACTGGAAAATTTTATGAAGTTTTCCTATAAAAACGTGTAGGAATAAATTAAACAAAGTAGTTTTACTCTGGGTAGAATAGCCTGCACTTGGAGCACAGAAATATTGAATCTCAGTTGTGCACGTATTACAATTAAATCTGACCGAACAATACAATTTATCCCAGTTGAACAAACAATTACACTACAATCTTACAATTCGACCGAACTTCAAAACAAATTCCAAATCAGCAATATGATAAAATCTACTTTTGTCTCAACAGAAGGGGTCCCCATGTCGTGAACGTCGGCGAGAAAGTTTCTCAATAGATAAACAGGAGAGATTGCGGGAATTCAGTTTAAGAGACTTAAAGAATACTTGCAAACAGTAAATAATCTAAGCTAAATCGAGGAGGAAGGAGTCCATACCTTCAAAAAAAAGTCCACAGAAGACAGGAACAGCTTTCATCAGGTCCCGATTACAGGTTTTGGCTGCAAACAAACGCTGCCCGCCAAACCAGAATTCGGAAGCGGCTGCCTCGCTCGAAGCGGTCTTTGGTACCATCACATAATACAAGCACATGCCAGCAGCATTAACTCGAGTACAAACAAGCATATTCAGAACAAGTTCATTCTAATTCTCACAATTTTCAACAAGATAGGGTCGAATAAGTTTTCTCAATTCTCAAGTGGCCGCAAATATGAGAGCAAGATCTGTGTGCGCTCTGCGAGTAAAGCATCATGCTTAGACTCAAATATAATCTCAATGTCCTTAATTTTTAATTTTGCTCCCAGACTAATCAGGGCCAGGTTGGAGGACGCACAGCAGTGGATAAACAAATAGAGAACCTTACCGAGCCCCAAAACAGTGATTATAAGCGCAGGAGAGCTCAGCGCACATTGCTTTGTCGGGACTAATGTTGAGCTCCAGGAGGAGCCAGCGAGGAATGGGCAGAAAAAGAGAAGATGGAGAGTGAGGCCTTTGCGTAAACATGGCGGAGAAATTACTCGGCTTCCACCGAATTATTTCCGGAAACAAAGGGGCATGGTGGTATAAGAGAAGAGAATAATACAAGTACGTAAAGTTTGCTTACTACATCACACCAGGTAATTACATGTTTAAATGAAATCTCTACCGCCAAACGCAACGTACAAAATTTATTGCATTATTTTAAAAATACACGAGAGTGAAAATCTGAGAGACCTGAATAAAATAACTCAAGAAATGAAGAATTTCTCATCTGTAACATCACACATATTTTCAACAGAGACATTATACCCATTTTGTAAATATGACTCACAAAACCTACTCGCAGTAGACTGATGCTTAATAAGGATAATTAAATACATTACAGAGAAAATAACATTAAAATATGTACTTACTAAAACATAGTCTCACTTCCCACTGAAAATGGAAAGCCCAACCTTGCTCCGCTCCGGCTGGAACGCTAACAGCATGCCGAGAGAAATGGTGAGCAGCCAATTTTGCAAGACAGGGGTCTCAAGGAAACGGCTACTGCGGTCGCGATAAACAAGATTTAATTTGAGGAGTCCTTTAACAAGAGCATTACGGTTGGAGTAGCTCGTTCCCATTAGTGCGGGGCAGAAAGAAGGTCCCAACAAGGGAAAATGCCCGAGCTAAGCCAACACGGCCGGAGAGTCTTTAGGCAATCCAATGTTAAAGATGATAAAACTAAAAGGAACGTAAATTTACCGTGAGGATTGTGTAGCTGGAAGCATAGAAAACTACATCCGCTGGGTCGATAACGAGACATTTTTTCCCAGTCATCCTGACATTGCAGAATTTCGAAAGGCCACCTACCAAGCAAGCATTATGAAAGGTATCGTATTTTGTTGAAAAGTATCTCTATCGCATTTTCACATAGTTAAAATAACGCAACGATCACAAAACGTGACAGCTGATAAAGGGAACACGAAGGCCGCATCGAGCGAACACATGCAAGTACGGGCGTCACTGCACGCAAATTTGAGCGCAAAATTCCCAGCTCGTTTCAGGACGAGCTCAACAGATTATTATTATTATTATTATTATTATATAAGAAAGTTTTAGCCTCCCTTAACTGCACGACAAAGATGTTCTAAGAGAGGAAGGAGGAAGGCACCATTTAGTATGGAGTTGAGGGAACGTGGAATCTATGCACAAGGTGCACAGAAACAGGAAGCTAAGAAAGAAGTTCATGAAACAAGAAAAAGTTGAAGAAGAGAGTGGTAGGTGCTGAAAAACAGGACAGCAGTGAACCAAAAAAAGATGGTCCGTAACAAAACAAAAACCTATTCTATTTTAAAAAAAAGGAAGCCTACCTAAACTTTAGCTCAGGCCCTCACATAGTTCCCCTGGGACGAGCTCAACAGAAGTAGGGGGAGTTTTACAGAGCTGGATTTGACTGGATAAGCCAGCATCCCTCACCACAACAAAAGGATTCCAGTGAAAAGAAGATAGGTAACCACCATTTAATAAGAAGATGAGGAAACGAAGAATCTATACACCAGGTGCATTGCCGAACAAAATTCCTGCGAAAAGAAATAGAAAGTTAGGAAGTTAGTATTTGAAACAACACTAAAGTGGAAGGAGAAAGTTGTAGGTGCTGAGAAACAAGACAGCAGTTAATCGAAAAAGATGGAATTTTATGAAGTTGATTGACCCGAGACTAAGAAAATCAGCGAAATAAAAAAGTTTAATGAAACCGAATCATTTCTGCTTCAGGAAACGGAGTTCCATTGTGAGAGGGAGCCCCTTCACTGGAGCTGAGTAACATTCTATTACTTGATTGCGTGAGCAATTTTATATCGACTTCAAAACTTATTTACAAGTGTGACTCGACATTATTTTTTATCAATCTAGAAAAACAACAGTTTCACTGAATTTTGATTTGACCAGAGATGAATTTAGATAAAGAATCCTTTGTAAAACCCTCGAAGGGAAAAAATTTCCAGATAAAACTAAAAAGGTTATTAAAAGAGCTTTTTCTAGTAGGAAAAAATCGAACCGAATTTTTCGTAGGTAAGGCAATATTTTTTTCATTTTGCCATTCATGCTTGAACCATATCTTAATTTAAACGGAGCAATTTAGGAACGTTAAATTTTCATTCAAAATACATCATTGTCAAACAGTCGGTTAAATTAACCCACATACCGAATTTTATTTAAAAAATGAATTCAGAAGGATGAAATAATAATTTGCCTTTCAACAATTCCTCAAGGTCTCCAATTGCATTGAGAAAAATAGAACGTCCCTCCTCACGTGCGGTACCTGGGGGGGACATTCTGTGTCCGTCACTCGGCACGCTGCGGTAATGAATTTTACTGCACGAATGCAAGTCTAATATTTAGCTAATTCCATTACGGCTGCGGCCCGAGGCTCTTGATCATTCCACACGGAGAAGACGGCGCACTGCTATGGGGTGCATGTGCTGCGATCGCAGGGAGTTTCCAGTCTTGGGGTCTGTATTTGTTGAATAGTGTGTGTGTGTGCGTGTGTGTGTGTATGTGTGTGTGTGTGTGTGTGTGTTGCCCAACGCAGCGTGTTGCCCGACGCAGCGTGTTACCCGACGCAACGTACGTTACCCGACGCAGCGTGTTACCCGACGCAACGTACGTTACCCGACGCAGCGTGTTACCCGACGCAACGTACGTTACCCGACGCAGCGTGTTACCCGACGCAACATGTAGCTCGACGCAGCGTGTTGCACAATACAAAGAACCAAAAGCTAGATAACGTCGAGCTGAGGACTGAATTTCAGTGTTGCAATTAAACAGCTGCCGCCATAAATCTGCGCTAACGAGGATCGAAACAAAAAGAAATACGTTTCACTGCGCCATGAAACTCGCCCTGGATTTTTTAAATGCTGAGTGAACCAAATTAAACGAATTGCAGGGAAGCACAAAGTTGAGTTTCGTCTCCAGCTATGCAGACAGAGAATAGAAACGATTTAAAAACTTCTATCAGAGAGTAAAATGAGCTTTTCGCGCTTTTAAGACCGTATAAATGAAACAAACAAAACTATAGGAGATTATTTGGACAAAGAGGGGAATGAAATCAGAGAGTATCTAGGTTCTCTCTAGAATGAGTCCCTAATTGTTGTTTAATAACAGCAATGACTGCGAAACAATAAACTCGTACCGTAAGATAAGTGGCTTATGCTCTCATGCGCAGTTGTGCCCTGCACCAAAACTCCACCTCGCACCATGCAGAGGACCGGCCACCAAAATCCTTCTATTACGTTAACATCACCAACACAAACTGGAAATCCGAAGACATCATTCTAACGCACTTACAGCACACCTAAAATGCGGTGTATTTTTAGGAGACCTATTCGTGTGTTTTAGTCAGGTTTATCAAGATCATTGAAGTAAAGAAATAATAACTGGAGTCCTGCCAATAGCTGCCGCCAGTGGTAGCTACTCACATGTCCGCTGTGGTTCACATGACACACTCACCTGAAACACAAAAAAATAATTACATAAAATTATGTTATAACGCATACTATTAAACGTTACTTTCAATTGAAAATGAAAAAGATACACTCTTCAATGATGGGAAATATTTTATAAATCTACAGTTTGTAGATACTTTTTTGTTATAATGATTGGAGTACATCTTGAGTGTTCGGTAAAATTTTATAGTGACGGATTTTTTATTTATTAGATGAATGTGGCGCCTAATGTTTGATTTGCACGTAGTTCAAACGAAAATTCTATAAAAATTAAAAATAAAAACCGTATCTTGAACTCTCACAAATACCGAAAAACTTCGCTAAGAAAGTTTTTCATTTGGGAAAGCAGTTTGATCTCATTTTCTTTTAAAAAAAATTAGGAAAATTATTCGAGATTACCAATTTGAATCAGCGTTCTACGTGCAAAAGTTAAAATTTAAAACGCCTCCAAAACAAAATTACTTTGTATTTATAATAAAATAAATAACATAAAAATTGCCCAGATTAGAGATAAATAATTGGTGCACGTTAGCTGTAATATTGACGCGGACGAACAGTAAAATATATGAAGGAATACATAAACTAGTGTGCTACGACTAAACACTGCTGGAACAAGAAAAGCATACCAATAAAAAAGAGTGAAGATGTTTTAATCTAAATAAAAAGCAAGGCGAAAATCGCTACACGCAAAGTCATTTATATGAAAAATGACCAAACAAAACTGAACGTTTCGGACTTGCAGTCTATATTCATCAGAATCTCTGTAAAACATAACCAAAAGAGGAAAAATTAATTCAATAATAAAGTATTTCTAAAAGTTGGAATTTTGAAAAACATGAACAACGATAAAAAAAACACGGTAAAAAAATAAAAGGCAATGGAAAAACTGAACAACTGAACTATGTGTTGGCAACTTGAAGCAGAAAAGCACTTTTGGTGTCATTCAGAGAAGGCTTCATTTCGTAAATATGCAAGGATTCGAGAATGCGCAGAATCTGTTCGGTAAGAGGTACCGGCCAAGATGGTAAAGCCGTTTAGGGAGACCGGAACATTGCACTCTTCTGCGTGAAATCTAACAGAGGACAGTGGGGGACCCAAGAGGAAGTACAGTTCTGCAACTTCATCCAGCGTGCTCGGAAACTCTAGTCATCAGGGTACGGCAGGTAGATTTTCGATTTTCGCTTTGTTTTTATTTTCAAGCTTATAGAAGCATCAATGCTGGAATTATTTTAGATGTTTAAATCTGTTACGCACAGTTAGCGAACAAAGGAGAGCAAGAGATGTCATTGAGAACAGTTGTAATTTCAAAGACGTGAATTACAAGCGAGACAAATTCTCACCTTGAATAATTCGCTCGAACTTCCGGGCTTCTGAGCCACAGCGCACGATGTATTTGGGACAACTTGTAACAACCAGGTTGCCACAAGAGCCTGGACAACTTGTAACAACCAGGTTGCCACATGAGCCTGGACATACAAATGGATGAAAAATCTTGTTGGAGCAACGTGGGAGGTGTACATTCAGCCATGTAACAGTCATCAAATCCATGACCGATCGATTAAAATGGATAAGAAATCAACTTTACTAATGTCACTGCATTGACTCCAAAATTATTCAGTAAATACTGCAGTGCTTGTAGTGAACTTGATAATAAATCCCTTAACTTAAGCTTCGCATCACATTCAAAGTAGGTATTTTTCGACCGAGTTTTCTCGCTTTGTTGAAAGCTCAAGTTTATTTTGAAATGCACGTGCATCTGCTCCGAAGGTCAGCCAAGCTTTGGGGCCGTGCCCCTCGGCTGCAGATCAAAGCAAAGCTCCAAATTAAAAACTACATATCACGGATGTGAGGGGTCAATAGAGCACCAAATAAATAAAGTACTCACGATCTTTTTTTATATCTCTCTTAATACTTCTGAAATGCAAATGCCAGCGACATATCTTTCTACTACAACATTCAAGTGGTAAAAATAAGGTATTTCGTAAATTCTTCTAAATCTTTAGAAGTGGTCTCGAATTCGCTCCATTGGTTTTTGTCTCGTTGTGAGATAGCCGAGAGGCTGAAACACTTCCCTAATAGGATTAACGCCCGACCATTTCAAAAGCCAGAACTTCGCTGACGCTTCACAGAAAGATTGGTTAGAGTTCGTCTGTGGATGCTGATACAATTGAGCGTGAAGGAACTCCACTCAGACCGCAGATTTTCTGCATGGAAACTTTAATATGGTTCCGTCCAGATACTAGGAGCTTTGGTTTCACTATCAAAATTTACAAAGTTCGGTAAAACCAGATGCTCAAGTTTTAGCTCGGGATTGCATCTGCTGCTACAGCAACAATTCGGCATGCGTGATAGTGGCATTATTCGGCATGATTTAACTCGGTTATTTTCTTCACATCTGAATGCCAGAAAGAAGCATTTATGATTGAGCTTCAGAATTGATGGAAACGTTGTGGGCAGTCTTGGCTTAAAGGTTGTCTCCTGACACAAAGCTATCAACAATTCAGGATGGAGGCCCAGCTTGTAGAAATGACGAGCAATAACGAGCATTTCGGAGAGACTAGAATTCAGCTAACTATGAAGATTTCAGAGAACTTTTCCGGATTCTTACGGCCAGTTCTCCAAAATTCTTTCCCACATTTTACAAAACTCGTGCGCAGCGCTGAAGAGCCTTTACCAACTCCCACGTCGCTCAATAGAATGAAGTGCGCAAGTTACGTGGAGCGAATAAAATAAACCTTTACATCAGGAAGTTTCCGGGCTTTTTTGCCACAACTGCAAGTGAGCAGTTCTGACATCAGGGCACTTGAGTCTTCAATACCTGTATCCAATCTCACGGAACTTTGCATTAACTGAGTAGTAGTGAGATCTAATTTAAGGCTTCGTTTCCATAGGAAAGCTGTTTTAACTGAGAAAAGAAATCGAATTTTTTAGTAAGGACAAATGCAAACGGGACATGGATGCATCTTTGGCAACAACTCAAAGTCTCACCAGGTGCATGCTGACGGGGTGGTGTTCAGAATTCCAGGTTGGAAAACTCAACCGAGCAGCGCTTTGGTCGAGCCAATATAACCAAGGTCAGGGTGTTGGAAAGCTGCTTTTCAAATAGAGTAATAGAATTAGTTTTGAATAAACGTTTGCGTTGTTCATTCTTTAATAAAACGATGGGATGTGTAGCACATTTTACTACGTTCGTCACTCAAATATTCATTCAAAATGAGCTTGTAATATTCAGTAAAGTAGGTCAAAATCAACGATGGTATTTAATTGAATCTTGCGCGAAAGAATTATCAATAAAAATTTCACATGACGAGCAATTCTAAAGTATGCATCATATATTATCGGCTTCTAAAAATAGTAATAGCTTTTACGCGCCATTTTAAAATTTAATCGAAATTTCTCCCTTATCGCGCAATTCCAAAATTATTAATTTTTTTTCATTCCCAATATTTCTTCTTATCCTATTTCGCCACACTTTCTTTTCGATCTGATGACGGTTAATGTCTGCGCTGAAACGAATATTTTATACAAAATTATTGAGTTTCATATCGAAGTCTGAAGTCAACTTAGATTCCAAACAACTCTGCTTTATAATGGTGGAAAATACAAAATTATCAAACGAGAGACCTAAAGTCCTGCTCTACTACGTATTCTCCTTTATTTTCAATTCGTTGCATCTCGTGCTAGTCACCAACACGTGGACTCGAATAGAACATGCCACAACTCACGATGTCTAACAAGCAAACTACCCTAGACTTGCTGTCTCGGCTCCTGAACTCCCGTTACTACGCAGTCGTCTTGCATTTCCACCAAATGACAAAAAAATGATCACCGCTCGTCTTCTTCAATTAGTTCCATGTTCCTTCAGCCTTTTCTTACCATCGACTGACTCCTGATACGAGCTGGACCCTCTAACTCGGCGTGCAGCCTCTGGATGCCCTCGAGTTGCGAGAAAACCGATCCAGCAATTGCGACCCAAGTCTTCCTGACTCGTTCCTGCAATTTGTGCACGCCAATTATTGCATCGTTTTTTCAGCCAGCAGCTCAGGAGTCGCACAGTATTTCCTCCATCTGAGTGATTATTATTATTATATAAGAGTTTTAGCCTCCCTTAACCACGACGAAGATGTTCTAAAAGAGGAAAGAGGAAGGCACCATTTAGTATGGAGTTGAGGGAACGCAGAATCTATGCTCAAGGTGCACAGAAACAGTAAGCTAGGAAAGAGGCTCATGAAACAAGAAAAAAGTTGAAAAAGAAAGTAGTAGGTGCTGAAAAAAAGGACAGCAGTGAACCGAAATAGATGGTCCGTAACAAAACAAAAACATATTTAATTACAACAAAAAGGAAGCCTACCTAGCCTTAAGCTCGGGCCCTCACATGGTTCCCCTGGGAGCGCTATCGCCCTGAGGGATCCATCTGAGTGAGAGCTCGACGTTTCCATCACAATATAAGCAGGTTGCGGACAGGAAGAGCTTATCACTTCTCCTATAACGTATATCCCCATTGTTAGATAATTAATATTAAAGTAAAAATTTGTAAACGACTGCTGGACAGCATCGGAATACTTCATATATGAGTAGTTTGTTCTTAGTTTTCATTATGGATCCCTATTACGAAAATTGCTCGTGTTCAGTTCTCAACTCCAACAAGGTTGTACAAAATATTTCACCTTGTAGTACATCAACAAGCCCCAATTCATTGGTCCAGGAGTCCCTCCGACTCCATGATACAGGCTATCAATATATGGTCCGACCGGCGATCATGATTACTCAGCGCGTGTAACGTCACGTCTGTGTGCTGGAGCTCTGCTCTTAATGGTGATTTGAGCCACTCCTGTGAGAAGTGGATGTCGCACAGCCCCTCGCAGGCACAGCCCCTCGCAGGCACAGCCCCTCGCAGGCACAGCCCCTCGCAGGCACAGCCCCTCGCAGGCACAGCCCATGGAGGGCACAGCCACTCGCGAGCACAGCCCCTCGCGGGCACAGCCCCTGGCGGGCACAGCCCCTGGCGGGCACAGCCCCTGGCGGGCACAGCCCCTGGCGGGCACAGCCCCTGGCGGGCACAGCCCCTCGCGGGCACAGCCCCTCGCGGGCACAGCCCCTCGCGGGCACAGCCCCTCGCGGGCACAGCCCCTCGCGGGCACAGCCACTGGCGGGCACAGCCCCTGGCGAGCACAGCCCCTGGCGAGCACAGCCCCTCGCGAGCACAGCCCCTCGCGGGCACAGCCCCTCGCGGGCACAGCCCCTCGCGGGCACAGCCCCTCGCGGGCACAGCCCCTCGCGGGCACAGCCCCTCGCGGGCACAGCCCCTGGCGGGCACAGCCCCTCGCGGGCACAGCCCCTGGCGGGCACAGCCCCTCGCGGGCACAGCCCCTGGCGGGCACAGCCCCTGGCGGGCACAGCCCCTGGCGGGCACAGCCACTCGCGAGCACAGCCCCTGGCGAGCACAGCCCCTGGCGAGCACAGCCCCTGGCGGGCACAGCCCCTCGCGGGCACAGCCACACACATTTTCGTATTCCGAGCCTACACATGGAGCCGATGTGTTCATTTACGTCGACTTCAGCACGCCACTCAAGTTCAATAAACGCAATCTTGACTCAAAATTCGATCTTTCAACCCCACATCGTAAGTCCCCGGGACGAGCTTTTCAGTATTCCTTTTAAATATTTTTGAATCCATACTCGTGATTTTCATAGAGTAAAAATTTAAATATTTATCCCTTGAATTATAAACATAAAAATAAAATAATAATTCTTCAATCGTTTATCTCATTCGTTTTCAATGATCGTTTGAAATCTATCCGTGTCTACGCTCTCGTTACGACACTGAAGTAATTTCACTGATGGAAATGTTATCAGTGTTCGCCAAACACCATTGCACACGACAAAATATGCAGGGACGTCAGCACACACACACACACACACACACACACACAAACAGGGACGGCAGCACACGCACACGCGCACACGCGCACACGCGCACACGCGCACACGCGCACACGCGCACACGCGCACACGCGCACACGCGCACACGCGCACACGCGCACACGCGCACACGCGCACACGCGCACACGCGCACACGCGCACACGCGCACACGCGCACACGCGCACACGCGCACACGCGCACACGCGCACACGCGCACACGCGCACACGCGCACACGCGCACACGCGCACACGCGCACACGCGCACACGCGCACACGCGCACACGCGCACACGCGCACACGCGCACACGCGCACACGCGCACACGCGCACACGCGCACACGCGCACACGCGCACACGCGCACACGCGCACACGCGCACACGCGCACACGCGCACACACGCACACACGCACACACGCACACGCGCACACGCGCACACGCACGCGCACACACACACGCACACGCACACGCACACGCACACGCGCACGCGCACGCGCACGCGCACGCGCACACGCACACGCACACGCACACGCACACGCACACGCACACGCACACGCACACGCACACGCACACACGCACATACACACACACACACACACACACACACACACACAAACAGGGACGGCAGCACACAAACAGGGACGGCAGCACACATACAAGCAGGGACAGCGGCAGCAGCAGCAGCGGCAGCACAGCAGGACACAGAGCTGCGTGGTGGCAGCACGCCAGCATTTCGCTGCGGAAGAGCCCTCCAGCTTCAGCACCTCTTTCAGGAGTCACGTCCCAAAACCTCCTCTGCTGTCCTAGAATCCTTTCCTGAACTATGAAACTGACGCTTTGGGATGAGAGTGTCGAGAGATCATTTCCAGGGATCGAGTCCCGGAATCTTTTCCAGGGATCGTGTCCAAGAATCTTCTCTTGTGATTGCGTCCCAGAATCTTGAGATTGTGTCCAGGACTTCTCCAGGAATAGGACCCCGAAACTTCGCAGTGGATCCTGTCTCAGGTCTTCAACTAATAATAATATTCATGGTTCATTTTAGCGATTCTTTCTGAAGTCTTTTCCTTTTCTCCAGTTCCGAGACCTTTGCACTCAGGAATCTTGCGCAGAAATCTATCGAGATCCAGTCTTTAGTGGCAAATTCGTAATTATCTTCGGTATGCTGTCCCAATGTCTTATGTAGAGGAGGTATTGGCTGTTGCCGATCATGGTTCAATGCTTGACATTAACTGACAAAACATGCCCCCTTCTCCGATGCGCATAGCTATTTAGTACATGACAAATTAATTACTTAACTCTCATTGTGACACTAGCACAACATGAAATAAAAATTTTAGTTTTCCGAGCCTACACATGAAGCCGATGTATTCATTTTCGTCGTATTCAGCACGCCGCTCAAGTTCAATAAATGCAAGCTCATTAAACGAAAGCTCAATAAACGCAAGCTCAATCAACGCAAGCTCAATAAACGCAAGCTCAATAAACGCAAGCTCAATTAACGCAAGTTCAATAAACGCAAGCTTAATAAGCGCATGCCTGAAGGTAATTCCAATATTTAGTCTGAAAGGCGGCCGAAAATCGATTCGAAGGAAAGCGCACAGATGTGGCCAATGATTTAGAATATTTTTTATTCCTGGGCTTTATTTCAGGTTATTTTTATGCCTAATCGTTAATAGCCCCATAATGTAGTAAAATTACTTAGAAGTGAGGTTTAGAAAAATAAAATTACGTGAATTTTCTTCAATATTTCCCAATTTTATTTTTCTTAACATAAGGAAAATCAATTTGTACTGTTCCGAAAGCCAATTTGACATGTATATTTTCAAATATTTTATTTAACTATCATTTTAGATTTTTAAGAAAATGTTTTCTTTACATTTAAAATGTTTCTTCAAATGTTTCAATTCTTCTCCATCAGAGTGCTCTATCAAAAAAGGAAATCGTTTCGAAGCCACTTGCATCATCTTCAACTGTCTACAGATTGAAAAAACAATTCTACGGGACAAAATCCGTAAGGACGATGACAGCCTCTGGCCTGGAAAGATTGTTGTCCGTTCGTCAAGATAGAGCTTTAGTGTGCTACTCGTTACGGGATAGGACTGCCAGCAGTTCAGAGCTTGAGCTTGACTGGGAGAGGGATGGCGTCTATGCCTCAGCGCAAATTGTTCGACGTCGACTCTTCGACAACGGGCTTGCTTGAACGAAAGCTGCGAATAACCCTCTTTGGATTGCGAAGAACATCAAAGATCGGCTCAATTTTTGCAGAAAGTACCAGCATTGGACTGCTGAACAATGAGGCAAAATTATTTACTTCGATAAACCTCCGTTCCCCTTTTTGGCCACCTTCGGGAAAAGCCTCGTGCGACGAAGAAAAGACGAGACATTCAACAAGGAGTGGTGTCGTTCAAACGGTCGACCATCCTGCTACTCTTCACGTCTGGGATTGCTTTCCAGGTAAGGGAACTGGAGCATTGACGATTTTACCCAAAAATACAGCATTGAATTTGGCCTGGTTCCTGAAAGCTTAAAAGATCCTCTCCTTCCAACGATAGCTGGTCAGTTTCCCGACAAAGAGGTGGCTTACCCACATGATGGCGCTCCCTGTCGTAATGCAAGAGTGTATAAAAAGTTCCTTGATGACAATGGAGGGGAGATTTTGGTCCTTGGCCTGAAAATTCGGCTGATCTGAATTCGATCGAAAATTTATGGTCGATCATCAAAAATCAAGTGAACAAGAAGAAGCCAACTAATTTAGCGCAACTTGGAACCTCAATTGAAGAGGAGTGGAGGTCCTTTGATCATAATATCAATGAAAAATTAGTGAACAGCACGTCAACGCGGATCACAACAGTTTTGAACAAGCGTGGTCAACATTACAAATATTAATAATTATTTTTTTTAGTTTTGCAGGGTATTAAAAATCATTTTTGGGCAATTCATGTTTATATTTATCCTTTATAATGTTTTCCGGAAACACCCAATTAAAAACTACGCGAGACTTTACCTTAGTTAACGAGAAAATAGAAAAACTCACTTTACCCAAAATCATTGGCCACACCTGTAGAAGCCAGCTGAGAAGTAGTTTTACAATTGAGCTTGTAAGTGAAATTATACTATTCAAGACAAACATCAAGCCAGTCCCAAAAATAGCCATGTAAAAATCACCAACCGTACATACAAAGAGTGGTTTAAAGGCCACTGTAAAAATGACTTATGGGTAGCCATAAAAAAATGGCACATAAAGGCTAAACGAAAACACAAAGTATATCCATGGTGTAAAGACGTTGAGAATAAAGTCAAGGCAGACGTGCAAAAACATGTAAGAATGTAAAAACGTTCAAGGTATGCGTTCTACATTAAATAAAATAGCACACATGGAATGGGCTTCCATAGGACGCCCAATAAATTTCCGAACTTAATCAGGCCCACAGGCAATTATATCTCGACCTGTCCATTATACCAATAATCGTATTAAGTTATTATTTTGCAGACGATAGGCCGCGCAGCCTTAAGGCCACTGGCCTGCTAGCACACACTTATACACTGCTACCTGACTCAAGTTACGACATTCATATTGAACAAAAATATTTAAGGTGATTTGTTTCCTCAAATATTTCTAAGTGTGCGCTAAGGACAGGCGAGAAGCCTTAAGGCAGCGCGGCTCAGAAGCCGAGAATTGCGGGTAAGGAGCTCGTCTTTAAATCTCCTGTCTAGAAGCGGCTTGTGCCCACAATTGGGGGATTGCCCTCTTAAGTCTGGGGAGGCGCGCAGGCAACAGATGGGTGCGAGCAAGTGAGCAAGCCATGAGGCCCAAGTTTTTCACCGACTTAAAATGAGAGTCGACTGAACGTGCGTGGCATGCTACGTCGGTGTATCCCTATAACAAATTACGCATCGTGAAGAGTGAAATTGGTCATTTCTTAAGGAATTTCACTCGTGATATAAAACGAAGAGTCAATGTAAAATGAACATTTTCATTAGTTTCCCTGACAAACGTTTCAGAATATTATAGTTTCATCTTCAGAACAGAAACAAAAAATACTTCTTCTGTCAAATACTTCTAGAATAACTAATCAGAAAAGGTTTCGAAATGCATCGTGGATGATAGTTCATAACTGGTGAAGGGAAAGGAAAATATACAGCACAAACGGGAAAAAAGTTCTTGATACGTTCTAAATAGAAACAGTCAACTTAACTTTTTCATCAGAAAATCTTGAACAATCTGGCGTAAAGGAATAAAGTAAAAAATAATGCTGGAATTGATTAATAAAATCTCGCAACACATGGGAGAGGCAGATGAGGAGATGTTCCACAAATGTTCCACAACGAATTTATGATACGCTGACAATATATGTCATATTCTGCGGGAAAACACCATCTGATGGAGTGAAAAATAATTCGTCGCGCATAAAGTATAAAAAAACTCCAGTAACATCGAAACAGAAAAAAATGTCAGTTTCTAAGAAAATGTTACGCACGATAATGGGGAACTAGACATGCTGGTTTGAACCGAGAGAAAATATTGTCTGACGTACTGGAAACACTGACTGTCAGTCCAGCCGCTGGGCATTGCCTGGACAGCTCCGGAGGCGCAACAGTCTCCTGGAGCCAGGGAATTGAACGGCTTTCTAGTCGAGAGAAAAAGGAAACAACTTTCTACTGCGGGCAAAAAAGAAACCCCTGAAGTTTGAAAGTTGATGAAATGCCATCAGATTAAAAAAATAAAAATAAAAAGTGTCGTCTTGTGCGGGGTCACAAATGTAAAAGAAAAAGGGAGGAGGAAATTAAGTTCAGAAAGTAAATAACGTAGAGAAATACGTTTAAATGACATTTTTCTAAAGAGAACTTTTTTGAATGGCTTTTCAGAATAACTTCATTTTTCTTTCATAGCTCAAATCTCACGGAAATTCTTCCATTAGCATCTGAAGTTTCTGCATCTCATCCATGCTCCAGAATTTATTCAAACAAAATTACACTCCTGTGACTGCAGCTCATGTTCGAGAGTAATTAATTTGATTTATCTTGTACAGTGAGTTACATCTTTTCATTTCCACAATCCGACGATATGACGGCATCACCTCACCTACACCGTCTCTGATGCCTTTGGAGTCCGCGCAAGCTAAGCACTGCAGATTCTCTAAACTCAACACACCGACTACCTGTGACCAGGCCAACAAACCTGCCTGCAGGTAGTAGGATGAACCCTTCACCGTCAAGTGGATTTCGAAATCCACTTTCATAAACAGCTCTGATATATTTTATTCCTCGTGAAATTTGTGCTCTAATGTGTTTTTCGAAGTTCATTGTCGAGTGGCAGATGCTTCCTCGTTGTACTGTCGGTGGCTACACGATGCCCGTGCCAGTTTAATGATGGTGGTTGTGATAACGGTAATATGAGTACAAAATGGAGGCGTTAAAGAGTTAAGCCAAGTCTCAGTATCCCAATCATGAAGTTAAACTGCATGAGACATGACACCACACACGGCAGACCATGGTAATCATAAAGCATTGAAATTAAATCCCCACTTCTTGGATGAATATCCACCAACTAGGGTCATTATAAGCGGTTCAAGATAAATCAGCGCAAGTCAATAGAATTCAGTAACACGCAAGCAATACTCATTCTAACTAAATACTGAGCGTTCTGGTCACATAATAGAACTGGAGGTGAGACTGAGTACGCTACAATAAAACTGAGACCATAAGATAAAACTATAAGCTTATGAGGACAGACTGAAGTGACCACAGAAAGTAACATCCACCGAGAGAACGCTGCGGCCAGAAGGCACGCAACAAAACAGTCGCACCATGAAAGCCAATAATGGACGCGGGCACAACAAAAACAAGGCCTTCGAGCCCAGTTGAGGCCGCAAGCTTCAGCTCCAGCTGCGGCGCGCCTTTACGGGCTAAACAATCACCGCTGCAATAACCGGCACGAGTTAAGTCCCACTTGAATGCAAGCGAAGGACGTTGCGGTATTCGAACACACTACTGTTAAATGTATAGAGCAGAGATAACAATATCCCATGGGGTAAAATTGCGTTCGAAATTGTACGGCACCGAAAAATGTGAGAAAAATTTTATCTTATGTCTACATATTCAAGACAGATATTCATTTCCCAAGGGGAACTTTATTGCAAAAACACGTTGGAGTAGAAGTATTGCAAGTGACGTGCGCCGCTGAGACCAAGTTGTGCTCGCAATTTCATCCAGAACTATAATTACGGCACATGTTGAAGGGAAGTGTTTCTGCTACGCTGCCCGAACTAAAACGTAGTTGGAAGAGGAAAGTATCGCAATGGAATACGAGTTTAATCGAAGTGCTTGATGACATGTAAACTGAATGAGAATCGACCCAATAGACACATGTTTTTCGTATTATTGATTAGTTATTTATAAGTTAGTTTAAGCCTCCCTAATCACAATGCAGTTCCCAAGGGTGGGAGGAGGAAGGCACCATTTAGTAAGGAAGTGAGAATATATGCAAGAGATGGGTCGCCCCATCTTGCGCATTGAAACGGCAAGGGTGAAACGTCTATGAAAAAAAAATAAAAGTTAAAGTATAAGTATATAAGTGGCGTAGTATATAAAGTATATAAGTGGCGCTGAAAAAGGGGAGCAGTGAACCGAAAAAGTTCAATAACATAACATAAAAAAAGCGATCTATTTCATAACAGAAGAGACTCACAATAAGCTCAAGATTTCGCATCTTCTTCCTGAGAGTCCTAATTCCGATATAAACAATAATAGCATCCCCTTGAGGGGAATATTCCACCTGTACTTGGGCAGTAAAATTAAATGTTAAATGCAAAAAAGTGGGAATCTTAAATGGCATATATTTAGTTCCATGCGACAGCACCTTGAATACATAGTAGCAAAAGCCTTCGTTCCTTTCGACCTCACGTGCAAAGAATTCGTGCAACTACACAATTATTATTATTATTATATAAGAAAGTTTTAGCCTCCCTTAACCACGACAAAGATGTTCCAAGAGAGGAAAGAGGAAGGCACCATTTAGTATGGAGTTGAGGGAACGCGGAATCTATGCACAAGGTGCACAGAAACAGTAAGCTAGGAAAGAAGTTCATGAAACAAGAAAAAGTTGAAGAAGAAAGTAGTAGGTGCTGAAAAATAGGACAGCAGTGAACCGAAAAAAGATGGTCCGTAACAAAACAAAAACCTATTTTATTACAACAAAAAGGAAGCCTACCTAACCTTTAGCTCGGACCCTCACATAGTCCCCCTGGGAGCGCCAATTCCCATAGATACAATAGTTGTATCCCCCTGAGGGGTGCAACTACACAAATTCTTTGCAATCGATTCGAACAAAACTGGGAACCGATCGATAGCAAAGTCAAAGGTCGAGGTGCGAGTCGCGGGAGTTTGTTGGAACAGAGCTCTCTTCTCGTAAAATCAATTCCGTCTGAAGAGCCTCGTGAGTACGAATGGAGGAAGTTCCCCTGAGCAATAAAATTAATGAACGCGTGAAAAACTTGGCAAATCACCGTGGGATGCTGAGGCTTGAATTAATGGCCTTTAAGCGATCGGAGAGGGTGGTGCGCTGGTGCGGAGGCAGCGTTAGGCTGGGACACTGGGGAGTTTGTGTGCTGTGCTGATCTACGGGGGTTGTAGGCAGGCCTACAGGCTGGGGGTTTCACAGGCTGGGGGGTTGTACAGGCTGGGAGTTGTACGGACTGAAGGTTGTACGGACTGAAGGTTGTACGGACTGAAGGTTGTACGGACTGAAGGTTGTACAGGCTGGGGGTTTTACAGGCTGGGGGTTTTACAGGCTGGGGGTTTTACAGGCTGGGGGTTTTACAGGCTGGGGGTTTTACAGGCTGGGGGTTTTACAGGCTGGGGGTTTTACAGGCTGGGGGTTTTACAGGCTGGGGGTTTTACAGGCTGGGGGTTTTACAGGCTGGGGGTTGTACAGGCTGGGGGTTGTACAGGCTGGGGGTTGTACAGGCTGGGGGTTGTACAGGCTGGGGGTTGTACAGGCTGGAAGAAACAGGCTGGGGGTTGTACAGGCTGGGGGTTGTACGGACTGAAGGTTGTACGGACTGAAGGTTGTACAGGCTGGGGGTTGTACGGGCTGGGGGTTGTACGGAGTGAAGGTTGTACAGGCTGGGGGTTGTACAGGCTGGAAGAAACAGGCTGGGGGTTGTACAGGCTGGGGGTTGTACGGACTGAAGGTTGTACGGACTGAAGGTTGTACAGGCTGGGGGTTGTACGGGCTGGGGGTTGTACGGAGTGAAGGTTGTACAGGCTGGGGGTTGTACAGGCTGGGGGTTGTACAGGCTGGGGGTTGTACAGGCTGGGGGTTGTACAGGCTGGGGGTTGTACAGGCTGGGGGTTGTACGGACTAAAGGTTGTACCGGCTGGGGGTTGTACAGGCTGGGGGTTGTACTGGCTGGGGGTTGTACAGGCTGGGGGTTGTACAGGCTGGGGGTTGTACAGGCTGGGGGTTGTACGGACTAAAGGTTGTACAGGCTGCGCGTGGAGCTGTGAACTCTTCCATCATCTTGCAAGACCTCTTGAGTCGAATGATTCGAATGATAGACAAATCCAGTCTAGAAAAAACTTCACATTTGGTGGATGACCATGACCAGAAATTTCATGGAAGAAACCATGCAGGGAAAATTAATTAATGAAACTTAGAATAGGGGTTACATATAAAAAGGTACAAGATTTATATTTATTAATATTGCATGGTGCAGCATAGAGCTTAGAGCGATAAGCTCTGAATTGCTATGAACAGAATTCTCATACTCATTATTTGGTTTAGCCACATGGCCATCTTAGAGAAGATTCAGTAGTGAACTTCGATTTGAAGTTTGCTTGGCATCTATGGAATAAGTAGAAATCAGAATGAAAAATCCCAGGGGCTTCTACGAATTAAGCTCAAAATATTTAATTTAGAAGCAAAAATTTAGTGGGCTTACCTATCGTTTCTTCTCGTATTCAATGTGTTTTCGAAAGGTTACCATTCGGAGTTGGATCCATGATGAGTCTACCTAAGAGTTCATGGTGTTTACATTAGACTATGTATTTGTATTAAAATAGTTTTATTACGAATCTTGTAAGATTGTTGTGGCAGTTCGATGCAGAATTTTTAGGTAGGGGAGTGGTCCAAGCCATAGCCGCCGTTCCGTAGTGTATGGAGAGCATCCTGCAAGAAAATGATTTACTGTACCATGAACATTGGGAGGGAGCACAGTACGGTCTGGGAGCTCCCTCTATTCAACACTTGCGTGTCAGTCTTACACATTCTACTCTCAGCGGGTGATACATTTCGCACGCTCGGTTTGAGGATGTGAAATGGGCAATGGTGCTACAAATTTGCTTAGCACTTTGACCGCAATGTGCGCCACCGGTGGTCACGGAGGGATTTTTGATTATACTGCAGGTAGACCTGTTATCACAAGCTCAATTTTCATAAATACTTTATCAAAGCTAAATGACGGCACGATCCAGTTAATGTTTGGTATTTTAAAAATAATTTCATACAAGTGACTTTATATTCAAGTAGAATATTAAACTTAAGTTTTACCTGCCGCAGTAGAAGTGTTAAACACTTGCGTGTTAGTCTTGCGCATTCTCCTCTCAGTCAGGTGACTTGCCTCCCACGCCCGGTTTGAGGATGTGAAATACGGCTATGGTGCTACGGATTTGCTTAATGATCGGTAGTTATTACTTAGCACGGCTTGCCAGCGCTGTTTCCATCTCAGAGTGGCAGAGCGTTTATTGTGACGCATAACGTCTGATTCTAGTATTTGGACTCGCGTTATTCGATTGTTCATCTGGGCATTTCCAGCTGTTTCATTCGCTCACTTTTTCCTTCATTGATGGGAAAAGAAGAGGAAAATAGTAAGAAATTTAGGCAAGGTAATTAGTACGGTTGGAAGAAAATTATTAAAAGGAAAAGTATAAACAATGCATAAAAAAAGTGGGATGTTGGAGTGTTGAATGCGATACCGGCCGGCAGAGGAGAGCATTGATGTTCTGCTTGTTTGCGCGCTGGAAGGTGCTGTGGTGGGAGGTGTAGCGGGAGAAATGGTGGGTGGTGCTATGGGAGAGGTGGTGGTATAACAAAAGGTAGTAATACTATATAAAACTGTTCTCTCAATATACTCCTATGCTTCTGAAGATCATAGTCTATCATAAAACAATAAAAAACGAAGTTTATGGAAACAAAAAACATTTTTAGTTCACTCACAGCCAACATACTCTTCCGTCTCGCGGTAGGAACAAAAATCTTGAAGACAGCCTCGATTTAGCCACGTACGCAGCCTTTATCGCGCTCAATTTAGCTGCTTATCCTTACAGCACGCAAAACGAAATGCATACACCATTCTCCCGCGTGAAAAATGCCTTGCTCCCCCTGAATACTCTACACCCTCACCCCCTAGAAAAATGCCTAAACATTCGAGGCATTCGGCTTCATTGGGGGTGAGTGTCAATAAGTTTTGACAGGGACGCCAGGCAACTGGCGGTATGGAGCAATAAAAGCATCAGGGCAGGGCCCGTTGTACAGGGCGCTCGCCATAAAGACGTCACGCGCAGGCACAAACATCTCAGATCGAACTGCGAGGCTCTGCAGACGCGCAAGTCGCACCTGGGCGCAGGGTACAGTTACCATGGCGCGAGTGCCACTAACATTTGAGAACGCGCTTGAAAATAACGATGTCTGCGAACCTGACGATTTCAACCAAGGCCTCACAATGCCTACTCAACCTTCATACAGTGTCGACAAATATCGGCAATACCACTACAATCCTGTGATAGTATTAAAATGAAGTATATTCTGCTCATCTTCCAAAAAAAATATCCCGATGTCAAAATATCCTACGACCTAAAATACATATCCAAATTTATTTGCGAATGGGTATCCTGATTTCAAGCTGGATTTATATTTTTGGTTCCTCGAGGTCACAACTAGGTACAGACGACGTGAGGATGAGGTAGGGTAGATTAGGTTAGAATGTGTTTAGTCAGGTTAGGCCGATTGTGGTTTATCAAAAGAAAGATGAGATTATAGGTTAGTTTAAGCCTCCCTAACCGCTACAAAAAAGAGCGTATCGAAAAGAGGAAGGAGGAAGGCACCATTTAGTATGGAAATTAGGGAATTCGGGATCTCTGCAGAAAGGGCATAGAAACAGTAAGTTGGGAAAGAAGTTTATGAAACAAGATCAAACTTGAAGAAGAAAGTAGTAGGCGCTGAAAAACAGGACAGCAGTGAACCGAAAAAGGTGGTCCTTAACGTAACAAAAAAACATCTTATTTCTACCAAAAGAAGGCCTACCTAACTCTCAGCTCGGGCCCTCACAGATTTTCCCCCTGGGAGCGCTAATTCCCATAGATACAATAGTTGTATCTCCCTGAGGGGTTATCAAAAGAAAACCAATTTCCTTGCACGCATGGGTACGTTAAACACGGGTGACATTGCGTACGGTTAAATTGAGCGCAGGCAATATTGCGTGAGGATGGATTGAGCTCAGGCAACATGGCTCGTGGTTTTGTGCTATTGATCCCAAGGAAAACAAGTCGTGAGCTTTTGAAAAACAGACTTACATTAAGACTTAACCATAATCGGTCGATGACGAGCATTAAAAGTGCAGTAATTATGAAAAATGATATGAAATACTAAAATTTAACACCCTTCACTGTAATATAAGTTTAATGAATAAATTATGCAATCACCGAAGCAGAAAAATAAGTACGGAAAAATTGGCTGGAGCACAATGTAGACGATGCCATCCCAGAGAACAACTATATACCCATGAATACATGATAAAATCCTAGAACAAGTCATGACAACTTCGAGTGAACAATTACAAATGGTCGGAACTCCCAGAGAAACCAAGACGAGCGCACACCTCAAACCTTTTTCTCTTCTTGAGTATCCTATCTCATGACAAAATAACTGAACTACCAGCATCGGCACACCAACATACACGAGTACCACCGTATCCGCGTAACATGAACAAAATAAAAATTTGATCAGATTATATGTTGATTCAAGCCTCACTAAATGCAAACAATGCGTTCCAAAGAGAAAGAGGAAGGCACCATTAAGTATGCAGATAAGGGAAAGCGGAATCAATGCACAAGGTG
Organism: Morinoia aosen; assembly: GCA_030386875.1. Lineage (NCBI taxonomy): Eukaryota > Metazoa > Arthropoda > Malacostraca > Amphipoda > Talitridae > Morinoia > Morinoia aosen. Next base: position 58,537,958 of record CM059558.1, read on the forward strand.
AATAGAAACGGTAAGTTGGGAAATAAGTTCATGAAACACAATAAAAGTTGAAGGAGAAAGTAGTAGGTGCTGAAAAACAGGACAGCAGTGAACCGACAAAAATATGATCCATAATATAATAAAAAAATATATTTTATTTCGACAAAAAGGTCTACCTCTCAGTTCGGGACCTCACATTTTCTCCCTGGAGGGCTAATTTCCATAGATACAACATACAACAGTTGTATCCCCCGAGGGGAACAAAATGAAGAAGCGGCCCTCCACCTCTCGCCGGACACCAGCCCAGCCTCGTAATTACAATGGGGTGCAGCTCGGGCTCGCCTTGCGAGAAAATAAACAAGGGTTCTCCCGAGGCCCCAGAACGCGGCGCTCCAATTCAATATCGCGGCTCAAATTCGCGCGTGGTTTTATGAAGGCATTTTGTAGTGGACCGTCGGCCGCCCTCTGCCTTATTGCTCGCCGCCTCTGAGGTGCGCCGCAGCAGCCGCGTTGTGGAGTGTTGTTTTGTGGGTGTGCTGCTCCAACGGGTGTGCTCCAGTGGGTGTGCTGCAGTGAGAGTGCAACAGTGGTCAAGTTCAGCAAGTACATTCTGGCGACCAAATGGCCAGTAATATTATATATGTCTATCAGGTGTTTGTGCGAAGGGAATATTGCAGGGGACACATTAATTCCAGCGACCCCATTCCAGCAGCCACCGCACACAGGAAAGTTGAAGCGTAGTGCCCAGCAAACTCAAGTTTAGTTCATGCTTTTACGTTGTATTTACCTAAACAGCGTGAATATTTGGAGGTGTTCACTGCATACCATACGTGACGGTGCTCCATATTTCGCAGGGCAAACGAAGTCAAGACTGGCAGACGTTGCGAATTCAACAATGAACTGGAATGCGCTTGAGCTTAGCAGACGCAAAGTCTAAAGAAGATTTTATGCACTACGACGTGACGACACTAAGCTTGAAGTGAAGGCTGAAGGAAGGAGTGGCATGAACTGGGCAGTACACATGTTCATGCTTTGCTAACATGAAGCTCTAAGATTTGTTTACATATGTTGTACCTTGCGCATAAGGTTAAAGAGAGGACATTTAGAACGTTTTTTAACAAAATTTCCCTCATCTGGCCACCTCAGTTACACCCAGAAATTGCAGCAAATGCAAAACACGAAATCCCGTTTTTACAAGACCAAAAAAATGGGCAATTCAAAAGCTTCTGGCGTAAAATAGACGACATCCAAAACGCTCACACGCGACACCCTCGGAACGGGCGCTGATGACAGGTCTGCTTCATCCAGCATATACACTCACTTGCATCTTATTTACCTTGGGACCAAAGTCTAAATGCTTACGGCTAAATAAGCACATAATAAGCGTTTATTTAAAAGAAGTTTAAATTTCGTATTTACCAAGTTGCATTACATTTTTACTGTCGCCAAGTTGCGATACATTTCCTCGTTTACCAAGTTGCACAGAATTTTCCGTCACCAAGATACGTTACACTTGCTCCGTTACCAAGAAGTAATGCATTATCAGTGTTACCAAGCTACAAAGAACATATTTTCACAATAAGCGAGTGATACAGGATTTCAAATCTCTCCGGGTTTTGCTGCATTTTGACTTCAATCAAGCTGTGCGAAAGTTCTACGTATATTTTGTATAACGCGTTCACCGAGCAAATTACGGTCGTGCAGCGCAGCCGTAACTGAATTCTGCAGAGCAGTTTTGTGTGTGATGCAATCGCAGTGAGTGGCCGGGCCGGCCAGGCTGGCCTCCAATGCCCGCCATGTTCGATCTTGTCCGCCCCGGGTACACTCGTGTTTACTTTCCAATCAACTTCCAATGAAGTTTCAACTCAAATTTGGCGTCAGTGTTTCTGATGTATTTGCTTTCGAAGAACTGTTCATTTATTCAGAGAGAAATCAAGGCTTTGCAATTGCGCAATATTGCCCGCTTTTAATCTCGTGAGAATCACGGAGAAAATATGATACCAGGTCATGAGGCTTCAGTAGAAAGCGAAATGAATGTTGTTTCCATTTCGCGTTAGTTTCGGAGTAATTCTGTCTACAATACAAGAATTGGCACGAGTCACTGACAATGCAACATTCAAGATACGCTGAGAGTGTGCAGAAAAAATTGAAGCGCACGAGACTGAGCTTTGCGTTGTCATGGATACATAAACCAAGAAGATACGCGTCATGCAAATGTCAACTAAAATAGTGAGCATACGGCTCAATAGACCAAAGGAATTGGGGACGCAAATTATTGAAGAGTATTTACTGTCTTGCAATAACCGTGTCGAGAGACAGCCAATTCTCTGCCTTCTTCAAACATCTCTCACTCGTGTTTTGCTACATTTCTGTTCACACTTTTTCACGAGTATGTCTCGTGTTATTTTAATGCTCTAAAATATTCTCAGTGGTTGACATTTATGTCCATTGGTGCTCTCCAAGTGACCATTTCACGCTTCCCTATTGTCACCGGTATAGTTAGTGTTCCGAGTAAGGTTGTTTTGTTAATCACCAGCTATTGTTTGCGAATTATGTTATTCTGTTAACGCCATATTTAATAAATCTTGTGTCGACACATTAAGTTATTTAAGTGCTTTCCCTGACCTCACGTCAAACCCAAGACTTTTCACTATTTACAACGCTATCATAACCACTGCACCTAGAAACATATATAATGAAAATAACTTTCCAAACCAAACGAACGATGTCGTAACGTATTTTTGAACAATTTCCCTACAAGTAGAAAGGACCATTCATGAAACGGAGAACACAGAAGGAAGCTGATGCCGATTCGCGTTGGGTCGAAATTCCACAACGAAAGACCTCGAGCAACGACCGACGTCAGCAGTAAAAAGTAAATTAGCGCTCGACCTCCACTTATAAAAGCGAGGCAATCTTAGACCATATCCTCGTAAACTTAGGGCGGACTTCGAGAAACGAATAAGAAGAAAGGGGGTTGAGGCATCAGATAAGGGAATATCAAAGCGAGAGACAGCGCTGCAACTGGTGTGTGCAGACCCCGTATGCATGCTAGCCTGGACCCGCGCTGTGCAGGCTGCGTGCTGACGGCCTGCCTCGCGCCCTCCGGCATCTTGTGGTGGTGTTGTGTGAAGCCTGCCTCCACTGTGTGCTGTGTTGTGTGGTGCTGGTGCCGTCACCATCTTGTGGTGGTGCTGTGTGAAGCCTGCCTCCACTGTGTGCTGTGTTGTGTGGTTCTGGTGCCGGTACCATCTTGTGGTGGTGCTGTGTGAAGCCTGCCTCCACTGTGTGCTGTGTTGTGTGGTGCTGGTGCCGGTACCATCTTGTGGTGGTGTTGTGTGAAGCCTGCCTCCACTGTGTGCTGTGTTGTGTGGTGCGGGTGCCGTCACCATCTTGTGGTGGTGCTGTGTGAAGCCTGCGTCCACTATGTGCTGTGTTGTGTGGTACTGGTGCCGGTACCATCTTGTTGTTGTGGTGTTGTGTGAAGCCTGCCTCCACTGTGTGCTGTGTTGTGTGGTGCTGGTGCCGGTACCATCTTGTGGTGGTGCTGTGTGAAGCCTGCCTCCACTGTGTGCTGTGTTGTGTGGTGCTGGTGCCGGTACCATCTTGTGGTGGTGCTGTGTGAAGCCTGCCTCCACTGTGTGCTGTGTTGTGTGGTGCTGGTGCCTACACCATTATTATAAGCGGCTGTTGTGTTGTATAATACTTTTGTGTTGTTGCGTTAGTTTAGAGCTGGCGGCTGCACCATATTGGGACGAGTGGCAGTAGTATTACGTAATACTTTCTATGGCGGTTGTGTGGAGGTGGGTTGTGCACAATTTTGTCATGTGTCACCCGATAAGTTGTCGCCATTTTGCCTCGTTATGTAGCTTGTGCTTCCCGTGTTTTTTGATGTGTTGATATTGTTAGCATGACACCTTGTAAAAGCAAAATGAAGCGACTGCAATGCCAGTAATGCCTACGTTTGTAATGAATCAAACGAATGCCATCAATTTTAAAAACTTCAATGAATATTTCAATTAATTCATTGAATAATAAAATGACTTCATCGCTAAAAATCTCCACCAAACTACTCACAGGAAGAAAGATTTGTCCCTGCCACTCCCCCCACAGCGATGGCTGTAAACGATATCTATACAATAAAATGTCAAACGTAATTTCTTAATCAAATCTCTAGTTAAATCCCCACCTACGAACGAGAAACACAAAACTTTTCCCACCCTTCAAATCATGTCTAAGCAGCAGCTAACATTTGCGACTTGAAGTATTCAGAGACGCAATCCCTAACCCAGCGTTACATGCATCGCAACTTATGGCGTCAGTCCGCTGTGGCGAGTATTTCAGGAGCCTGAAACTGACCAAAACTGCAAGTCCCACTCTAACAGCCCCACCAGCCCCACTCTGACAACCGCACCAGCCCCACTCTGACAACCGCACCAGCCCCACTCTGACAACCGCACCAGCCCCACTCTGACAACCGCACCAGCCCCACTCTGACAACCGCACCAGCCCCACTCTGACTGCTCCTCTGTGACAATCATTAAAGCGAGGGCCAAGAAGCTCCAATGTTTGTTCAGTTAAAACGTTTGCAGGCACCAATCACTGGCTGTCATAGAAGATCAACAGCCTTGCCAAACACGGCACCCTCCGAATCAGTCACCTCCGAGCCTGCGCCGTAGTCACCTCTAATTGCCGGCCGCCTTCAAATGCACGGCTTTTTGCCCCGGCAGCTGCAAGTTCTTCTTGCAGTCACGAGCCATCGGCTGCTGTTCTCTTTCCAATTGACATGCGACAGCGGAGTAAATATCTCCTTGCTAAAAAATCACTTATACATTTTTCTATACTTTACACATGCCCTTTTTATACAATTATCGAGGTATACCCTTCTCATACATTTACTGAGGTATACACTTTCCTCGGTAATTTGTTAAGAGTCTGAAGTGGCAAGGAAGAGAACTTTTATGTGGGAATAGTTAAGAGTTACGCTCTATCGAGCTTGAAATGGAATAGAAAAAATATTTTTGTATGGCTTGAAGTTTTACGTGAATTTGTTATAATGTCTTTTTTCTCGATGAAATAACCCACTTTACTTAGTCCTGCCTTTGAAAAATTCCCGACACAGTTTCTGGACTGAACGTTTAATTGATAAATTGCGGCATTGTTCATAAAACACCCCACAGAACGTGGATCGGCAAAGATCTTGAAACTGTAGCATTTTTTAACATCAAGAATAATCAAGTGGTAACTTGGAAACTAATATTTTCTTTAATTTGCCCTGACGAAACAAATCGAAAACATTCAAACGTTTTCTCGGGCATTTTGAGTTCGTTGCGCTCAGCAAAACCGTGACTGTTTTTCGAAATGTGTCAAAACCTGAACTCAACTTCCAACATCATGTACCATAACTTTGCACACGAGACGCCTAACAGTTTTGTGATTTTCACATCCCCATTTCGGGAGACTCGGAAGTCCGTGACTTTAAAAATCACCTCGAACACATCTAAATTTTCAAAATACAGCCACGCGGGACGTCTTTGGGGCCCTCAGAATGGAAATCTATGGGCGCAGTTAAGCGATGAAAATCAGGCATTTCTTATCACAATTTCCTGAGGAGAAATTCAGAAAGCAACTTCCTCGTTTCGAAAGAAACTCGAGCACATTCTAAAATCCACGTCCGAGAGTTGTGATTCTAGAAAGCTTCCAAATTTTGTTTTCTTCCCGCATGCAAGCATTTCGGAACTTTGGCTTCTCATCTCGGATGATGTTACATAATCTCGGGCGCAGATCATTTCAGCCTGACAAGAACAACGACATCACAGCCCAACTTTTAGCTTTAAATCATCATGTATTAGCCTTTGGGTATTAGATGAGAAATCAAGTTTGAAATAAAATGAATCTGTTTTGATATATGATGCACAAGTTAACTTTTAAACAAGGAAATGAATCTCATGTTTGATTTTTATCACTCGTTGATTCATAAGGTTATTTCAGCATCCCTAACAACAACAAAGATATTCAAAAAGAGGAAGGATGAAAGCACCATTTAGTATGGAGTTCAGGGAACGCAGAATTTATCATAAGCTGTGTTCTCAATTTATGTTCCCCGGCGCTTAGAACAAGTTGAGAAACAAGGTTCTGAAACAAGATGAAAATTAGAGAAGAAAGTCAAAGGTGCTGAAGAAAAGACAGCAGAGAAGCGAATAAAGGTGGTAAGTAACAAAGCAAAGAACATAATTTTTTTCCAATGAAACGAAGGCCTGCCTATTTCCCAGCTCGGGATCTCACATTTTCTCTCTGGGCGCACCAATTCGAGTTGATACGATAGGCGTACTTCCCTGAGGTGATTATTGTTTTATTTAATGTAGACGTTGCAAGTGAGATACAAATTTTTGAGGAGATCACTAGTTTAAAGAAGAATGAAAAGGTAATATAGAGTAAGCGTTAGGCTCGTGATGATGTAGAGAGAAATTAAGTTAGTGGAACACAGGAGTGACCGTTAATTTTTAAAGCGGCGAACTTCCTGCCGGCAGCAAAAACATTGGCAACAAAAACTCCACATTGATGAACAACCCAAGTTCGTAACGCAAGAAGCGTGATGATTTTCCACTTCTTGTTATATTTTCATTAAACGTACTTCCATTAACAATATATTCGATTGAATTTAGCACATCGTATAAAAAAATTATTACAGCCAGAAAAATTCGTTACTCCTTATCGCATCCACATCAAACATGCAGTGATATTGTTCGTACTTATTTTCCGATCACTTAAAACAAAATTTACGCACAAGAATATTTTATGCGACCACAATGGTAACCGGCCATCATTGCAGTACGACTAAGTTTTAATTCCCGCTCGCATCGTTGTAAATATCATTGAATGACTTCGTGAAACAGGCTGCTATAAAAGTAAAACTTTTGCAATTGTTATCACAATTAAATCAGTAAAATTAAATCTTTCTCAGGGCTTATAATATATTTCCAAACAATAGGACTACGGAGGAATATTAAGTATCTCTGCAGTGGCACACGTAGTGTGGAAGGAACTCAGGCAAGAAGCTGCGGTAATAATTCTTTGGCTGCTACCATGTCCATCCCCTGAGAATGTTAGTCTCCAAGGCTACTGGCCACGGACAGACAAACCCCGTACCAAAACGGGTTAAGCAAATTAGTAGCCTCCTACGAGTTTATGGTCCACCAGCCTGGCTGAAGGACAATCGAACCGGAAACTAAACAGGTTTAATATCTTGAGCCATGGGTTCAGCAAACCTAAGTCTAAATCTGAACTCTCAGTGAGGTTATCCCCTATTGGATACTATGGAAAGGCTTCGCCTTCAATTTAAATATTTTTTCTTCAATCTGCATTGCTGATTTGAACATTAAAACAGCAGAATTCATTTCAGGCTCTGAAAACCGATAAATAGGGCCTTAGGAGGTGCAAACCTGCGGAATATTTTTTAATTCCGATGATATTTCTTACTGTCTTCTTTTGTCCATTCGATAGCACTAAATTTAAGGTTTCTACAAGCAAAAATCCATGCATCATAAAGATTAAATATATATTCTAATTCGTTCCCCCAGCTGAGGTCACTGAATGTAGTTTTATTTGTCGCATTTTCTCGTCATCTCGGGTAGTCTTGGCATTAGCAATTTTTGTTAGAATATAATATTTTTCCTGATGTGGCAAAAACACTCATTTCTGCGTGGAACAGCTATTCACTGCGGCCTGAAGACTACATTCACCCGTATCTGGGAGCCCCATTCATTCAAGTCAGGAGACAACATCCGCCATTAAATGTTTCCAGTGCTTCACTGCAAAAACGCAGCTCATTCATCATGAGGATTACACCCTGCTTCCCTGGTGACACGGCCAGAAAAAGGCGAGGTCGTGTGACCGAGGGGAGATCACTTCTCGGCCGCCGCTGCCGCCGTCCCGACTCCGGCGGTCATCTGTCGCCTTGATGAATGGACGCACGTCAGAGTCACCCTTCGCGACTGGTAAAATTTAGCCTCGTTTTCAACAAGAAAATTCCGGCAGCGTCCACCTATTGTTTGCCTGTACACGTTCTAGGTCCTTTAGGGAAGCTAGACACGTAGCATGGCACCCTTACGTTGGTTGAATTTATTAGACCTGCGATGGAATTCTGATGTTCAGCAGCGTTTCAATCAGCATTTCTTAGACATTTTGGGTGATATGATTTTTGCAGAGTTTCTGGGATGTTGGCATGGATAAATTCTGTAACGTCTTCTCAATGATGGAGTGGATAAATTGCCTAAAATTTTCAAGGAGCCTCGGTGTTTCAGTAGGTGTTTCAGTAGGTAAAATAGAGCGATATTTTCAGGAAAGTAATTTGGTACAGATGAAAGGGCAAACTTCATTCCATGAAGTTTTAACCTTTTCTATTCAAACTTTTTCCAATGGATGAATTGCCTCCCAACGGGTGCTTTAGGAGATGAATCATGCAGGTCTCAGGTGAGAAAGCCAGGGAACATATTTCCAACTGTATCGGGCAGAGCTGTCAACTTATTCTTCATGAGAACTTCGCTGGCTTCTAAAAGAAGGGATGACAGGGTCAGAGGGGTTGGCTGCCGCAGCTTGGAAGTGACAAATCTCTTCTCTGACGCAATTGTTTGAAATTCAATTTACACCCTCTTGCTAACTAGATTTTTTCAAATAGACATATTACGCAGTAAATGAATATTTTGTTGGAAAAAACTCTAGAATTGTCCTCGGAAATATAGGATTTTGAGTATAGGATTTTGACACTGAAGAAGCGATTCGACCAGGAAAACAATTTGCTTTGAGAACGCTAGATATGACCATGCCACTTAGACAGCACGATGGTCTTGTTTTTCCGCCAAACATTAGAGTCGTGCCACTCAACAGCACGATGTGCACGAAATATCACGTCGGGGTTCACGAATAAATTTACGAGCGGCAGGAAGTTATAAAATTTGAGTATGTCAGCAGTCGAGCCAACATACTAACGGGACTCTGCGTCAAATTAAGTACATTCTACCAGGATTTACACGGACATCGTCAGAAATTTACGCTACTCAGATGTTGACCTGAGATTATTACACTATTATTAGGCTGGAGGTCGCAACTCATTTGTATGATGAACCATCGCACATAATGAAGACCCACAGGAAAATATAAATCTAATTTAGGGAATACATTAAATTACATTACAAGTTGGTTCATGACTCCCAGCCACAATTAAGGCGATTCAAAGAGAGGAGAGAGGAAGGATGAAGGCACCATTTAGTATGAAGTTGAGGGAACGCGGAATCTAGGCACAAGGTGCATAGAAACAGTAAGCTAGTAAAGAAGTTCATGAAAGAAGAAAAAGTTGAAAAAAGCAGTAGTGGGTGCAGAAAAACAGGATAGCAGTGAACCGAAAAAGATGGTCCGTAACAAATTAAAAGCCTTTTCTATTAGAAAAAAAGAGGGCCTACCTAACCCTTAGCTCGGGCCCTCACATAATCCCCCTGGGAGCGCTAATTCCCATCAAAACAATAGTTGTATATCCCTAAGGGATATTTGACCTAAAAGGAGATCTACCTAACTGTTAGCTCGGCACCTCACATATGCCCCCCTGGGAGTGCGAATTCTCATAGACACAATGGTTGTATCTCGCTGAAGGGAATTTAGCGATTAAAGTAAAATAAATCTCAAAGAGTAATGAAAGTCAAAATAAAATTCAAATCAAAACGAGATGAATCAAGTTTCGCACTTGAAGAATACACTTCAGAAATTAAGAACATCATTCATGCTGTGATAATTCTCTTTTAACAAGCGAGTTCAGAAATTGAATCACTCAAACATCACGTTTGAAGCGGAGGCCAATTAGAAAGTCATTTAGTTAGTCATTTTGGTGACACATTTCGGTCCCATACTTCGTCCACTGTGAGCTGCACAGTTACAGTATTCAATACAGAAGCGCACTAATATTTCAAATCCCATTTCTCCCTCCAAGAGAACGAGAAGAATTGCCTCTCCATTCTCACAATTAATAAAATAACGAAGTCTAGGTGCCGATCGATCATTTCAGTAATCGGAAAATTTTGGCTGGCGCTTTCGTGTAAAGGATGACGCGCCTGCACGACCGGGGCTGCCTCAGGAGGACGCCTTGAGAAAACACACAAAAGAAGACCAAGAGCTACGAGATAACATCTATTTCTTTGAAATCTGACACCGGAACTAGCAATGATCTTGAAGGAGAATAATGTTCAGTTTATACAGTAAAATGAGGCTGCAGTGGGCGTTTTGAAAAAGGCCAAGACGTTTACGAAGCGTGAAAAGTAAAATATTGGGATACTTTTTCTTGCGAAGAGAGCAAGAAACGAGTTGTTATCTAAATCTGCTCATAAAGAAACCCTGACAGTATTCAGATCTCGATTTCAGCATAATTTCTGCTCAGTTAGACGTGAAAACAAACGAAGCTTGGAAATCTTGCTCATACCGTTGCACGCTGGTCTCCAATTTTAAAGTTCATATTACTGCAATTTGCGATATCTTTTACGACGCTGTACTGGCCGTAATAAAACAGCCTTAGAGTAATGAAAAATGAGAAGTAAATAAAAAATATAACGAAGTGATTGGTGGATTGAACAGAATTCTAATGCGTTCGGAAGTACCAGGAAGTAGAAACAAGAAAAATAATACAGAGCGACTGAACCTACAGCAGACTCGTGCACTGAACAGTTCTTGAGGCACCTACCGTCCATTGACATAATTTTCCTAGGAAGTCTTGGAAACTTACTGTTGAGGTCATGTACTGATAAGGTATAAAAAATTAAACTAAATTGATTTACGAATTTTTTGAAACTTAAAATAAATTTTTCAAAAGGATATAAATAAAGTGCATTAAACGTAAATGTGTTGTGATCTTATCACAACGTAAGGATCTTCAGAACGAGGGACGCCTCTATATGTTCGGAATGATCTAAAGCAGCCGAAGAGAGACGTCGTGTGCTTCGAAGAACGGTTATCGGATTCTGCTAGTCGTGCTAAGTAGTTATTCTTCCCTCCTTCTGTTTCTGCTCTACGTCGACTCCGAGATCGCGGGGGAAGCAAAGGACGTCAACTGACTGAAGGAGCTGCCGAATGCCGACACAAGAGAGATTCTTCACTGTTATTTCTGTCATTATTCAATAGCCCATGTTAATTAGATCATTTGTGCGGTTAGCGAGAATTAATGTTTCCCTTTGCTTCTATAATTCGATACGCTAGAGTCGTACATAATCGCTTGATTGAGGAATAATCTGTATTGAGATTACAATGTGAGCTACCGCTCTGAGAAGGGCGTGACGCCGAACAACCGATAGGGTAAGCTCCCAGCACAAGGGAACGAATCAGTACGTCCGAGACTTCCCTCAGAGAAAGAGCGCCTTACCACATCTTGAACGCCTGCCTTCGGGCTGGGCATTGTTTCTCCTTTGAAATGTGTACTACTAGTGATTACGCATACCTGTTAAATTAAAGTAATTGATAAATGTCTCGGCGTACACACGATATAGCTATCTTCCGGATTTCGAAACAAAGATAAGTCCACCATGTCATATGTCCCTTAGGTGACATCCTCATTGCCTCCCTTCTGGGCGTAGGATTATCGGTATTATGCCTTAAGCATTCATTTATATCGTCATGCCTTCAGCATATCTTATGTTTTGTCTTCAATGTCAATCAAAGTGTAATTTAGTGCGTTAGGCTTACCTTACTTTAGAATGATAACCTTTTGTGACGAGGTTAGGGAATAAATGTCGATGTGCCATTGCGTATAATTTCCTGCTGGTTAGGAAGATGAGTTATCATTATCTGTGGAGAGAAATATTCCATGCTACCAATTTATACTAACTCCACGCTACCAATTTGCCGCTCATTTGATTTGCCGCTCATTCATTAATTAAATTCGTGGACGTTGAAAAGTCCTAGTTTATCTACGTTAACCTAAAATAAATTAATGTGGTCATCAATCACGCCCGTCAAAAGAGAGCTAAAAAGATGAATAGAAAGAAAGAATGACATCAAGAAAAGAGCTCCATAACAAATGAAAATTTAAATGTGCTGCTCTTGTCCAAGCCTACAGGTGCATTTAATTACAGAGTGGAAGGGACCAGGAGCCCTGCATCTCCTCGAAGCTCGCAAGTCCCCAAGTTGTTGTGGACTGATCCTTTCAGGGCAGTAAATGTTATGTTTAACCCTTTGACGTCAGCATTTTTGTACTCATATGACCGTTATCATGACCACCGTCATTAGACTGGCTCTGACATCAGGTTGTCTTCGATACCAAAATAAGGAAAAAAATTACCATTCGGCAGTGAACTTCGAAAAACATATTAGGGAACAAATTTAGCTAAATACAATATATTAAAGCTACTTTCAAAGGAGGACCGTTTAGTCGTCTGGGGTGTTAAAGGGTTAACATTTAAAGGATTCAATTGAACAGCTCAAAAATTATCAAGTAAATATAATCAACAAGCATTTGAAATTATATTTTTAACGCTAGAATATGAACAAGTAAATAACAACCGCAAATACGTAGATTTAAATCGTAATGAAGCGAGGCAGTTTGTCAAGTTGATTTTTCTCCGGAGCGTAAAATTAAACTCGCGCCCTCACGTCGCACGCAGCATTACCGCTGACAGCTTGTGCTCAATTTGGAAGTATAATAAATACCAGGATTTCTCTCACGTCTGGAATCGCTCGCGCTATTCTGGGGCAAATAAAATAAGAGAAGGGCTAACATGAAACTGTTACCGACCTCGAGACATGCGAGAATAAAACTCGTCACTGCCATAAAATCCCTCCTTTCTTTTCAGGACAAATGATGTCGCTATTTTGCTCACATTTCTCGCTTGAAATAAAAAGGAAAACTTATAGAATGGTTGAGTTCGGAAAAATATAAGTTTTAAATTGAAAATTCCTCTAACAGGTAGGTTTGTTCCGTATGTTCTCTCAATCAAACGGTATGATAATTTGCAAACACGTCTTTGGCCAGCTTAAATAGCAGTTACAAATACCATTAACAAGTTCTAGCATCAACCAGCAGCAAGAACTATCGACAACTCAAAAATACCTCGTACATTACGCAAAAGAAACTGTCAAAGACTGAAGAATCGAAGACTTATCGACTTTCCAGGCAATTTGAACAGCAGCGCATGTCGGAGAGCATGAACGCGAGTGTCGGCGACAGGTTGCAGGCCTGTCGCTCGATTGAGACACTTTTGGAGGCGATGTTTCCGAGTGAGAGTAGACCGGGGCTCTTCCTGGTACAAGTTACGGGACCAGGTCTCGGAACAAGCAAGAATTGTAGAACTCCAAACAAAAGAATGACGGAAATTTGAAGTTATCTGGAGTTATGCCTAGTAAGACATGTCGACATTTCAATATGTCGACATGAGAGAAAACAATAATGCAATCAATGAGAAGTTAAAAAAAACTCGTAGGTTGGAAAATATAGCATTAATTATAATAGCAGCAAAAAAAATCTTTGCTGAATGATGTTCACAATGATAGCACAGTTCGACATTTTACAACAGGTATAAATAATATTTGAACATTAATAGTTAAAATATAGCTGATAATATCCTAACGTAATACGATAGACATTTTAGAATAACACACTGCTAAAAGTTTTCTAATGTAAAATTCTATAGAATACTTCGACGATCGCTACACTACCACCGCGGGATTTTCTTCGATTGTACATAATACGAGGCAGGTGCAAGGTAGCAAGAGAAGCGTACATATATAAATTATATTGGTATGCTTTTACGGCACCAACACGCAGTAGATCTAAAGTGAGGCAAGAGGGAAGTTTTTCAATGTTTTTCGTGCAACGAAGAATTATACTTGTGTATCGTCACTTAGCTTCTGGGATCGGGATTGAGCTAATTGTCCTCCCCGAAAATTTTTACTCAAAATTTTTTCCCTTAAACGGAAAGCCTTAATTTGGCAGAGAGCTCCAACGTTGTGAGCAAGCAAAGGGGGGCTCGTAAGTTTAACACGAAAGGTTAGTTACCTGAGTAAATTCACCCGAGTTACCTGAGAATAAACAGTTTGGCTTATTTAAAATCCAAATATTTTTTCAGTAAAGTCGTTTCCAAACAAAATCTGAACATATAAAGTCGAACTTAAAGGAAGGAAGAGTTCGCTACACCGCTGGTTTAAATTGATTTATCTATTCTAATTTCACTCGCCGCACCGCGAGGTGTATTTTGCTCATCTACCAAATATTCGTAATATTTTCAATCCTTAAGATTCAAGCCGTAGAAGATGCGTTCCAATGCCCCATCAATCGAATGTCATGTAAAGCAAATTCTTGTACTGGATCACCTCGTAGTAAAATATTTCGATGACATTTTCAACACGAAAACAAGAAGATGAAAAACCAAGTGTTGTAATAACCAATATGATCCCATTAAAAGCAGTTTTTTAACGGGCCTCGTATTCCGCACATTTCATTTCAAATAAGCACGATAACCGAGTACAGCAATTCGAGACCACGTTGAAATACAGTGCGTCAAGTTAACGCGTTTGTCAACGCAGTGCTAAAAGATTTACTCTTTTAAGGCGCGGAGCTAACGACACACCACGTTTTTACAGCCATATAAACGGATTATCGCACTTGGAGCTGGCGTAAACGGACGCATTCTCGCTAAATGTTACAAATGCGAGGCCTGAAAGATTTTAGCGCAGTGACGAGGGAGCGGAACTGACGGGCCGACGGACTGCCCGCGTCTTCCGGTCTAAACAAATTAGGCAACTTCGGACGCCCCAAAATTTCCGGCTAATCGAAAAGAGCAGACGCCGGCGAATAAAAGGACAGATAAGAAAGGAAAGTAAAACGTTCAAGGAGTGAGGGAGGTTTTCTTGATACCACAGGCATGGGTGTAGCTTGGGAGGAATGTTTAAACGGTTTGAATACTTCAAGGTTTTGGAGTGTTTTGAGTCGAGAAAATAAATGAAATTTCATGAGTCGCTCATGAAAAATAGAAGGCTCAGCATGAAGTGCCTCAACATGGTCAACGTGCAAAATCTGTACTCAACCTTCCAACAACTAGGCAGCTAGTATGAATGATGTGATTTCAAGTAGCATTGTTTTACTCAGATACAGTATTTGTACAATATAAACTATCTCAACGAAGAAAAATAACGATCTGAATACCCAGATTATTTCATTCCAACACTTGTCCCAGGGCAAAATCGGTTTAAAACTGATAACGAAGTCGCTAGAGTCTGCTTTGCTTCATTTCCCCAAAGTTGAGTAAATTAGGTTAAACATAACTGCACGCCTTAAAATGGTGTTGATGATAGGATGCCCTAGAAGTCGTTTAACTTATTCGGGCCTCGCAAGTAGTTATACTCAAATATGTCCATTGTACTAGTCTTAAGATAAAATCTATTGCTGTATCGATTGTGGTAAATGAATTATTTGTTTAAAATAGTTTATTGTTCCTTAACAAACTAAGCTTTTGAGAGCCGTCTGAACAAGGCTCACGCAGCCGGGCTTGCTCTGTACGATGAGCCCATTTGATTATGAATAATTTCGTGACCTCAAAATTAACTAATTAGTTTTGTACTCACGACTCATTTCACTTGACTTCAATGACGGCGAAACGAAGCAGCGAGGGACTCACCTGAAAAGAAAAGAACGCAAATGATACACAACAATGCTTTCATTTCAAAACAAATCTGAGACACAGATTATCCCTTAAAGCAAAGTTAGGATTGAAATTTTCATAAGTAGCTTTGATTATCTTTTTTGAGTACTTTTTATTTTCTTGTCTACAACCGAGCTTTGTTTTTAATAATGACAAAAATAAAAATTCAACACCCAATACTCAGTTTATCGCAATAAAATAAGGCAACATTCAACGCTCAGATTTTATTAATGCCATAAGGCAACGAGTTTCCCCCACATCGTATACTGGATACGATTTGCCACAAATAGCAATTTAAAAAAAAATATCTAAAATTAGCTTCACAAGCAAGCTGACTAGAGGGGATACGAGCGATTACCTTCCATCATCTGGTTTCATCAGTTATAAATAGAACAAAATTCAACTACCTGCACATAGCTTTAAGTGAACCCAGGGACTTTCGGGCCCAATGGGACATTTTTGTTTCTTTGTTGAAAAGGATCCTTAGGTGGTGGGCTATTGTGTCCTAAAATTTTATGGGGCTACGGGCATTAGATCCCCCCCCCAAGGGGAGGGTGTAAGGGGACCAAAAACATATTTTTGACCCCATTTAAAAAGAAGACAAAACGTAAAAACAAAATTCTGGAAATGTCAGTTTGTTTGCAATATTACGAGGACTTTTTAAATCTGTTTTTGAATTTATTCTAGCATAAAAACTCAATGACTTCTATTCTTTTGAAATATTCATAAAAATGAACTAAATAACTGGTAAATCTGAAGGATATGTCAGTTATCGATTTCGTGAATTTCGATGCCTTAGCATAGTTAATTACATCAAAATAAACAAGTTTTCTTCCATGCACTTTCCGCCTCAAATGAGTATTTTATTAGTTATAGCGGTAAATGACTTACCGCAACTCCAGTGTTTGAAGCGGCAAGTAATTCAAGGAGCACGTCGGACAGCAACACTGCAATGCGCACTCGCTTCCAGTGCGATCGTCATCAAAGACGAAACCAAACCTACCGCTATACCTCGTTAAATACTCATTTGACGAAAAAAGTGTATGGAAGAAAAGTTGTTTATTTCGATGTTATTACCATGATTCAAGCAACAAAAATTCAAAAATTGATGAGTAGCTATTTATTCGAGCGCATTGGTCATCGGAGACGAAACTAAACTTACCGCTATAAATCGTAAAATACTTATTTGAGACGGAAAGAACATAGAAGAAAACTCGCTTATTTTGATTCAATTAATTAGGTTCAGGCACCAAAAAGTGGAAAATCGATAACTGACATATCCTTCTGATTTACCAAATAACTAATACTTCAATTTTTTTTAAACTCAAGCCCAAAGTGGAAAATGTGTTTCTTTTTCAAAATTACATACACTGGCCGAATTTCAGATGAATCAGACAACGAATAAAAATTTGCCATTTTTCGAGAAATGAATAATTTATTCCTTTTTATTTTTTACTTGTAATTCATAATTCACAGCGTAAATATGAAATTATGCATATAGATTATATAAAAAAAAACATGAAAACAGCATTCAAGTACAAAAATTGTCTATTATATTACACTTCAACAAAAAAATTTGTTTCTGGCTTATACTCAAAACCCCTAATTTTCAACATTCAAACGAATAGAAGCCGGTGAATTTCCATGCTAGTAAAAAACAAAAACATTTTTGGAATTCTTGGAACATTTCTAACAAAGTTACGGTTCCTTGTTTCCCAATTGTGCATATATTTTTCTTTTTATTATAGCTCAAAACCCAAAATTTGTGTATATTTTAGCTAGTGATCAAATATTGCATATAAAAAACGAAAATTTTCAAATGGAAAATTTGAAACCGTAACTTTATTTGCAATGTTTCAAGGATTATAAAACTGTCTTTGGTTTTGTTTTAGCATAGGAACTCAATGACTTTTATCTTTTTAAAATATCCATAGAAATGAACCAGAACACTAATATTGCGTATTTTTCAAAAAAAATAAGGCCTAAATGAAAAATGTTACATGAGTAAAACATGTTTTTTTTCAAACGTACATCTACTGGCCAAATTTCAAACGAATCGGAATAAAATTTAAAAATCGATGGGTTGACCTCTTTAAGAACAAAATTCAACTTTCTTTATTATGGACTAGATAACGCATTGATTATTTGATTAGAGGCTAGTTTTGCCTCGACAGTACATGTAATTTTTCTCTAATGTGTAGGAAAAATTTCAAATTCTTCATGGTCTAACATGTGACCATGACCCGACATGAATTGTGGGCCCGATCTATTTCAAACATCCACTTAAAATTGTTTCCCGTTGTTTCAGTATCGATATATTTTCGATGAAAATGATTTCAGTTAACATTATACCCTTTAACCCTCTTAAGAACATGATTACCAGGTATCTTCTAAGCGTAATTATTAGCCATTCACGGAATATGACCCTACGGATTGTCAGTGGTTTAGCAATGCTCAAACCGTTTCTATTCCTTTTTCAAGTGACGTTCTCAAAATTAGTAGTTACCGACGACGACCAGTGTTAGCTCCAGAACTGTAAGAACTAAAATTACGTTAGCTTTATATCGTCAGCAAGAAGGATTGAAAGACCGTCCTGGGAAACACAACACAATAGAATAAGTTGCAAACCAACACGGGACGACCAGATCAATGAGTTTCACAACAGGGTAGCCGTGTCCGACATCTACTACTAACGCGAAAACTTGAAAATTAATAAACCTGCTATCAGTTCGGTAGGCTGTGTCGGTAGGGCTAACATTTTTTAGTCCATATTAACGAAAGAAGAGAGCTCTCTTTTGTTTCCAAATACTACAGAAAGTTTATTCCAAAATAAAATGAGAACCATAGAGATACCTCATGCTATTCAAAAACTTTATTCGTTTGAACGAATGGATGTAAAATTCGATTTCTAAAAGGTTTACAATGTTCACCCCGCTACAAAAAAAAAATGCAAGAAAGCAGGTTTCAGCTACTTACTATACATACGCTGCCTGCTCAAGTTTTAGTGTCGCTTTATCTTTTTTAGGCATCGAAAATGCTCTAGGTTTGCCAGCTTTCCCTGGTATTCGTGTCCTTTCATCAAGAGGAAAAAATATTCGATCAGAATTGGGCGCTTTGTCGCAAAGTTTGCTCACGCTGCCAGGATCTAAATACAGCTCAATAGAGAGCAAGGTATTTTAGTTGGCCATCAAAACAAAGCAAAAAGCTGGAAGCGGTTCGGCTGTCAAGGACCTTTGTTTGAAAATTATTTCTGGCTAAGCCTCGAACAATGGTATTAAGAAGAGTGAGGCCCTTCATTTTACGGGCGCTGGAGATTTAGACCGCTTAGCTGTTCATGAAGCAATGGAGCAAAGAACGAACATCAAGTAAAAATGAGTTTTGCAAATTCCATCAACATTTGAGACAGAATTAGGACTAAGGTCGTGTTTCGGACCACTTTAGTTCAGTGATAAATAACATGATTGATTTATAAGAAAGTTTTAGCCTCCCTTTACCACAACAAAGATGTTCAAAAAGAAGAAGAATGAAGGCACCATTTAGCATAGAGTTAAGGGAACGCGGAATCTATGCACAAAGTGCAAAAAACAGTAAGCTAAGAAAGAAATTCATGGAACAAGATAAAATTTGACAAAGAAAGTAGGTGTTGAAAAACAGGACGGCAGTGAACAGAAAAAAGATTGTCCGTAACAAAACAAAAAACCTATTCTACTTCAACAAAAAGAAAACCTACCTAACTCAGCTCGGGCCCTCACACATTTTCTCTCTGTGAGTGCCAATTCCCATAGATGCAATAGTTTTATCTCCCTGAATGGGATAAACAACCTTCAACATTGCATAAAAAACATCGAGATCGGTTTTGCCAAAGCATAAAGGTGCCATTTAACAGAATCTCTTTTAAAAAGATGGAACAATTTTATAAATGTTGTGCGAGTAATTGAAGCCCATGGTTAAAAGTGTGGCTTATGAAACACATTCCCGATGAGAAATAAGGCTGTAGTTACTTCAAGGTTATTCGTTATTGAACTGGATCTCTCGAGTTGCAGAATATTTTAAAATGTTGCTGGCGCACTTTAGGGAAAATTGCCCAAAAATTGTAGAAATACTGCTTAGGATTAACAAGAGCTCTATATTCAAGACACCTCTTCTCCAAGACTTGGTAACCCTCAGTGACGCTCAAAAACAGTGTTCAGTTCCTTCGCTCGGAAACATTGAAATTGGCTACAAAATCGAGTTGCTCCACTCATCAGTGGCGCAGACAGCGAGGCACCAAGAGCGATGCAGGATCCCATTGGGGGCATTAAAATCTACTGAAATTAATCGCCAAAATCCAAGTTGGCTGAGGCAAGAGAAGGTGCGGAACGACCACTGCAACACCTGACTTTAATTAGACCTACAGGCACCTTATTGCTCCGGCCGGGCGGCATAATGAAGCTGCGAGAGATGGATGGTCTTGCAATCAAAATTTACCGACACAAAAATGATTGAACGCAAGTCACTTCCATTACGCAGCGCCAGTTCGTTACGAGCAAATGAAATGGAACTCCAGCAAGGCAAATTTTAGGGGGAAGAGAGCATTGCTCGTTAATCCCAGCTTCATGTACAAGGGAAATCTTCAACATTTTGACGCTTTGGAGTACAAGGTTACTGCGTGACTCGCCGCAGTCAGCAGAGCCTGTTGTACTCACCAATGCGCATTGCTAGGGCACTCAAAGCCTAAGTAATTCGTTGGTTAATATCTCGCCTCACTAATAGCACACAGCCCCTCGATTATCAGCTGTTTCGCTATCCACCGAAACACCTAATTTCCATAGCGGATATTGGCAGAGGAAATTAGGGGGACGAAAATAAACCTCATTTACATTATTAACATTCATAAGTCTCCCTCAGTCCCTACACTAGCTAGAGGCTGAGGCGCTGTACAGGCAGCCTCAGTAAGCTACGTACGTAAGGGTGAGTGGAGGGTTCGATCACTGCAATGTCTTCTTAAGGGAAGAGTTCCCCTTTGAAAAAAAATTTTATTATTGAACCTATTGTAATGAAATTTGATATACAGACAGGAAATGCAATTTAGAACCATTTTTCATAAGGGAAAAAATGCGATTTTCCCCATAGAAAACGAGATATTCATAGAAAACAAGATTTTGGGGGGGTTTTTCGAAATGTATCTCCTCCTACAGTTTTTGAGCTACAGTAATGATTTTAGTGTCATTGTATGCGGAAATACTTGTAAATTTCAAAAACAAACTTGGCATTCTCCAAACTTTAGTTTAAAGTTGAAAAAATTGAAAAATTCAAAAAAGATATTTTTTCCTAAAATTTCATACTTTATGACGTCACAACTTTCGATCGAAAATGAATTTTCGAATGGATTATCAGTTTTTGGAATGCTCACATATTTCCGCATCCAATGATACCAAAATCATCACTTTAGCTCAAAAACTGTAGGAGGAGATACATTTTGAAGCCCCACATTCCGATCCTCCAAAATAAGGCAAAACAGGTAAACAAAGATATATAAACAATTTTAATTTTTTATTATTATTTTTTATTGGGTCAACTAGGACCATTGAAATCATTATACAGTAAAAAAGAGACATAGAAGAAGGCATAGCAACGTCAAGCCGTGAAGAAAGAGCCAAGGGAGAGGTGTAACATAAAATATCACTTCCCCTCCCCTCCCCCCATACTTCAAACCCCCGTAGCGGGCGAACCAATGAACGTACGAACTTCATTTTTTCACAGGATGTACCTGACACCTTACCCTTCCTATTGCAGCTAAAACCCAATATCTCCAGAAAATTCGACTTTTTGGGGGAACTCTTCCCCTTCTTAAGTTAGGCGCGTTAGGTATAAAATTGTGCTATTCTTGAGCAGCTTCATGAAGACACAACCCCGGGAATAAGATTACTGGAAAGCATCGATCCTCTATAAAAAATACTCCTTCCGTTCGAACCCCTTCATATTAAAGAAATTACACCCAACAGACAGTAACATACTCTAAAAACGGATAAAATTAGTTGTAAGGAAGTTAAAAATACATGAGGCAAATTAACATAAATTGTAGGCCATTAGAATTAGAAATTCCCCGACGCATCCCAGCAATTACTCTTTTATTACTCCAAGCTAAAAGTGTATGAACAGATTGCTTCCGGTAGCCTAGTCTAACTTGCCAAACCATTTGAGAAAAATGTTGTCTGAATACAAATACAGCCATCCACCAACCAACTAACAGAACAGTCACACTTTAAGTAGGTGCTCATAGTTAGAATTTGAATGAGAATTTATGAAATGTGCTATTATTAGTTGAACGTCAAAGTCGAGCGGCAGCGAATACTCAGAGGCGGTAGAGCATGTATGCAGCCATCAGCAGCAACCGGGTGGTGGCCGTAAGCCACCAAACATCGCTTCCGGGCCAATATAGATTTCTTGAATGCCGATTGCAAAGCGTGTACTGCAGGTACCTCTTTTGCTAACTCGAGGTTCAATATATCAATTGAAAGTGGGATATTTTAGGAAGCGTTGCTTAGCGAAACAATTATTGGTAAAAAATTTATTAGCGATGAGAAGAGGCTTCATCAATGTTAGCTGCAGCTGACAGTAGGCCTGAGCCTAAATCCATTTCATTAACGGGGATCAATAACTTCCGCCGTGTAACGAATCATTTGGAAGCCTAAATAGTATTCTTATTTAAACTGATGGAAGACCTACAAGTCATGACAAAACCGGTGATTCAATTAGATTTGAAATTGGTTCAAGCCTCCCCAACCGCGACAACGGCGTTCGAAAGAGAGGAAGGGGGAAAGAACCATTTAGCATGGAGTTAAACGAACGCGGGAATCTACGCACAATGTGCAAAGAAATAGTAAGTTAAGAAAGAACTCCATGACACAAGATAAAAGTTGAATCAAAAAGTTGTAGTTGCTCAAAAAACAGAACAGCAGTGAACCGACCAAAATAGTCCGTCGCAAAACAACAAAAAACTATTCTGTTTTAACAAAAGGAAGGCCCACCTATCCTTTAGCTCGGAACCTCACATATTTTCTCTAAGTGCTAATTCTCATACATACAATAGTTGTATCCCTCTGAGAGGGACAAAACCGGTGAGCAGCCAAAGCTGGAATTTTTGCCATAGTTTGAACAGCCCATCACAGATTGACTGGCTACGTCAGCTTGTGACGACGCACAAATTTGAGCCAAATTTGTCATGCAAGTATCCAAACTTGATGCGAGCGTTTTTCACAAAGTTAACTTTGTCTCAACTGCTGATTCATGAGAGTATCACTTTTAACCAAACATAAATACTTTCGGAAACGACACTTCTACCGAAAACAAAATTGAACTCCTAACATACTCGTTTAAAGATTGTATAACTTTGTATTGCAAACCATAATTACAAAAAATTTTCCCGATTCTCGGGCGAAAATATTCATTTTAATTTAATTCAAACTCTACTGAAACATTAAGATTACTTACTTGCTCTTGGTAATATCCATATTCAATTCAGTTCTACTGAAAAAAAATCTTAAAATATGGCATTCTACGGTATTATTATTATTTTTATTATTATTATTATTATTATTAAATCAAGCAGAGCAACCCCAACGGGACGGATAATGGATCCATAGATTTCACATAGGAAACCCCGCCAGCATCAACTCCACGAACAGTGAAACAAAAACAAAGAACAAAGAAAAAACTATAGGAAGAAAGCAGGAGAAGGAGAAGGAGACATCAACCACGCAACAACCAAGAGTTGACAGCACCCTTGAAACCACCCAACGTACCCGAATCAAACACGGCAGAGGGTATCGTATGCTTATACCGAGCAGTGCTCAAAGTATACAGTACATGTTTATTTCTGTATGCTGTGAATGTTATGTTCTGTACATTTATTTCAACGCTGGAAGTCGACAGTACATCACATTACTTTTTGGACTTTGAGCTTATTCCCTAAGCGGCAGCGATTATCCACTCTAAGTTCACTTGAAGCAAAAAAGTTTCATCGACATTTGCAGTCACGGCACTTTTCTTTTGAGAAATTAGGGTCCATTTTATGAAATGTCGCACCCCCGAGGGTTTCAAGTTCATGACCCAAAGAGAGTAAGTCACTTAAGGCTTTTTAGGAGGGTTGGATGCGCGATGTGCCGTCGCATTCAGACGACTTGCGAGCGAACTCAGCAGAAATCTTAACTGCTTCAATTACGGAGAGATCTGGCTTGAAATTCTGAAGCTGAGCAGATACGACTCAAGTGGCATAGTTTGGAGACGACGCAAGTCTTGCACGCCAAATTCACTCGATCCGAGGTAAACTTGTGCGTGTCGACAAAGCAAATTGAAGAGCGGGATTGAGACGATATTGAGGTGCTTGGCACGGCACCGCTGCTAAGAAACCATGCACTGCTAGGAATAAAGAAAACTGGGTCTTGCTTCGAGATTTGTCACAAATATTAACATGGAAGAGATATGAAACCAAGTAAGGGGGATATAAAATAGCGACACTGAGTTAGAGTCTCTGTCATGTAGAATATGGCAAAATTGATTGAACATATTCGAAAATACCAAAGATTGTTCCACTAGGTCTCGGCTTCCGAACATTACTAACTGGAGGATTTCAATCCCACAGGATAGAAATGCCATGCTCTCACCACAAGACATGGTTCTCAAAGTGTCATAGAAGAATGTACGATGCAAAAGCCTACTATGATCGAGACGAACCGTAAAATAGTGTTACCAAATTGCCATGTTTTTACAGTAAAATTCTCAAACTTAGCCATATTTGAAAAAAAATGGCCATTAAGAGCACTCAGTGTGTGGTAACATGGCTGGGTGTTCCAGTGTAGTGTGGCTTCTTTGGTCGAATTTAATTTTTAAAATGCAAACTTTGAGAACTTGTACAAAAAAAGTTCATCTTGCATCTCTGGAAAACACAGGTCCTAATTTTAGTTGTTATATTATTGGATTTCAAATTTCTTAGCCACAACAATGGCGATCGCATGATGGCGAAGAGAAAGGACCATTTAGGGTGCGCCATAGGGAATGCGGAACCTATGAACCAGGCGTGTTCCGAAATAGGATTCTGTGCGAGTAGAAACAGCAATTTAGGACGCAAGGAAAGAAGAGGAATAAAAAACAAAGAAGAAATAGCTTTGAGGGTAAGGAAACGGACAGCAGTGAAGTAGGCCCGAAAGATAGGAGTCCCAAAGCCTATCTACGTAATAATTAAAAATCTATACGTGTTTATCGTTGCACTCCTCTGTAAGCAGGAGGCAAACTGCTCTCACACTACTCAAACGAGTTCATGAGATGCTATACAACGCATCGTTCAAATAATCCATTCTCACTTAATATGTGGCGATATTTTTTCTGCAAACCACGAAAAGTATAACAAAACTGTTATAAAGCCTCACTCGTAAACAAAGCAGTCCATTCATGATTGATATTCATTCAACGCAGGGTAGAAGAAGTACCGAAAAGAAACGCGCGTTAACAAAACTGTCCCTTTGTGATTGATATTCATCTGACGCAGGCGAAGTAAAGTATCAAAAAACACACATCCGTGAACAAACTGCTCATTTTATGATAGATGTTCATCCCAATTTGTCGGTGACATTCCCAGCGCTGAGTTCAGCATTCCCGCCGCGCCTCCGAGGCAGGGAAGTATGCTGTGCTGCGAGTCCCGAGTCTTGCATGCAGCCTCCAATTGGCGTGCGAGGCCTAGCAGCGGCCCGCAATAGTTAAGCAACAGAGTTGTATTGGAATAGTTGTCCAGCCGTCACGCAACTCAACTCTATTCAAAAAATACACTCAAATGTTGACCTTTTAGCCCATGGAAATCAATGACGGCCACAGCACAAGACTGCGGCCGTGGAAACACCGAAAGCAATCGCTACCGGGCTAATACAGATTTATTGAATGTTAATGGCAAATTGCGTACTGGAAGTTCCCTTTCTGGTAACTAAAACGAGATTCAACTTAGTAAATTAAAAATAGAACTTTTTAGGAAGCCTCGCAAAACAAAACAATTATTGGCAAATAATTCATCAGCGATAAAACTTCCGTGAAATAAGAAATAAAATAGCATTTTAAAGTTTTTCCTTTGAAACAAGCCTGAAATACGCTGCCAATGTTTCAAAATCACGTTACTAGTGGGAAAAATAACCTTTGAAAAACTTACATTATTTCAAAATACGTAAAATGGGCTTCACGTCCAGCACTAAGAGCACAAGAAAACATTCGAAGATTGATGATGATATCTCCAAATTGATTTCAAGGAACACGACGTAAAATAGCATTCGCCATGTTTTTAGCGACTAGAGATATAATGGAAGCACTCTTCTCAGAAAAAGCTGCAAAAGAAGTTCAGCTTTGGCTTGTTATCGTGAACAGCATAATCTATCGTACCTGGGTTTGTATTCAATCTCCCGCTAAGCTTTCATCTAGCCGTAGAGCAGTTTGAGTATATTTTCATCCACTGGAGCCAAACGTAGCGAGAAGTTCCATCAAGATCGCAATGAGATCATGAACAATACAGTCTCAATATGCTCACTGAGAGCTGATGAAGTCAGAGAGTAAAGCGCGCCGCCAATAGCAACCAAATGGACGTAATGACTGCAATGCAATACTCTCTATTTTGGTGCGATACATTGGCAGCCAGATTACGATCAACTCGGAACCTAATTTTGCCTGGTGCCACGAATGCAAACAAAGCGACGTCGATGGGGCCTAGACAGCAGCGAGATGCGCGGAATGCCGTAATTGCGCGGACGTCCGCCGTGCTCAGAGAGACCTACGACTGCAGTGGCTCGTGCTTCCACCGCCTTCTCATGGGAGCAAGGAACGAGAAAGCTTCATAGCTCCTGTACAATAATGTAAGAAAAATCATGCCTTTAAGGCTCGTAAATCAGAGCAAACCATGTTTCTAGCACATAATCACCGGAAGAAAAAATATCACGGTTTTATAAGTATTGATAGACGATCATGCAATGTGAGCAGCAATCGCAGTACACCGAAAATGTAATCAGTCGTTTGCTTCTAATACGCTGTTACCTAGATACTGCAAAAAAAGCAAAAATTCTCTGCACAGTCAGTGTATACTTGTTCAAACTGCGAAGGCTTTAAGCAACACTCAAAAGGCACATCTACAATCGCTCGGGAGTAAATCGAGAACGCTCTCTAAATGGCTTAGCGAGTTCAGGGGAAAAATGTTGCGAGCACAACTGTGTTAACTGGCCAGCAAATCGAGAGGTCTTACTGAACTTCAGCGCATTTGAGGAACACAAAAACAACGAGAGCGAAACTTGACAGCTTGCGTGCAAAGCGAGGCCTCGGCTGGTGCAACCGAGCCGTAGAAGCTGCTCTCGAGCAACGAGATTTGATTAGATAACTTTAAAGGAGTTCCTAAGCAAAAATTAACGGGGAACTAAGCTATGAAAGCTCGCTCATAAATCCTAATGAACAAAAAGTCTGATATTTGGTTCTTGGTTCATATTGTTTACGAGCAACATCGTTCGTATGATTCGTATTTTCCGACACGCCCTAGAATTTTCCACAGCCACGGAAACTCCATCCTCCCACGCTTTCTGTTGGTAATATGGCACTCAGCGATAATATGGCACTCAACCCCGTACAAGAAGTACAATAACGGTATGAGTATGTGAGATACAGCTCAAGCTGTACGTGCGACACATTTGACACGACGGCTTGTCGTCAAATGATCTCCACATTTCTGAAGCCAGACCGACAGCACTGAGGTGCTGCAACAGCTGGACGATCAAATTCGAGTTCTTGTCGTGCTCTCTGTGTTGTTGAAAGACTTTCGAAAGACGACGCAGGAAGAAATAATTCAACTCGAGACTCCAAGGTTTCAAAGGAAGCTCGCCAAGATGGAAAACTTTGGAGCGTCAAAACAGCATAGATGCTTCGATTGCATCAAAGGCGAGTATCATGGAGACCAGGGTTGGATGAAAACCAGGGTTGGATGAAAACCAGGGTCGGATGAAAACCAGGGTCGGATGAAAACCAGGGTCGGATGAAAACCAGGGTCGGATGAAAACCAGGGTCGGATGAAAACCAGGGTCGGATGAAAACCAGGGTCGGATGAAAACCAGGGTCGGATGAAAACCAGGGTCGGATGAAAACCAGGGTCGGATGAAAACCTGGGTCGGATGAAAACCAGGGTCGGATGAAAACCAGGGTCGGATGAAAACCAGGGTTGGATGAAATTTGACGCTAGTCAAAAAACAGAACGAGTCGGCATCGAGGCAATAGAAAAAGCTGTAGACTACCAGGAACATGTCACAGTTAAGCACGCGTAAGAAGTGCAATTGAAGACACATGTGAAGCATTGTAAAGGCCAGTCCTCGGACTTAGCGGAGTGCGGCACATAAGACGGCGATCAAGGCCACGATTTCATGATCACACAAAGCTGCGTCATTTGGAGCTAATTGCCGTTTTGTTGCTGCGTGCTTACAGCATCTCGAGGCCATGCTTACTAACACAGATCGCCAGGCCTCGCTCCTCACCGTCAACACGACCCAAGGCTGCAGCAACCCCCTGCAGCGCGAGCTGTAAACAGCTGCACCTGCTGCACGCACACACATAGCGCTGTGTACACCCCTGCCCAGGTAAACAGGGTCGCCGTCTACACAGGTGTGCCTGTCGCACGCACATAACACACATGGAGACGCTACCAAAGAAATCACTGATTCTGGGGAAGGAAGTTCTTCCTATTGCAAGTCTGCCTCAAGTTCGCGGAAACTTTTCTGATGACCAAGTTTTGTCAGGATCTCATGCTTGTTTGTTTCTGGTAGTTCGCTGGCGTGTGTCCGGGCCCATTAGGAGAGCGCGAACTTTGATTACGGCTCGCACAATCGCTAACGAGGGTCAAAAGGAACGAACATAAAAGGAAAGAAAATATTAGATTATAAGGTAGTTCAAGGTTCCCAAACTACAACAATGGTGTCCCGTAGAGAAAAATAACTGAGGCACCATTCAGCACAGAGTGAAGGGAACGATAAATCTATGCACATAAATGTGTTTTCCCA
This sequence comes from Morinoia aosen, assembly GCA_030386875.1. Taxonomy (NCBI): domain Eukaryota; kingdom Metazoa; phylum Arthropoda; class Malacostraca; order Amphipoda; family Talitridae; genus Morinoia; species Morinoia aosen. Next base: position 58,566,648 of record CM059558.1, read on the forward strand.
CACAAAATCCCTTTGGCTTTAAAACAGTTCTTTCGAAGAAATTTTAAGAAACAGGATGAAATTCGAAAAAGAAAGTAATAAGTACGAAACACAAAGACAGCAGTAAGCCGAAAAATGTAGTCGGAAACAAAAATTTTTACTATATTTCAACAAAAGGAAGTTTTATCCAAATCTCAGCACAGGGCCTCACATTTCCCCCCCTGGGAGCGCTAATTCCCTTAGATACAATAGTTGTATCCCTCTTATAAGAAAAAACAGAAAGAAAATGCACTCGTTTTATGACAAACATTTTTTGTAACATCATACTCGATTTTAATATTAATTAATCCTTGTCCGTGTGACTATGCTTTTGTAGACGATTGCCATCAGCAAACTTCTTAAGGTAGTTAACGGTGGAGAACATGTCATTTCTGTAGGACCACACGGCCACTGCTCACTACGAGGCAGAGTGAAAAATTTCAACAAAATACAGGACACCTCAAAGCTCCAGAAAATGCATGAGAATTGCAAATGAAAAGATCTATTCTCTAAACAATCATTCCAATTAAGTCGGGAAAAGACTGCTACGCTGAAAGATTCAGCGCGACGAAGACTGCCACGCTGTACTTTTACAAGCTGAGTACACACTCCCCCAACCACCGCCGCCAAAATCCAACTTGATAACGAGCGTAAAACTTGAGAATTGATGGAAGGAAGGACATCATTCTTCATTTTTTCAATGATGAGCTGCTCTCATTAGCACAAAGCGTGTCTTCACGGGCCATCGTACTTCACTTTGTTGGTTTTACTGCATGCTCCGATACCACCTCATAATAATTTTAAAGTAGGCTCATAAGTTATTTTCTTATATTGCACAACAATTACCTCTACGAAGAAATGTCATTAAAATTTTGCTTGACAAGGAAAGGAATAAGGAAAAAATTTCAAACAAATTTTAAAATTTCCGGCATAGCTGGTTAAGATAAAAAAAGCAAGCTGCGTATTCGAAACATGGTTCGAAAAAAGAAGCACTTCGTGAAAAAATGTCAGCAGACTTGCCGAGGGCACACAGAGTTCCCTCGGCAGCAAGTTGAGCTTGAAATGCACATCTTTAACATGCAGCAGTTGGAACAAAAAATTATCCACGGAAGAGGACACTTTTGAGGACCTTTGGAACGGTGCCGAGCGCACACTAAATTACGGAAAGAATCAAATCGAGCACATTTAACTCCGATCGTTTTTGTGACCGGAACCCAAGAAATGCGAGGGGAACTCAAAAAGTGAGGACAGGGATCTCAAACGGCATTAAATAAAATAGAAAATGTGTTCTTGACGCTGTGAAGGAGGCTCAAGAGGGACTAATTTTGTGGCAAATGACCATCTTTACGACGAGGATCGTGCTCAGTGAGGGCCTCCGCAGTGCGGCCGATGTAAACTGAATGGATGCAAGAATAAAAATGCCCTAAAAATATGTAGGGCTCAATCGAGGAGGAATTTAATGAAGCGCCGTGACCTACGCTCCATATTTTAGAGCGCGATTTTTGTTCAGGCTAAGGAAGAGCACCTGATTACAAATCGCGTTACGCTCAAGTGAACGCAACTTGCGCTTTTCTGAACTTGCTTCAACGCGAGAATATTTTACACGCACCAGAGAATACTTGCACAAGTTTGGCAGCATCCCCACCGTCCAGCACGCGAGCTAATGGGGTCAGTGCCGCCGCAGCAAATGTTGCAAACGTCGTCCTGTTCGTGGGACACTCGCAGCTGGTAGAAATTTCTGGAGCATTTTGGTAACATCTTGAATAAATCATTATAAAATATTATCAATAGCAGATAAGAAAGCGATGAAAAAATAGGACCTAATATTTTACTGTAATTTCAAAATTGTGTGAAACACAATGAAATGTTACCAATAGAAAAAAAGAAGAAGAGCCAAAAAATAATTATGCTGTCCAGGCTTGCATGAATTTACATTATTTTATGGTTAAATTTAATACTATTGTGATAAGACAGCATTGGGGGGTAGATTAAATAAATTAGTTTAAGCCTCCTTAACTCCAACAAAGGGATTCCAGAAAAAGGGAGGATGAAGGCACCATATTGTTATGAGTTGAGGGAACGCTAAATCTATGCTCAAGGTGTTTCCCCCCCCCCCCCCCCCTTGACAGTAAAGTAAGTTGAAACATTAAGTTGAGGAGGGAAGATATGAAACAAGATATGAGTTTAAGAAGAAAGTTAAGCGGTGCTGAAACACGGGACAGCAGTGAACCGAAAAAAGATGATCTGAAAAAACAAAGAACATTTAATTCCAACAGAATGAAGGCCTACCTAATTCTCGGCTGGGGACCTCACATTTTCATGATTTTTGGGATCATATTACAGTTTTGTGGAATGAATATTTGCTCATAAACGAGGGCAACTAACTTGCTTTGAATGAAATCGCCGCTACAGAGAGTGGGCGTTCACTGTCGTTCGCAATGAAATTGAAATTGCTCTCTGGCCACACGCAGACCATTTCACTAAAGGCAATAGTGAGAATTTCCCCATAAGCAGTGAGCAACTGTCATCTGCACAAAATAGATGAAATGAAGTTGACCGGTAGAGCCTACGTTCTTACAATAGGAGCAGCATGTGTGGAGCAAGCTACTAGCTTCCGTCACGATAACAGACAAGACAATAAATAAAAATACGGCTCACAACATCAAGAGACCCACAGTAGTTCCCGACATCTTTTTTAGCGGGTACTGACCGGGTATGGCAGTCATTTTAACACTGCATAAGATCACAAAAACTGTAAAACTAGCAACTAAATTTTTTCAAGAGAATTGATTGAAAATTAGAAATGGTGTTTATAACGGATGGAATGCTCAGTATTGTAAGCAGAATATTGCAATGAAATTATTCAGTGCACAAGTATTTTCATAGCGGCAGTGAGACCTCCCCTCCCGAACGAGGAGGGAAAGCGGTTAACGCTAGCCGTGAGCTGCCTTGCACTGCCTCGTGCCGACTATTGTCACACCAGCGAAGCAGATCCGAACAGCACCACCTCTACGTAGCTGGTCACCTAGACTAGCTACCTCCTTTCAAACCAGCGTTATATGGCTGTAAGAAATTCCTGTATACGAGAGTGTAAATAATTTATTTCAGGGAGCGAGTTGTGCGAGCTGTCTTTCAAAACTGCCTAAAATAATTTCACGCACGCGGGTGAAAAAAACGCCGACATGATGAACGTAAAAACGCGCCGGGTCATCTAATAAATATCTGCAACTAGCAAGCGAATTTATGCGGGGAAACTTTCCGTAAAGAAAAATAAATCAATCCCGCGCTCCAATTAATTCGGCAGCCCTTAAATCGCGCGTAAAACTTCGGCCATAATTTGCCCAGAAAATACGGCACTCTCGGTACATAATTTCGCAGACTGTGAAGAACGCGAAAACTATGCCTGCAAATTGGGTCGCCCACTTTATTAATTCCCAACGTAGGAACCATAAGACAGATTCCCAAGTATTGAAGCCGTGGCTCATTGAGGAGCCAAGCGGGTTACCGCAGCCCGGGTGTGGCGATAATCTGACCGGAACACGCGATGATTTTTGAAATGATTGCCTGATTGGAGGTTAGGGATCACAAGGCCAATTTTTCATCGTGCAGCGGATCAAATGCTGAACGAACCCAGTGAATTAGTGGGGCAATAAACCCCGATCACACCAGAGAACATCGACCAGGATCCAAAAGGCAGACGAAGTTATTTTTCGTTTAAGCGATTAGGTATCGCTCATGTATCCTCTGTAAAACATCATCATTATCGTGTTATTCAACAGCGAAATGAAATACATTAACGCTGTTGCAAAAGTTTAGTAACATTTATAACAAGTCAGCACGACTGCCGCAAGCGTCAAAGAAACTGTCATTGCCTTCAACATAATATGAACACAGTTGAACTGAGTGTTATTTTCATTCATCAGTTTCGTGAACTATAACCTAAACGATATTTGTGATCAATTTAAGCGTACAGTTAGACTACCCAGGATGTGTTTTGAAACAATAACTACAAGTTCATGGGGTGAGAATATTTCAAGTTATTTTAGAACTCGTACTTCGATGTGAGCGTCATAATACTAAACCATTATTCATCGACACTTTCAACAAGATGAAACGCTAGGTCATTCAAATATACGAGCTCACAACAATATTGAATCTATGTACTAACAAATGATTAAATCGCATCATAGAGATGAAAATCGTCGTACTCTAACGAGTACGGCAATAGGAGGGAGGATTAGAATACTCCTCGAATACGCCTCGAATACTCACCTATTTTTTGGCGCCAACTAAATGGACAAAAAGACTTTTTCATCCACAGTTGATTCGCATTTAAAAAAACTCGAAGATAAATCATCACTTTTTCGTCTGCCCATAAACTGCGTACGAGTACATGGCAACGTACGCTCGAAAATACTCATCGTACTACCGAACTCATTCAATTCTTCCCTCAAACTCATGTCATGGATGAGATAATCGAAAACAACTACTCTCATTCCCATACCAATCACAGTTGTGTTGATAAATAAACACACGAGAGAACCTGGGTACACGTGCGTTCCAAGCTGTAACTTGAACTGAGATTAGGTCTTCGAGGGCGAGTTGGAGTGCAGCCAAGCCCATCGGGCGGCAGTCAAGGGCTGAGATCTACAAGCTGACTGCAGCGGGAGTACCTCAGGTTGCGTCGCCTAATGCGGGCTCGAAGGCAGTCCTTTACTCTTCAAAGACCGAGCAGGCTTGCTGGGCTCTGTATTATTCAGAGCGCTGCAGGCCTGGGCCCTTACAATGCTTCAGATTTCAATGTTAAAGGCAAAGGTAAGGCCGAGCATTGCCCTCCCAGGTACCTTTTGCCAAATCTCAGAGCGCTAAGGGCCTTCACGCGGATATTTATTCATGAATTGCTGATCGCACGCTGCTGTCAAATGTATTTATTGTACATAAGTTTGTTCGATAACTTCGTAATAATAACAAAAAGGAATTGTAATAACCATAGATGCAATGCGTTCACTCCATCTTAAAAAATAAAAGTAATAATCTTATAGAAGAATAAATGATTCAATGTATCAGTAATATCAATGACAAGGCTCAAAATGAGCAGCCTCTCTAAAATTAGGGATGAGGTTATTAACGACGAGAAGTTTGTGACACTTTATTTTGTCAATTAGTAATTGATCCCAGATACTGAGCAAAAATTAGATTAGATTATTAGTTAATTTAAGCCTCCCTATCCGCAACAAATGCGATCCAAAGAGAGGAAGGAAGAAGGCTCCATTTAGTATGGAGTTAAGGGAATGCGGAATCTAGGCAGAAAGGGCATAGAAACAGTAAGATGGGAAAGAAGTTCACGAAAAAAGATCAGAGTTGAAGAAGAAAGTAGGAGGTTCTGAAACCAACGCTTATAGAGTGAACAGGACAGCAGTAAACCAAAAAAAGGCGGTCCATAACAAAACAAAAACCTTTTCTAATTCAACAAAAAGAAAGCCTACCTAACCTTTAGCTCGTGCCCTCAGGGTGTCCCCCTAGGAGCGCTAATTCCCATAAATATACAAGTTATATCCCCTGAGGGGTACTGAACAAAGCTAAAAGAATGTACGATTACTTGCAGGGAAGTTTATTCCTATGAATTATTTTCTTCATAGGCGTCGTGGAACTAACGTACGGAAACCTTCTTCATGGAGATCTAACTTTAAGTCAGTTTACACACTGCACCACAAAATCGCAAAATCCCCACACACTGCACATAAAAACCGCAAAATTGAAAGAAGCTCATGGATCGAGATTTAATTTGAAGGAAAAAGTAAAAGATGCTCAAAACATGAGGAGTGTGAACCGAAAAATGATGTTCCGAACGAAACCAACATATATCGTGTTCCGACCAATGGAAAACCTGCTTCATTTCCAGCTTCTCTTTGCATTGCTACTTCCAGTAAGGATAATAATTGTCATTCTCTTAAGGTTTTTTTCACGAAGCAGACTCCTTGCAATGGAAACTCACAAAATATCATAGAGCATGTTTTGGTTCTTATCCCTTCATTATCGACCATTTACTATCATTTAACAGTTTGCACTCTAAACCAACCCTTTATTTTTCGCGTACTAGGTTCTATTCAACAGTATTGTAGCATGGTTTTTTAAACACCTATGTTTACTCATCTTCCACGTACCTTTCAATGGCGTTTCCTAACGATCCCTGCACTCCTACGGCCCACAATACACTCAAGGTTGGTTTAGTTTCGCGCCCGGCCGTTTGTCCGATGTAACGGCCAGCTCAGCGGCTTCGCTGAGGCGCCATTGCAAGTTCCCAAGGAAAGACTCTTCCTACTGGTCCCGGTGGCGTAAAAGCTTCTCGAATGCAACATGCAAAAGTTATGAACTGTCTCATGCCCATCCAAACTCGCCTGATCCAAAGGCTAGTACCTAAGAGCCACTCAGGACGCTCTTTTAACGACATCGCGCTGCAATTCCAAAAGGTCGTGCGAGGCGGCTATTCTTCAGAGAATTTATCGGAACATTTTTACCAGATTTCTTGATATTAGTCACGCTGGAATTATGAAATCCAAGGTCAAGTTAGAAAATGGCATAGAATGGTATTTTACGTGTTACAAGCATATGAAGATGTGAGAATAAAACATATGAGTGCACATTTTCACACGGTAAATATTGAAAACGCGAGTAAACACTTTCTACACAATAAGTCGCTATTACAGTTGATGCTACTTGTCGGCAAAATAAATCTAAACACAAAATTGCATCATCTCAACACTTAAATGAATCCATCTCAGGAAGCATTGTTTATTCAAGCCCAGGTTAGATTAGATTAGTCGTTAGTTTTAGCCTCCCTACCCAGCATTCAAGCCCAGGTTCCACAATCGTAGGAAACTTGGCGAAATATCAATACGTGGAAAGAGCGAAATTGAAGTCAGGCGGTCGGCGTCCGGAGGCAATAACTCACGATACAGGCCATCGACTTGCGTTGGTTTATGCGCGTGGTCACAAATTCAAGAAATTCGACATCGAGTTTGAAAATACGACTCGGCGTAAGGTATATAAGATGATTTAGCAGATTGTGTTAGGAAATGAGTTATACCTCGGACATAGAAATGATGGAATTCAAATTTTACATACACCCGCAATAACCTACCTACGAATCAACTCGTCATGTTCCTGAATTGTTGGCTGATCATTTGAAACGGCGTTTACAGCAAACCATCGCTGTACAGACATGTTCCATTTTTTAAGATTTTTGTTGAAAAATATTGAAACCAGAACACTGCTGAATGATCAAATTATTTCTGCTTGAGATTATTTCTACGATACGGCGTGAGGTAGCATACAAACTGCTTGTGTTAGAAAAATGCCTGAACTTTAGAGCAATTCTAGATCAAAGCATTTTCCTCAGAGCAACACTGCAAGGAAAAAATTTTAATTTCAATACAATCTCGTCTTCATTCACATTCATGGTTGCTCGGACAGATTTCACCAGCTGCTCGCTATTCACATCTGTCGTTACATTGATAACAAGTGTGAGGCAGAAGAACGACGTTCAAATACAAGTTATTCAAAACGGCTGACAGGTTTTGAGTCTGAACCGCAGCCTCTGATATATTCTTTAACACGTTAGTTGCGATGGGTTAAACCGAAGTTCAATATTCAACTTGAATTTAAAGTCAAAAGTGATAAGCAAATTTGTAAATATCAAACATTAACTGGGCCTGTTAAATACCATTAATTTAGAAAGGTTGTTAGAATTTTTCAAAACGACCCATCGATGGGTCGTTTCGCAGCAGGAAAAACCTAAGCACGACCCACCGGTGGGTCGTGTCGCAGTCAACGTGTTAAAACAAAAGAGAAAGTCTAAGAGATGCTGTTTCGCTCTTCAAATAATACTAAGTTTAGGGTTACTTTTCCACCAGTCTCTATCAACTTTCGCTGTTCAAATACTTTTAAACGAAAAAAAAAATAACTAAATGCCTCATTGTTTGAATACGGCAATGAGGCGAAGCCAGTTGGAATAAAACGAAAGTCTCCTTCTTAAAATTTACTTGAAAACAAAGACCAGGTTCAAGGCAATCAGCTCAGTCAATTCTGAGATTTCTCCAGGTCCGGTTTTCGCGAGATAAAAGTATCGGAGTAATATGGAAGCAAGAGACCATTCCAAGAAGCCCGCTTTGGGGTGCCCAAGATCCTGCCTGGAAGGGAGCCAAGACTGCCATGAAAGAACCCCTCGATCGCCCGTCCTGCGCTACCTCCTCATCTGTAGTGGCACTCGCGGTGCTCTTCGTTTTATATATTTATTTGTATTTTATTCAAGGAGATGCCACAGTTTAGGATGAGCTAGTATTCCACCTAAATTGGTTTGAGATACAGCGATGTTCAAACTAAAGATTAACGACTCAACGAATCACAAGGGAGGGCAAAATCCCTGGCTTATGGAGTGAACTATATTATACACTCATCTGAGAAAGTACGGACTATACAGTCAATTGAGATCATCGAACTGTTTTTCTTCCATTAACCTTATATTCAAGTGCAAATATAGTCGTACAAGAGCGCCGTAAGAAATATGCAGTATTACAAGTGCCCCACATTCATTTCACAAAATGAAGGCCGTACGATGAACAACAGAACTTTCATTTATCTTGAGACCCCCAAGTGAAGGGACGGTCTATCTCATGATCAGGCAATTGACACACATGACGGTACATGCCAGAATGCGAGGACAAATTTCCCGAGAGTATCGCAGGGGTAACGCTCCAGAGACTCCTCTCTCTCCCAAGCTGTGCGTAAGTAAAGAAGCGTCATGTCGAGACGATATGTTTAGTTAGTATTCTGAGCCTAGATTAACCTTCCCCACACTTATTAACTTCTCTCGCACACACCTTTTCACTCGGAGCACGAAAAAAACCATCAACCTTATGAAAGACTATTAGACTATTAATTAGTTTAAGCCTCCCTGTCCGCAACAAATGCAATCCAAACAGAGGAAGGGGGAAGGCACCATTTACTATGGAGTTAAGAGAACGCGTAATCGATGCAGGAAGGGAATAGAAACAGTAAGTTGAGAAAAAAGATTATGAAACAAAATAAAAGTTGAAGAAGAAAGTAGTAGGTGCTGAAAAACAGGACAGCAGTGAACCGAAAAAAGATCGTCCTTGACATAACAAAAAAATCTTATTTAAACATAAAGAAGGCCAACTTAATTCTCAGCTCGAACCCATACATTTTCCCCCGGGAGTGCTAATTCCCATAGATACTATAGTTATATCCCCCTGAGGGGATCAGCATTATAAAAATAAAATATTCATCAGGTATCATGTAAGCGAAGTAGCTCTAGCAGCGCAAGCTCTGCTGGCTTTCCTATCACACTGCTTTTTACGGATTCAATTAGAGTGTGTACCGTATTTCGGTTAAAAAAACACGGTGCACCAAGTCTGTGAAATGTTAACCTCACATACGAACGACGAGGGAATGCTGTATCTCATCTGCCATCAAAGGAACGACCAAAACATGGCCGGCAGTTCTAATATTCATTAAAAACCCAAAATTGGCGCACTTCCGCCCCAGCGCGCAAATAAGCACGAGCGGGCAAATGTTCAGTGTGCAATAACAGCTCGCTAATTTGATGAACTATCGCATGCAATCGCCGCTCCTCGCCCGATAATAAATTGAGGCGCCGAGGTGAATTCGATTGCGCTAGGATAACAACTTTAGCTGCACGACCGAGCTAAATTCAATCTTTGTTCAAACTCATGTTCAATTGAAGGAATTATCAGACCCAGTGAATTTAGCGATAGAATCGTCTCTCCAAATTTCTTTCATCGTTTCCAGGTAAATGAGTAAATATACTGAATATAGAGAGGGGACATCAGTTCCTGTAATATAGCATTTAAACCAATTCAGTAATTTCTCCTGTAAACATTAACCTGCTTTGACCTATTAAATTGGCAAACATTAAGCGCATTGTTAAATGAGAGAGCATTCTACACAAATCCTGAAACACGGGTTCTCAACAGAGGCGAACATTATTACTGTTGCACAGCTACGTAATCATTTCATTCGACCATCTTATTTTGCACGTGTATTTGCGGTATCGACAGCGCCAGAACACGCTTGAAGCATAGCCTCTAAAAATACACTCTTAGATGATTACTCAACAAATGAGCATCAGACTAGCACAAATCTCACTGCACTGAAGCACTTGGACCGAAATTTCACTTAAGTGTAAATTAACCACCAACTATTTCCACACGACGAACTCACTGAAAATATTCACTGTAGAATTAATGACATTTATGTCACCGCTTGCACAATGAAACGCAAAGATCGAGCAGAAGTAAGGCGCGCCACCATGGAAAGCGTGATTCGGAAGCCAGACAGACATGGTGGTTCCAATTATGGCATCCATGGAGCAATAATTTATTGTGACAGCCATGGGCTAATTGCGGTAGCTGTGGGGCAATTACGGCAGCCATGGGGCAATTACGGTAACCATGGGGCAATTCCGGTAGCCATATGTCAATCACAATAGCTATATGGAAATTACAGTAGCCGTGTGACAATTACGATAGCCACATGGGAATTACGGTAGCCATATGGACACCGCAGCGCGAGTTGAGTGGCTTGCGGCTCGGGAGACTAATATTTCAACACAATGGCAAATCCGCTTATGAGAGACCGAGGATTTTGGCTGACAACCAGTCTAAATAATCCGCTCAAACACGGCGCCATCTTTTAGACCGCATTTATACCCGCAATAAAGCAATGTTTATTTTGCTGTTTTCCAGACATCAAACTGGCGGCTATTACATTTCGCTTACCAATCGTAGTCGAAGCAATCGCATGGCGAAGAAGAAGAAATAGAATCAAGTCTGAAACCATGCGAAAAAGAAATGTATTTAAGCGTGCATGTTGCTTCCGACTATAGCACAACGATTTCACATACATGACATCATTGGAAAACAAATTTAACTCAAGCCTGAGCATGACGCCCTCATGTGTTCAAGTTGGCCATTGGGAAGAAGGGCAGACCCGGCAAATGCCGCAAGTTCACTTCTGGAACGCAAGTTACACGTACTCTATCCAGACTCGGGCAATTTAGCCGCACACGCTCTTTGTCTGACGTGTGGTTGTGAGGCAAGACCTTCGCGCTACTCCACTTCATGAAATAGAAGCGGAAAACTTTGGCAGTTTTCAGGCGGTGCCACGCCGGCAGGGAGCGAGGGAGGGGGATGGTAAAGGCTCTCGTGCCCATCGATAAATCTTTCTCAAAATTCCCAGCTTAAGCTTTGGGTCTTTTCCTGCCCACTGCCTCCGGTGCATCTGCGGCCAGTAGCACAGTCCACACGCAGTCGCCTCCACAGAGGGTGGCAGTAGGGGCTACTGCCACTGTCGTCCCAAAAACTTCCTCGGTCTAGAGAGTGAGTCGTAGGTACAGAGAGACGGTAGCAAATGTTCGAATAGCTCTATTAGTTGCTAGAGACATGGGTTTCAAAATGACAAAATCTTGACGCCGTTTTCTGATGGTTTTAATTAGCGGGGCTTGGTACTGTATGATTCTAGGGTCCTCATACTCGTATAATGCTGCTAATAATGGCCAAGTCATACTAAGCCCACACTCGCCATTGTAATTGTAACAGGTTTTTCAACAGTAATGATGTCTGATAAAAATTTTCAGGTAAGAGAAAAGAGGGGTAACTCGTGCTAACCTTCAACTGATCGAATGTAAGACTTCACAAGAATGTTTTTCCGCTTTATTTTGCACTACACAATAAGAACTAAGCACCAGTTGCTGGAGCATCATGAGCGCTGTATCGCAGGTGGAATGTAAAAAGCGTTGTGCGTAGCAAGAATTGCAAATATAAGGTGAATTACTTTGGTGAACGAATGGTACAAAGGTTGAAACATAAGTTTTAATGTACAAAGAAATTTTTGACGAACAAATACGAAATATTTGCATAGGAGTGAAAAATATTCAACCATTGAGATATTCGACACACATTTTAAAAACAACATTAGTTAGCGACGACATGAATTAGAAAAGAACGAGAATCCTGAAAGTCCACGTATGTCATAATGACATTAGTTAGAAACGACATGAACTTAGAAAAGCGCCTGAAAGTTCTCGCGTGTCAGCATACTAGAATCTGCGGGCCGTTTGGTGCGGCGTCTACAGGTGGCAGAGACGGCGGTGAGGCGCGCGACGCGATGCCTGTGACGCGCAGCGAATGAAAAGCGCAAAAAAATACCAGGAAGTAGCAAAACGTGCAGCCTGTGTTATTAGTCACTTCAATAACAAATGAGCCAAGTTGAAGAAAAAATTGAACATAGTTGACATTTTGATGCACGTGCAAAGTGTAGATGGTAGCAATATATCGTAGGTATTGTTGCCGATTTGAGACGCTGGAACTATGCCAAAAAATTTCAGATTGCTACGTTAATTTTTAAAACCTAGAAAATTTATGCGATGCGATAGTATGTTTTCCATAAAATAATTCAGACAAAATGAGTGATCTGAGCGATACATAAATTTATAGCCTATAAGGTACACAAACAAAACTGTTATGTCCCGAGTACGAACCGTTAAGTTTTCGCCACAAAAAAGAGTAAAGGGCGGTTGGACGTGAGAGCTTACACCGAACTCTGCTATCAGGAAATTTCAAAGCTCAGCAGTATACAACGCGCCAGATGTCGATGTGTACCCAGCGAGGGCTCGACCGTTACAAAAAAGAGGCAACACCGGCTCCCAGGGGCAGCGTGGCAGGACGGCAACAGCGGATGGCAACAGCGTGGCACCAGCATGGCACCAACATGGCACCAGCGTGGCACCAATGTGGCTGCGGATGGCAACAGCAGCCCGGTCTCAGCAGGCTGGCAGCTGGGCCATAGCCACAACAAACAAGGGCGATCGGCGAGTGGCAGCGAGCGAGTGGCAATGAGTGGCCACGACGATACTGCGGACGTCAACTTCAACGGCTATGATCAGCCGCAGTAACTCCTGCAGCACGACAGCTATTTAAAGGGTTCGACGAGGGTTAGGGCATCATCATTATAGAGCGTAACTCCGACGTTAGAAGGTCTCATCGTGCCACTTCATTAGATGTGTTAAATTTGCATACGGCGAGGCACTCCGTATTTGACTCTGACTCTGTGTTAACTTCACTTAATAATTTAACGTACAATTCGAGACCTTATTATAAAACTTCGTCGCCGCTGCATACTCAAGTTGCGTGAGACCTAAGTAACAATTGTTCCTATATATATTTGCTAGTCTCATCTACCCCATTGTCATATTTGTGTACACCTTTCATCATAACAAGTAAAAATGACGTGGCCACGTTGAAAGAATCGTGTTTTCTTTCGGAAAATAACTCTTTGATTTTTAGACTTGAAAAGATGAGAAAAATTGAAAAACCTTGAACTTGGATTCTAAAAGAAAAGGAGGCTATAACAATTGGTGGACAGCGAACGTGGGATCATAACCCAATAACGCTCAACGTCTCCGCAAGGGACCTAAAGCCACGCTACCTATTCAAAAAAAAAAAATTTTGTAACGTAAATTAAATGGCCCAAGTAATTATTTAAATTCATTCATCTCATTTATAATTTGTAATATTTCCCTAGAAATGTGTATGTCCTCATGTCACTTGACTTGCGTATTGATTTATTTCTTTACTGTGTGTATTAATTCATTTAATTCGTTTTATTAACTTAGCCCTATTGATTTATTTCCTTATGACATGTATTAATCCATGCAAAACCGCTTCCGTAATAAGATTATTGTGCTCTTTATTTTGATGCCATTGTATCCATGTGTGTTGCATTATTCATTGATTTAACCCGTTTTATTAACTGATTTAACCCGTTTTCCTATTGATTTGATCCGTTTTATAAGATTATTGCGTATTCTATTTTTGATATTTCGTGTCTATGTGCATTGCTTTTGTTGGATCTATCCAATTATTTCTGTGCATTTGGAAACTTATTGTGCGAAAGATTCAATTATGTCTGTGTATTTGGAAACATATTGTACGAGATATTGCATTTAAACTTCTAATTTGAAACTCTAAATTGCTATCAGTGTTCATTGTGAACCTATTTTGCCTCGCCAATTTTGCCCTAAATAACTGTTGGAATCATGGCAGGGAACGATAATGAAGATAACCAAAATAACAACGGTGAAAATACTCAAAACAGTTTTGTCACTTTAAATCATGCAATTGATCTGCCTAAATTTAACGGCGAAGGCTGTGTAACTTCATTTTTAAAACACTTTCAGACCAGAGTTGACATCTACACGAATGACATCGATTTGCAATGTCGTTATTTGAAAAATGCTCTTACCGGGAAGGCTTGGGATTCTTATGTTCTTAAATCGGACCAATTAGTCACTCTGGAAGATGTCAAGACTTGGCTTATTTCTGTTTACAAGGGGGCCGTGAATTATAGAAAAACCGTTCATAAAATCCTATTTAGTCTGCGTCAAGAGAATGATGAGAGTGTCAATGCATTTGCAACTCGCGTTCTAGCTAGCTGGAAAGACGTGTTCGGCCAAGAATGGCACTACGAGGATGCCAATGCACAAAAGATTCTAATCCCGACTATCATTAAAAATATGAATCCCAAGATCAGTGAAAAATTATCACATGATTTTGACCCTGAGAGTGTGACAAAACTCTTAGATAAAGCGAGATCTATTGAGGAATCTTTGATCGAAGAAAGATCTTTGTTGAACCGCAAAAGACGTGCCCACGAGAGTGATGTAGTGGTGGAGAAATGTCAATACAATTCACCACAAAAGCGAACGTTCCAGCCTAAGAATCCATTTAAATGGCAGAGTGCTTCACACCAAAAGGCACGCCCCTTTAATAATTATCAACGTAAATTCAACGGCCATCCGAGTCAGAATGGTGACATTGCCGCAGTAAAGTCAAAAAACTACTACAGCAACCGAAAAGCTTTTCCCCCGTGATTTTGCTAAATGTTGAACAGAAAAAATGCTCCACTTTCGTTGATTCAGGCTCTTCCGTGACTCTTGTGAAATCTTGTGTAATTAACAAATTATTCAAAACTCCACCCCGAATTAAACGATGCACTAAAGTTCTTTGTTCTGTAAATGGAGATAATCTCCACACTCGAGGTACGATTGACCTGAAATTTAAACTAGGTGATGTTGAGTATTGCCATTCTGCTATAATTGTGGAAGATTTTTACTTCCCTGGAGCTGTCTTGATAGGCCGAGATTTCCTTAAAAGGTTCGGCGTTGAAATAAAATACAGTCAGAATGAGAAAGGTCACGTGAGAATTAACAATAAAGTTTACCCATTTCAATCAGTTGCTGCTTCTAATTCAGTAAATTTTGTGAAACAATCTGAGGATGCATCATTCAGTGTCGCAAGAATGTCACATGATCTGACTGTTGAAGGAGGCACGTTATGTCATTCCTTTTTGAGAGTTCCCAAGCACATGAATGGAAAGACAGTCGTTCTAAAGCAGAGCGTTACATGCAAAGGAATAGCAGTGCCCCGCACGTTAGCCAAAGTCCGTGATGGTACCGTGCCTGTAGTTTTTGTAAATTATAATGATAAGAATGTTCTTGTGCCTAGAAATAAAATTTGTGCTAGTTTAGATGTTGCCATTGAGGACCCAGAGCCTGGCTCAGACGAAAGCGAAAGTGATGCTCGAGCTCAGGCACAGCGCAAGGCCTATGATGCCGTGGCGACAGTGCATGACGCCAGACGAGAGCCCGCTCTGACTGAAAGCCCCTTGAGTCAGTGCAACCCTGAGTTACTGCCTAACAGTGAACTGTTGCCAGTCGCAGAGAAACGAAATGAACCTGAATTCAACCGGATGATTGACGATGTTGACTTATCCCATTTGAACTTAGATCAGAGAACGACCCTTGTAAATTTGATTAACAATCATAGGAATGCGTTCGCGGTTGGAGACGAGATTGGTCATGCGCGAAATGCTGTACATAGATTAGACATTCAGGGTCATGAGCCAATCAATACGCCCCAATATCGAGTTCCTCACGCTACAAAACAATTAGTTGAAGAGCATGTCCAAGAGATGCTGAAACAGAAAGTTATAGAGCCAGCTTACTCCCCATGGTCGTCACCTATTTTGACAGTCAGAAAAAACGATGGAACTCATAGGATAGTTGTCGATTTTCGTCTTATCAACAAAATAGTTAAGAAAGACTCTTTCCCTATTCCGCATATGACTGACACCCTCGAAAGTCTAAAGGACTCAAATTTATTCACGACCCTTGATATGCGAAGCTCCTATCATCAGATCGAACTGTCCCCAGAGAGCAGAGACATTACCGCTTTCAGAACGCCTACAGGTAGTTACAGGTACTGCCGGTCACCCCAGGGTCTTATCACATCCGCAGCTGCACTTCAAAGAGCAGTCAATATGGCTTTTTCCCCATTCATTTCAAAATTTCTGTTCTGTTACGTTGACGACATCATCATCTATTCAAAAAATTTCGAGACTCATGTCGAACATTTGGATAAGGCGTTACTTCAAACAGCTGCTTCAGGTTTCAAATTAAGTCTCAAGAAATGCCAATTTGCGGCCAGTAGCGTGACTTTCCTTGGTATCAAAGTCAGTTCAGAGGGACTAACTCCCAGACCTGACAAAGTACGAGCTTTAGCGGATGCTTTGAGACCTAGGAGTGCTAAAGAGGTGAAGAGATTCTTAGGCTCTACCGGATTCTTTAGAAAGTTCATTAAAAATTATGCTCATATCGCGGCACCTCTAACCGAGCTTACAAAAAAGACGAACTTATTTAAATGGACGGACGTCCATCAGCGAGCTTTCGATGACTTGAAAGATAAACTTGTGTCTGCGCCTATACTTAAATTTCCTGACTTTCAGAGAGAGTTTGTGTTGCACACTGATGCCTCGGGCATTGCAATTGGAGGAGCATTACTTCAGATGCATGACGGCATTGAGTTACCTGTAGCATACTATAGTCGAAAATTAAAAGGAAATGAACTTAAATATTCTGCAACAGAACTCGAAGCTCTCGCTATCCATGATTCCATCAAACATTATGATGCGTACCTGTACTTAAATGAGTTCGTCGTGGTAACTGATCACCGTCCCTTAACGTTCATTTTTGCTAATAAAACAGGTAATCACCGTATTTCAAGATGGGCTCTGCTTCTCCAGGAATATAATTTCTCTGTTCGGTACAAGCCGGGAGCACTACACCATTTACCCGACTATTTGTCTAGATCTGAAAGAATCGTCAATGCTGTCGTGGACACTGCTGAGTCAAACTGTAGTAATAAGAATGATCCTAAAATTAATGCTGATGTTCCTTCTAGAATTAAGCCTTGTTCTAATAATAATGCGACAGATGTTCCCGTCGACGACGTGTGCCCTCCACCCGTGTACAGTGAACGTGATAAGAGTGTTGCCGTCGAGGCAAAGCAATTGAGCCTGGATGATGTTGTTTCAGAGCAAGAAAAGGACTCACTTTGGTCTGGTGTAAGAAACTTGTTAACTGGCAATGACTTGGGTGATACTAAGATTTCAAACATTGACGAATATTTTATTGATGAGAACAATGTCCTGTGTAGATTGTCGAGAAAGAAACGCAGAAACGGTAGAAGTAATGTACAAATAGTCATTCCTAAGTCTTTAGTTAAGGTAGCTTTAAAGTTGAGCCATGACAACGATTTGTCCGCTCATATGGGTTTCCTAAGAACTCTTGAACGTGCCAGAGATAAATTCTTCTGGATTAATCAAATTCGTGACGTCAAAGACTATGTAAAGAAATGTCTAGCTTGCCAACGAACAAAATGGCAGGGTCAATTTAAAGTTCCCTTGGGAAAATTCCCTGAAATTTCATATCCCCTTGAAAGAGTTGCAGTTGACCTTGTTGAGCTTCCTGTTAGTTACGCAGGCAACAAATACCTTCTAACGATAGTTGATCATTTTACTAGGTATGTTGATGCTTATCCCCTTACAGATAAGTCTGCGGATACTGTCACCAGAGCTTTTGTCCAATACGTCGGAAAATTCTCTGCCCCGAATACGATCGTCAGTGACAGAGGCAGCGAATTTACCAATAGGTTATTCCAGGACGTCTGCAAAAATCTCAAAGCGAGATCACAAACGACGACTGCTTACCACGCGATGGCGAACGGTTGCTGCGAGAGAATGAACGGTATCTTAAAGACTGCAATCTCTCACTTAGCGGCTGAAGATAAGTTCACTTGGGACGAGAGCGTTCCCTTTGCGACTCTCGCGGTGAATACTTCCTATCAGACTGCGATTAAGGACACGCCGTTCTTTCTGTTCTACGGCCGAGACGCAAACCTTCCCTTCCACGACATCTTCAAGGAGCAGCCTATAAACTACGCATGTGACAAAGAGTATTCAACTGAAGTCTCGCTCCGACTGTCCAAAGCATTTGCTGCTGTTAGAAAAAACTCTGAGGCGGCCAGGCAAGCTGCGGCGAAGATCTACAATCGAACGGCCAAAGAATGTGATGTCCAAGCTGGGGACCTTATTATGTTGAGGAATGAAGGAGTGCGTGTCGAGGACAGAGCCTTTCCATCGAGATTCCGAGGCCCTTACAGAATTACCTCCAGACGTGGAAATAACATCACTATCAGAGGTCTATATTCAGACCGAAAGGAGCAGACCGTACACCTGAACCGTGTGAAACGTGCTTATCTTGACGACGCCATGGCCTTCCCTTTCAACAACGACGAAGAAAAGGACGAACTGCAAGGGGCAGAGACGAACGACATTCCTACAGTGCCGAGCACAAGCCAGAGGAATGAAGGAATGATTCCTAGGTACTCTCTGAGAAATCGGACGAGACGCCCAAACTATGTATGATTATTTGTGTCTCGCAAGGACGTCCCAAAACTTCGATGATGATTGCTCCATTTCATTCTAAAGATGTACTATGTTTAATATTAATGTTTTCTAACCATTTCCCTTGTGTTTAACATTTCTTTCGTATTACAAATTTAGGATATGTGTTTTGACTTAGGATTAACTGATTTTCCACGTCCCAAACTTCAATAATGATTATCTCATTTCACTCCCAAATGTTCTATGTTTAATATTCAGAATGTTTTCTAATCATTTCCCTTGTGTTTAACATTTCTTTTATATTTCAATTTTAGGATAAGTGCTTCGACTTAAATTTAAATGATTTCTCCAGCGAAATGCAGATAGGATGTATTACATGATTAATGTCGATTTATGAATCAAATTTTGTATTTACCTTGATGATGCTCATTAACCAGTTAGAAATTTTACTCGATGTCAAATTTGTAACCCGTTCATATGTCTTTTCATAGCTCTTCCCCAGGAATGCGTGCTAACACGTAGGAACTTTCCTTTACAGCCCACTAATTATTCGAGGTATTGAATGTCATATTATGTATTTCTCATTAACTTCATTTACCGTGCATTTATTTCATTTGTGTTCTCTAACGGATTTCTTTGAGCTTATTGCGTTAGATTACTTTGATCTCTCATCAATTTAATTTACCTTTCATTTATTTCATTTGTGTTAGTTATAATGTTCTCTAAAGGATTTCTTTGAGCTTATTGCTTTAGATTACTTGATCTAGTTAAAACACAATCGAAGGGTGATACACCGGGCTGTAAATGGCATGGGGGAGATGTGATGAGTAGATGGACACAATTGATTACGATAAGTCAAAAGAAATCCGAGAGAAAAATCTTACCAAGCGCTGAAATTAATGTAGAACGGTTGTTACAGCACCTCAGTGTCAACTGAGGCAGGCAGACGAACGACCGACTACGGCACGCTGGGCAAGCGAGCGACAGGCGGAGGCCTGAACAGCACTCACACACCGCTCGCCAGGGCACCAGCGCAGCGGCCGAGAGGCAGAGTGTGAGAGCACTGTGTGCCATCGACGCCTGGGCTGCAGCACCGTGGTCTGCCAGTCGTCACAATACGCTTCTGCTGCGCGCCGACCACAAACGACCTTGCGAGTAAAGGGCCACTCAGCTGTCCGAGCCCGCCGCTACCACAGCTGCGCGTGACGCAATAGGCGGACCCAGCTTCCCATCTGCAGCAACAGTACACCCACTCGTACGAAGGACGGGACTTTCCCCTGAACATCTATATTTTCGCCGGACACGGATTCAACAACGGCGAAAAAAAAAAATAAAGAAGATACCGTTGGACAATAATACGTCCATAGTAACTACACGCAGGAGGTCGAGTATAGACTGATCGATTGCATATTCGATATTGTATTAGGATGGTTTTTACCCCTTTGAACGTCTTCAGAAGGCCTCTGATAGAACGTCATTAGCCAAGAGAGAAGGTCTTCGATAGTGAATTGGAATAGGACGTCCCGACGACCACAATAAGCTATCGCTTGTTCAAGATCTTCGTTTCAGAAGTGCGTCAGAAGCACAAATCTCAAGGCTTGTCTAATTTCGCCCCTGCAATGAAGTACGAATCTCAGATGCGTGACTTCAGTAGACGGAAACTTCCATTTTTTACATCCAGGAGGATGTTGATTAATATAGGTTGGGGGGATTCTGTTATGTCCCGAGTACGAACCGTTAAGTTTTCGCCACAAAAAAGAGTAAAGGGCGGTTGGACGTGAGAGCTTACACCGAACTCTGCTATCAGGAAATTTCAAAGCTCAGCAGTATACAACGCGCCAGATGTCGATGTGTACCCAGCGAGGGCTCGACCGTTACAAAAAAGAGGCAACACCGGCTCCCAGGGGCAGCGTGGCAGGACGGCAACAGCGGATGGCAACAGCGTGGCACCAGCATGGCACCAACATGGCACCAGCGTGGCACCAATGTGGCTGCGGATGGCAACAGCAGCCCGGTCTCAGCAGGCTGGCAGCTGGGCCATAGCCACAACAAACAAGGGCGATCGGCGAGTGGCAGCGAGCGAGTGGCAATGAGTGGCCACGACGATACTGCGGACGTCAACTTCAACGGCTATGATCAGCCGCGGTAACTCCTGCAGCACGACAGCTATTTAAAGGGTTCGACGAGGGTTAGGGCATCATCATTATAGAGCGTAACTCCGACGTTAGAAGGTCTCATCGTGCCACTTCATTAGATGTGTTAAATTTGCATACGGCGAGGCACTCCGTATTTGACTCTGACTCTGTGTTAACTTCACTTAATAATTTAACGTACAATTCGAGACCTTATTATAAAACTTCGTCGCCGCTGCATACTCAAGTTGCGTGAGACCTAAGTAACAATTGTTCCTATATATATTTGCTAGTCTCATCTACCCCATTGTCATATTTGTGTACACCTTTCATCATAACAAGTAAAAATGACGTGGCCACGTTGAAAGAATCGTGTTTTCTTTCGGAAAATAACTCCTTTGATTTTTAGACTTGAAAAGATGAGAAAAATTGAAAAACCTTGAA
Source organism: Morinoia aosen (assembly GCA_030386875.1). NCBI lineage: Eukaryota > Metazoa > Arthropoda > Malacostraca > Amphipoda > Talitridae > Morinoia > Morinoia aosen. The sequence continues at coordinate 58,588,082 of CM059558.1, forward strand.
CTTGGATTCTAAAAGAAAAGGAGGCTATAACAAAACTGGGCTAATATATAAGATAACTCGGCGAAAGAAAAACATATCTAGCGTAAATAAGTAGAAGTCTTGACTTATAAGTAGAGCAACAAAGGAAATGAAGATAATGAGTGCGTAACAAACGAATCTGGGAGAACATTTAACGAAACTAAGCGACTGATGGAGCTAAACGCACAGCATTTCCGGGTCGCACACAGCGCTCTGGACAGCTGGGAGCGCGATGGCGCCCGCCCGTCGTTCAGACAACACGAGCACCATTGGGAGTGTTCTACAGTCTTTATTGATTTTAAGTTAGTTGTAGAGAAAAGGAAAGGCATCATTTAGTAAGGAGTTAAGGGAGCACGGAATCTATGCAGTAAGTGTGTTCCCGCGCAGGATCCCCTGCGTATAGAAATAGTAAGTTGAGAAGGAAGGTTTTGAAACATGATGAAAGTTGAAGAAAGCCAGAATTATTGCTGAAAAACAGGACAGAAGTGAAGCGAAGCAGATGGTCCGTAACTAGACAAAACCTATTCTATTTAAACAATGAGAGGCTAGGTAACACTCTGCTTGAAACTTCACATTTTCTCCCTGGGAGTGTAAATTCTCATAGTTACAATAGTTGTATCTTCCTGATAGAATAGAGCGCAAGAAACACACAGCATTATGGCTGAAGTGGGAGATAAGATCTGCAAGCGAAGACGACAGAAACAGAGTCAAAGATGCAAAATCCCACAGGGCAAACATTAAAATGGAGTAATAGATATTACAGAACTAAAGATGTAACAATTCACCGGACAAACATGAAAATGAAGTAATAGATATAACAGAAGTAAAGATGCAAAAATCCTCAAAACAAAGATGAAAATGAAGTAATCGACATTTGTACAACCGAACAAAGAACTCGAGAGGCTAACGGAACAAGCGCAGGTGAAATCAACACGGATGACCGCACACACCCAGAGCTCAGGACGCTAGGGAGGCCGGCGGGCGGAGAGTGCGGGGAGAGGCGGGCTGAGGCGGGCTGAGGCCGCTCCGTGCCCGCCGGTCGTGCGGGGCATCTCCGGTGCAGCTTCTCGAGAATTAATTTCCGGCTTTCATGAAGAACGTTGGAACTAAGACAAAAGGACGGTGGAGTCGCCGCGACAATGGCGTTAGGGAGCGCCGGGAGTTGTGTCTCAGGCGCGCGGCGTGGAGAGGGTAGGGGGGAGTGGAACGCTGGGGAGGAGGGTAGGGGGGAGTGGAACGCTGGGGAGGAGGGTAGGGGGGAGTGGAACGCGGGGAAGGAGGGTGGTGGGGTGTGAGTGGGATGCAGGGAGTAGTGAAGAGTGAGCGAGTGGGATGCAGGGGGTAGTGAAGAGAGAGCGAGTGGGATGCAGGGGGTAGTGAAGAGTGAGCGAGTGGGATGCAGGGGGTAGTGAAGAGTGAGCGAGTGGGATGCAGGGGGTAGTGAAGAGTGAGTGAGTGAGTGGGATGCAGGGGGTAGTGAAGAGTGAGTGAGTGAGTGGGATGCAGGGGGTAGTGAAGAGTGAGTGAGTGAGTGGGATGCAGGGGGTAGTGAAGAGTGAGTGAGTGAGATGGAAGGGGTAGTGAAGAGTGAGCGAGTGGGATGCAGGGGGTAGTGAAGAGTGAGTGAGTGGGATGCATGGGGTAGTGAAGAGTGAGTAAGTGAGATGCAGGGGCTAGTGAAGAGTGAGTGAGTGGGATGCAGGGGCTAGTGAAGAATGAGCGAGTAGGATGAAGGGGGTAGTGAAGAGCGAGCGAGTGGGATGCAGGGGGTAGTGAAGAGCGAGCGAGTGGGATGCAGGGGGTAGTGAAGAGCGAGCGAGTGGGATGCAGGGGGTAGTGAAGAGCGAGCGAGTGGGATGCAGGGGGTAGTGAAGAGCGAGCGAGTGGGATGCAGGGGGTAGTGAAGAGTGAGTGATTGGGATGCAGGGGGTAGTGAAGAGTGAGCGAGTGGGATGCAGGGGGTTGTGAAGAGTGAGCGAGTGGGATGAGGAGGCAGTGGAGAGTGAGTGGGATGTGGGGGGACAGTGGGGAGTGAGTGGGATGGGGGGGGGGACAGCGGGGAGTGAGTGGGATGTGGGGGGACAGTGGGGAGTGAGTGGGATGTGGGGGGACAGTGGGGAGTGAGTGGGATGCGGGGGGCAGTGGGGAGTGAGTGGGATGCGGGGGGCAGTGGGGAGTGAATGGGATGCGGGGGGCAGTGGGGAGTGAGTGGGATGCGGGGGGCAGTGGGGAGTGAGTGGGATGCGGGGGGCAGTGGGGAGTGAATGGGATGCGGAGGACAGTGGGGAGTGAGTGGGATGCGGGGGACAGTGGGGGGTGAGTGGGATGCGGGGGACAGTGGGGAGTGAGTGGGATGCGGGGGACAGTGGGGAGTGAGTGGGATGCGGGGGACAGTGGGGAGTGAGTGGGATGCGGGGGGCAGTGGGGAATGAGTGGGATGAGGGGCAGTGGAGAGTGAGTGGCATGTGGGGGACTGTGGACAGTGAGTGGGATGTGGGGAGACAGTGGAGAGTGAGTGGGATGTGAGGAGACAGTGGAGAGTGAGTGGGATGAGGGGGACAGTGGAGAGTGAGTGGGATGAGGGGGACAGTGGAGAGTGAGTGGGATGAGGGGGACAGTGGAGAGTGAGTGGAATGAGGGGGACAGTGGAGAGTGAGTGGGATGTGGGGGGACAGTGGAGAGTGAGTGGGATGTGGGGGGACAGTGGAGAGTGAGTGGGATGAGGGGGACAGTGGAGAGTGAGTGGGATGAGGGGGACAGTGGAGAGTGAGTGGGATGAGGGGGACAGTGGAGAGTGAGTGGGATGAGGGGGACAGTGGAGAGTGAGTGGGATGAGGGGGACAGTGGAGAGTGAGTGGGATGAGGAGGCAGTGGAGAGTAAGTGGGATGAGGGGGACAGTGGAGAGTGAGTGGGATGAAGGGGACAGCGGAGAGTGAGTGAGATGTGGGGGGACAGCGGAGAGTGAGTGGGATGAGAGGGACACTGGAGAGTGAGTGGGTTGGGGGGACAGTGGAGAGTGAGTGGGATGAGGGGAACACTGGAGAGTGAGTGGGATGAGGGGGCAGTGGAGAGTGAGTGGGATGAGGGGGCAGTGGAGAGTGAGTGGGATGAGGGGGCAGTGGAGAGTGAGTGGGATGAGGGGGCAGTGGAGAGTGAGTGGGATGAGGGGGCAGTGGAGAGTGAGTGGGATGAGGGGGACAGTGGAGAGTGATTGGGATGAGGGGGACAGTGGAGAGTGAGTGGGATGAGGGGAACACTGGAGAGTGAGTGGGATGAGGGGAACACTGGAGAGTGAGTGGGATGAGGGGGCAGTGGAGAGTGAGTGGGATGAGGGGGCAGTGGAGAGTGAGTGGGATGAGGGGAACACTGGAGAGTGAGTGGGATGAGGGGAACACTGGAGAGTGAGTGGGATGAGGGGGCAGTGGAGAGTGAGTGGGATGAGGGGGCAGTGGAGAGTGAGTGGGATGAGGGGGCAGTGGAGAGTGAGTGGAATGAGGGGGCAGTGGAGAGTGAGTGGGATGAGAAGTAGTGGAGAGTGAGTTGGATGTGGGGGGACAGTGGAGAGTGAGTGGGATGAGGGGAACACTGGAGAGTGAGTGGGATGAGGGGAACACTGGAGAGTGAGTGGGATGAGGGGGCAGTGGAGAGTGAGTGGGATGAGGGGGCAGTGGAGAGTGAGTGGGATGAGGGGGCAGTGGAGAGTGAGTGGGATGAGGGGACAGTGGAGAGTGAGTGGGATGAGGGGAACACTGGAGAGTGAGTGGGATGAGGGGAACACTGGAGAGTGAGTGGGATGAGGGGGCAGTGGAGAGTGAGTGGGATGAGGGGGCAGTGGAGAGTGAGTGGGATGAGGGGGCAGTGGAGAGTGAGTGGGATGAGAAGCAGTGGAGAGTGAGTTGGATGTGGGGGGACAGTGGAGAGTGAGTGGGATGAGGGGGACAGTGGAGAGTGAGTGTGATGAGGGAGACAGTGGAGAATGAGTGGGATGCGGGGGGCAGTGGGGAGTGAGCGAGTGGGATGCAGGGGGTAGTGAAGAGTGAGCGAGTGGGATGCAGGGGGTAGTGAAGAGTGAGTGAGTGAGTGGGATGCAGGGGGTAGTGAAGAGAGAGCGAGTGGGATGCAGGGGGTAGTGAAGAGTGAGCGAGTGGGATGCAGGGGGTAGTGAAGAGTGAGCGAGTGGGATGCAGGGGGTAGTGAAGAGTGAGCGAGTGGGATGCAGGGGGTAGTGAAGAGTGAGTGAGTGGGATGCAGGGGGTAGTGAAGAGTGAGTGAGTGAGTGGGATGCAGGGGGTAGTGAAGAGTGAGTGAGTGAGATGGAAGGGGTAGTGAAGAGTGAGCGAGTGGGATGCAGGGGGTAGTGAAGGGTGAGTTAGTGGGATGCATGGAGTAGTGAAGAGTGAGTAAGTGAGATGCAGGAGCTAGTGAAGAGTGAGTGAGTGGGATGCAGGGGCTAGTGAAGAATGAGCGAGTAGGATGAAGGGGGTAGTGAAGAGCGAGCGAGTAGGATGAAGGGGGTAGTGAAGAGCGAGCGAGTGGGATGCAGGGGGTAGTGAAGAGCGAGCGAGTGGGATGCAGGGGGTAGTGAAGAGCGAGCGAGTGGGATGCAGGGGGTAGTGAAGAGCGAGCGAGTGGGATGCAGGGGGTAGTGAAGAGCGAGCGAGTGGGATGCAGGGGGTAGTGAAGAGCGAGCGAGTGGGATGCAGGGGGTAGTGAAGAGTGAGTGATTGGGATGCAGGGGGTAGTGAAGAGTGAGCGAGTGGGATGCAGGGGGTTGTGAAGAGTGAGCGAGTGGGATGCAGGGGGTTGTAAAGAGTGAGCGAGTGGGATGAGGAGGCAGTGGAGAGTGAGTGGGATGTGGGGGGACAGTGGGGAGTGAGTGGGCTGGGGGGGGACAGCAGGGAGTGAGTGGGATGTGGGGGGACAGTGGGGAGTGAGTGGGATGCGGGGGGCAGTGGGGAGTGAGTGGGATGCGGGGGGCAGTGGGGAGTGAATGGGATGCGGGGGGCAGTGGGGAGTGAGTGGGATGCGGGGGGCAGTGGGGAGTGAGTGGGATGCGGGGGGCGGTGGGGAGTGAGTGGGATGCGGGGGGCAGTGGGGAGTGAGTGGGATGCGGGGGGGGCAGTGGGGAGTGAATGGGATGCGGAGGACAGTGGGGAGTGAGTGGGATGCGGGGGACAGTGGGGGGTGAGTGGGATGCGGGGGACAGTGGGGAGTGAGTGGGATGCGGGGGGCAGTGGGGAATGAGTGGGATGAGGGGGCAGTGGAGAGTGAGTGGGATGAGGGGGACAGTGGAGAGTGAGTGGGATGTGGGGAGACAGTGGAGAGTGAGTGGGATGAGGGGGACAGTGGAGAGTGAGTGGGATGAGGGGGACAGTGGAGAGTGAGTGGAATGTGGGGAGGGACAGTGGAGAGTGAGTGGGATGAGGAGGCAGTGGAGAGTAAGTGGGATGAGGGGGACAGTGGAGAGTGAGTGGGATGAAGGGGACAGTGGAGAGTGAGTGGGATGAAGGGGACAGCGGAGAGTGAGTGAGATGTGGGGGGACAGTGGAGAGTGAGTGGGATGAGAGGGACACTGGAGAGTGAGTGGGTTGGGGGGACAGTGGAGAGTGAGTGGGATGAGGGGAACACTGGAGAGTGAGTGGGATGAGGGGGCAGTGGAGAGTGAGTGGGATGAGGGGGCAGTGGAGAGTGAGTGGGATGAGGGGGCAGTGGAGATGGAGTGAGATGAGGGGGACAGTGGAGAGTGAGTGGGATGAGGGGGCAGTGGAGAGTGAGTGGGATGAGGGGAACACTGGAGAGTGAGTGGGATGAGAAGGACAGTGGAGATGGAGTGAGATGAGGGGGACAGTGGAGTGTGAGTGGGATGAGGGGGCAGTGGAGAGTGAGTGGGATGAGGGGGCAGTGGAGAGTGAGTGGGATGAGAAGGACAGTGGAGATGGAGTGGGATGAGGGGGACAGTGGAGAATGAGTGGGATGAGGGGGACAGTGGAGAATGAGTGGGATGAGGGGGACAGTGGAGAGTGAGTGGGATGAGGGGGACAGTGGAGAGTGAGTGGGATGAGGGGGGCAGTGGGGAGGGAGTGGGAAGAGGGGGGACAATGGAGAGTGAGTGGGATGTGGGGGACAGTGGAGAGTGAGTGGGATGAGGGGGACAGTGGAGAATGAGTGGGATGAGGGGGACAGTGGAGAGTGAGTGGGATGAGGGGGACAGTGGAGAGTGAGTGGGATGATGGGGGCAGTGGGGAGTGAGTGGGATGAGGAGGGACAGTGGAGAGTGAGTGGGATGAGGGGGGCAGTGGGGAGGGAGTGGGATGAGGGGGGACAATGGAGAGTGAGTGGGATGTGGGGGACAGTGGAGAGTGAGTGGGATGTGGGGGACAGTGGAGAGTGAGTGGGATGAGGGGGACAGTGGAGAGTGAGTGGGATGAGGGGGACAGTGGAGAGTGAGTAGGATGAGGGGGACAGTGGAGAGTGAGTAGGATGAGGGGGACAGTGGAGAGTGAGTGGGATGAGGGGGGCAGTGGAGAGTGAGTGGGATGAGGGGGGCAGTGGAGAGTGAGTGGGATGTGGGGGGACAGTGGAGAGTGAGTGGGATGTGGGGGGACAGTGGAGAGCGAGTGGGATGTGGGGGGACAGTGAAGAGTGAGTGGGATGTGGGGGGACAGTGGAGAGTGAGTGGGATGTGAGGGGACAGTGGAGAGTGAGTGGGATGTGAGGGGACAGTGGAGAGTGAGTGGGATGCGGGGGGGCAGCGGGGAGTGAGTGGGATGAGGGAGGCAGTGGGGAATGAGTGGGATGAGGGGGGCAGTGGGGAGTGAATGGGATGCGGGGGGCAGTGGAGAGTGAATGGGATGCGGGGGGCAGTGGAGAGTGAATGGGATGCGGGGGGCAGCGGGGAGTGAGTGGAATGAGGGGGGCAGTGGGGAGTGAGTGGGATGCGGGGGGCAGCAGGGAGTGAGTGGGATGCGGGGGGCAGCAGGGAGTGAGTGGGATGAGGGGGGCAGTATGGAGTGGGATGCGGGGGGCAGTGGGTAGTGAATGGGATGCGGGGGGCAGTGGGGAGTGAGTGGGATGCGGGGGGCAGTGGGGAGTGAGTGGGATGCGGGGGGCAGTGGGGAGTGGGATGCCGGGGGCAGTGGGGGGTGCACCCAAGGTGTACTCCCACACAGGATACCCAGGGCATAAACAGCACGTAAGGAAGAAGCGGGAGAGATTAAATTTGATTTTAATTTAAGCCTCCCTAAGCGTAAAAAAAGCGTTCCAAAGAGAGGAAGGAGGGATGTACCATTTAGTGTGGAGATAAGGGAACGCGGAATCTATGTAGAAGGAATATAGAAACGGTAAATTGGGAATGAAGTTCATGAGACAAGTTAAAAGTTGGAGAAGAAAGTAGAAGTTATAGGTGCTGAAAAAAAAGACAGCAGTCAATCGATAAAGATGGTCTTTAAAAAAACAAAAACATTTTATTCCAACAAAAAGAAGGCCTACTTAACTCTCGGCTCGGGTCCTCACACAATATCTCCCTGGAAAAGGTTATTCCCATAGATACAATAGTTGTATCCCCACGAAGAGAATAAGAAGGAGAAAATGGAAAAAGAAATACCGAAGAGGGCATGTGAAGTGAAAAGTGGAGACGAGAGACAGAAGTCCGAAGGTCTATTTACAGCTTATGTAACCTAGCAGTATCTCCATGGGGCGCCAGTCCCTGTAGCATAAGGCACGCGAGTATAGGAGGATAGAAATTAGACAGTTAGTGCAGTAGCACTAACACCACAGCCCTCATCAGCATTAGGAGTATCACCACCACCACCACCAGGACCACCCACCAGGACCAACACCACCCACCACCGCCACCACCACAACAGGTGCCGGTGGGGACGCCAGGAGAGTTAAAGGGAAGCGTCCCGGTGGCGCAGGCAGGTCGTCAGCGCCGCCACCTGCCCCACTCCACGCGATGCAAACGCAGGCTAAAAAACACAAGCTAAAAGATGCAGGCTAACCGCCGGTCAAACCCAGGTTAAACGCAAGCTAAACGCTGGCTAAACGAATATTAAGACTCCATCTAAAATCACTGGCTCAAAGTAATGACAAAATCAAACTCAAACACCCAAGTGAATAATATCACTCAAACTTGAACACAATAACGCCATCAAACGTGATGTACACCATACAAATTGTCATCGAACAAATGCTCGAACAAAATGGCCATATTTCAAGAATTTTCAAATACAAAGACGTTGGTACAAAACAGAGTTAAAACGACAGAGAACAAACCTAAACCCCCTCCCTCAAAAAAATATCGAATGGGCTTGAAATCCCAGGTAATTTATAAATTTAGAACATTTGTTCGAAACTATGTATAGTGTATCTGCATAGAACACCTTCCCTCTATGAGAGAAGGCAATATGACTTGCGGATTTACCTAATCACCATTGCGAAACGTTCCAGGTTGCCTTCTTGTCATGCAGCTCACCAACTGACGTCACTCTACGTCGAGGTATCTCTTCAGCATCACCCAGCACATCTAACACCACCCAGCAGCTTCAGTACCTTGCGGCACCGAAGTAAAACAATACCCAGTGAACAACTCTCACCGACTCAACACAAGTGCAAAGCTGAATGGCGCGGTGGTCACACTTTTCATTCAGTCAAAACAGAAGACAAAGTCCTGCCCCCCACATCGGCAGTGTCAGGGCGGCGTGTGGAGTCCATGTTCTGAATGTGTAATGCTCCACTCGCATGAGATCTATTTGAAATGCAATGGAAAAAAACATGGTTTCAATTCATGTTATGAGTGAATTTGTCAACGAGTCTAATTTGATTTCCTCCATAGAATATTTTTACGTCTATATTAAATACACTCAAGTTACAATAAGATGATGTAGCCTCAAGAGCAGAATGATGTTGAGCAGCCGTACGAATAATGTTGACTCGAGGATTAGGAATAATACAATATTAAAAAATATCAATAAACGACAATCGCTTAATAATAAGGTTGTTTCAACCTCCCTTACCACAACAAAAAATTTCGAAGAGCTGAATGATGAGGGTATCATTTAGTATGGAGTTAATTAAGTGAACAGGAAATCTATGCACAAGGTGAGTTCCCGCTCAAGATCTCCAGTGCATTGAAACATTAAGTTGAGAAAGAAGGTTAAATTCTGAATAAGAAACTCAGAGGTTCTAAAAAAACAGGAAAACAGTGAACCGATAAAAAATGAGCCTGAACAAGACAAAAAGTTATTTTATTCGAACAAACAGAAGGCTTTTATAACTCTCAGCTCGGAACCTCACATAATCCCCCTGGTAATTACGAGTATATCCCCCAGAGGATTAGCACACGGCAAACCTCAGTGTCATCGCACCTAGTTACGTTTAAACTAAGTTCTAGTCATACTCGTATAACAATACTGGACACTAAGTTGCTACATGTGTCCTTTTTTCGTCAAAGTTCTTCAAGGTTCGTAGAAAGCGTATAGTCAACTATATCCTCATTACTTGATTAACTTGGAGCGGTAAACTTGAGATAGAAACGTGAGATGTCATAAGGTTGCTCAAGGTACACATAATACCACCAAAATTCACCCAAGGAATTGTGGAATACGTTTTGACAAAGCACTATTACATAAGCTCATCAGTATACGTTCCTGGGCAACGCCAATATTTGTGTCTACGACCAAAATCTTGATAGCGAGCATAAGACAGTGGCAGCTCATCCCCTGTATCGAGTCTCTTTACAAGGCTCGGCGGCATTAAAGCTTGCCGTCAATAACAAGCCTCTCGCTCGGCCGGGCTCCAATCATAGCGCTCTGAAAAAATAGCTCCCTCCTAATTAAATGCTGGCGCTCAAAATCAGGCCAAGAGCCACTCGGATGGCAGCTTTGGCGCAGTCATGGGAGCTTCAAACCCCGCGCTCTGAGCTGCGTGTGGACGGTGGCAACGAACGAGTGCCATAACCTCCGCAAGATGGCAACTGTAAAAAAAGGTATGGGTATTGCCTCCGAATATTGAAGATGGAAATGACAACTCCGGAGAAAAAGATGGATATTGCTTCCGAAGATCGAAGGAGAATATGACAATTGCCATATGGATGTTTCCGTATACTGAAATGAGAAATAAAATACGGATATAGTCTGTATCTATATCTTAAAGACGAGGCTGTACTAAAATAAATGAAATTAACATGGTAAATAATTAAAGGGTTGCACTGCAAAAAAAGCATATTACGATATCAGAAGATGCCACTAAAATCAGTCAGTATAAAACATGAATAAATGGCCGAATTCTAAGGAAAGACTTAAAAAATGCAATTCATAGCTCAAAGATGGACTAATAAAAAATGAACGGTGAGTACTGTGAGGGAATGGTTAAAGGAATAAATCAGCGCGTGACTCGACTGAAAAGGAACAAAAATGAAGGCGAAGCGTACATCAAGCCACAAATACATCCAAGTCGCGCGACCAGATGCAGAACGCGATGGAAAAACACAAAACCAGAAAAAAGAGCGCAACTCTATTGACAAGATGCACAGAAATGCTGACACGGACAGAACGGCGTGCAGGAATAGACTCGATTCCGACGATCGCAGACGTAAATTGCTGGGAATAGGAGGCGGACAACGATCTAATCTTCCCCAGCAGGAACACTGCCCCATTTAAAGAGGGGGTGGTCGGGGAAGTAACCGAAATACGCCAGAAACAGAGCAGCTCAGAATTTTCCCCACACCATCTTCTTAAAGATTGGGTGTCTGAATTGATGCATCAGTAACCTTTTCCAAAGCAAGGGAATTGATATTAAGTGACCGGTATTCAAACACAGAGGACGAGGCTCCTCAACTCTCTCACTGCCTAGATTGTGAATGCATTACACCCTCCAACTTCATTTCATCTTGCGACATCTAGTCACGGCCTGCACGTTTTGACGTGACTTCAAGTTGCAACACTCGCACTCGACGTACAGCAACATTTGGGAAGTAACAGTAATGAGAAGCTTCTCTCCTTGCATTAACCGTACATAAAATCCTAGCTACTCTTCGTGTCTTTCGGAAATAATGCCCTCTGACAACTCACAAAAAATATGCTTATCGAGGAATGACAGTGTGAAATCTAAAGCAGGAATCAAGCTTCAATTCAAAAAATTTTTAGGAGAAGAAAATTCTAATTAATTTAAAAATTGACAGGGTATTTTCTTTCAGTGAGCCTTTGGATATAAAATACCCATTGTGACTTGTGCAGCTTGGGTAGCGAGGGCAAAAGTTACGACAAACTAGCAGGACATGATTGGCATAAATCCATATTATTCAATCAACAAAGAGAGGGGTACGTAAAAATTTAGCCCTGAGCTCACACTCAACTGCTGACCCCAAAAGCAACAAGCTCCAACAAATTGATTCACAGTTTACATCGTGAGGCAGCGAATCCTAATCGTATCACGCCCACACAAGATCGCTGGCTCACCAACCGCAGATGTAAAACCACAATAACTCCGCAGCAATAGCCGATCACATCACAATAGCTGCACAGCATAGATCGATAAGAAAATTACAGTAATTTGGAAATATTGTTCAGAAAATGTACCAAAAAGTTTGCCGTACCGACAAGCCGCTCCATAAAACCAGCAAAATCTCCAGCCCAAGAAGTGTTCACTGAAGTGCCGAGCGTACTGTAAGCCCGACATAAAATCATTATTTCAGATGCGCTGCTGAGATTGCATCAGTCATTCAGGATGAACGGCAGAGATTGGGTGAGTCGTTCAATATTTTGAAGGGTTGCGTAGCGGGACGAATAGTTCAGCGAAGTATGCTACTATCTTTTACTGCAGGCGGTATGGACGCACTCCAGCGAGGCAACGTTTTGTGTTAGCACTGGCGTCGATTCTAGTAATATCTGTCTCTGCTGTAGTCCAAACCTCATAACGATGTGCGCACTGTTTCAATAATATTTTCTCCTCGGTTTTACCGAAATACAGCCTATTCTCACACTTTTTCGGACAAATTCATCATTTCCGTCATCCCACAAAAATTTTCGACGAAGTCTCTAACAATGTCTACAAAATCTCAGGACTGAAATAAGGAGTGACGAGTTGTCATCTTACGTTGGCCATTTGTCTTCATAAGGGAGCTCATTAGAGTTAACTAACTTGCATAAAACAGGTAAAAATAATTTAGAATCTCAACACAACGAGCGGCTATTTTGCGTTGCGGCCTGTCATTCCATCTATTTTTATTCGAGAAAACATTAAATGAATTGTACAAATAACTGAGCCTTTTCGCGATACGATCTCTTCCTCGAAAAATTCAATACCATAAGAGTAATGATAGTTTCGAATGTTTCAAAACTTTTCATGAGCGCCCTGGTGTAAAAGTTGGAGCGTTTAAATTCAGCGGAGGCGGTGATGGGAGTTGGGTGGCCGTGCGCCTGCGCAGTAGCGAGCTCACCCCAAACCCATGCCATGGTAGCCCAAACCCTCCATCCAGCGACGCGTGTCCGCATACCGCAGTGAGCTCTGCTCACACCCACACCAGCTCGGCGGTGTCTTAATAATACAAATGAGAAAATATTTACAACGCAATTATTCATAAGAACAACTCAATGATTCAAAAGAGGAAGCTTGCCTTTGAATGCTACTCCTTTTCTCTTCAGAGATATCTATTGTGTGTATTGTAGTCGAACAGATGAACGCAATACGGCGTCCACAATCTCTCCTAAGAGTCTAAGGATGATACGATTCGTCACACAGACACTCGAAATAAAATTGTAACGAGGAACTCTGAGAACGAAGATGCATGAGGCGAAAGAACCGTAGTATATAAAATTGTTTGATGACTCAAGTTGAGCAAAAACATTTCGAAAAATTCGCCAGAAGCGTGCAACTTTCTCGATATCATTCCGAACTTGACAAGAAGCTGCAAACTTAGGCCACTTCGAGCTCACAGAACAACACCTTTGATTTTATTAAGACGTCTCGTGTCCCGACGTATTCTTTGAAGAATAACGAATTTTTTCAGAGGCAACCCAATTGGAAAGCAAAGATTTCCTGTCACAGGATCCGTGATCTTCTGATAAAGAAAAACGAGAAAAAAGTTGGGAGTTGAAGAGTTGGGAGAAAAAAAGAGAAAAGAAGACGACACAGAAGTTGCAAATTTAACAAAAGAGAACTCATGAAGTGCATTTAATTACTAACGGCATTACGAATCGAAGTTCAGCTATGCTCTGTGATACAAAATCTATGATATTAATAGCCGTTCCGAACTTTAACAGTTAATTTATTTTTTTTTCAACTAACGAAACTTTTTGCAGGCATAGCTGAGAGCAATTGATGGGCGTATCAGTAATACGGGACTGAAATATAAGTAGAAATATAATACTCGAATTTAAATCTCGAAAATTAATAGGATTGAATTATTTATCTGATATTTATACACGAAGAATTAAATACATAGAAAATTCAAGTGGCAGGTGGTGCTTAAGGCGCATGACTAACTTCTCATAGTTCAAGGAATCTGAAAGAAATATTGTATTCGTAATATAACCAAATTGAATCATTTAAATGTTTTATCGAACATTAACTCTGTTGGTGTACGTTACATGTCCCTTCATCTCTGACGGTGTGTGTACGTTAGTATATCAGAAAAAAGGAGCTGGCAGGCCTGCTGGTCTCTGAGCACCGATATTCCGCCAGCGTGATAGTGCTCACATTCGCCTTACCTAAATCATTACAAACTTCGATTGATGAAATATTCTGAGTTTAAACTCAAATTGAAGTTTTTATCTGGAGCATAGGTTAAATATATTGGTAAGGCGTCTCTAACCAGAACAAAGGTGTTTCTAAGCGAGAAATGAAGGAGGCACCATTTAGTATGCAATAAGGAGAGTGGGGAATTAATGAAAAAAGTGTCCGTCCCTACACTCTGCGCATAGAAACTGCAAAGTTGAAAGAAGTTCGTGAGTTTATGAAAAGAGATGAAATAAAAAATAACTAGCCGGTTACCTCCGGTAACCGGCTAAGCTTAAGACGGTTCAACCCGAGTATCGGGTTGTCCGACTTGCCTAAAAATAAAAAAATAAAAAAAATAAAATAAAAATAAAAAATGAGAAAAATAAAAAAAAATAAAAAATAAAAAAAAATAAAAAAAATAAAAAAAATATGAAAAATAAAATGGAAAAAAAATAAATAAATAAAAAATAAATAAAAATCAAAAAAAAAGTAAATAATCAAAAAATAAAGAAATAAAGAAGAAAAAAATCAAAATAAAAAAAAAAATTAAAAAAAATTTAAATAAATAGTTTTCTGCAAATATAGACACCAGTGGCTTCAATTTAATACCTCACTCGACCATGTAGACTCAGCCAATTTTCCAAACGGACTCGCACAAATTTTGAGTTTTGCTATTAAGTATATAGATAGCTGCTGAAAAACCGCAGCGAATTGAAAAAAGATTGTCCAAACAAACCATCAGTTCTCGATAAACAAATTGATAGCCTACCGAGCTTTCAGTTAGAGACCTTACATCTTCCTCTTAATTAGATTAGAAAAGTTAGTTTACGACTTTCTAACAACAACAAAGGTGTTCAAAATGAAGGAAGAGGGTACTATTTCGTATCGAGTTAAAGAACTGGGAATCTACGCTCAAGATGTGGTCCCACACAATATCCCCAGGATATAGAACAGCGAGTTAAGAAAGAAGTTAATGGAGCAAAATTAGAGAAGAAATTCAGAGGTGCTGAAAAAAAGGACAGCAGTGAACCAGAAAAAGATGGATCGTAACAAAACAAAAACTCAATTTATTTCAACGAAGACGGTCTATCTGAGCACCAACTCGGCACCTGGCATCTTTAACATGGAAAACTAAATTCATAATGAAGCATTTTGCTGCAATACTTCTTAGATTAAATTTAGGTTGAACTAATTCAAAAGAAAGTGACAGCGGATGAAAGAAATGCTTCCCACTTGCCTCATTTTGTCTTTCGCTTTACATTCATTGAATATTACATTTTCACTTGAAGTTTTTGTTTTCAAGAATGCATTAAAATTGATGGAAATTATGGATGTTCAGATAAATGGTGTTACTGAGTAGGCTTTCGAAAGAGTCGGTGTTCCTTAACAGCATAAGCCTCGAACGAACGACAAGCGTATGACAGAGTGCAGTCATCTGTACATGGAGCCGCGAGAATTCTCCATTCTCAGGATTATTATTATTATATAAGAAAGTTTTAGCCTTCCTTAACCACGACAAAGATGTTCCAAGAGAGAAAAGAGGAAGGCACCATTTAGTATGGAGTTGAGGGAACGCGGAATCTATGCACAAGGTGCACAGAAACAGTAAGCTAGGAAAGAAGTTCACGAAACAAGAAAAAAGTTGAAGAAGAAAGTAGTAGGTGCTGAAAAACAGGACAGCAGTGAACCGAAAAAAGATGGTCCGTAACGAAACAAAAACCTATTTTATTACAACAAAAAGGAAGCCTACCTAACCTTAAGCTCGGGCCCTCACATGGTTCCCCTGGGAGCGCTAATTCCCATAGATACAATAGTTGTATCCCCCTGAGGGGTCCATTCTCAGGAGTTAAACATCATATTAACCCGTGCCTACTCGATTTATTTTGCTTAATTTATGCGCAAAATGACATATAATTTGATTTAACCACGAATGTTTAAGGATCATTCTATCTCAGTTAGAGAGCAGCCTCAAAATTTGATTATAGATTATACGTTAGTTTAAACCTCTGTAAACGCTAAAAAAAGAGCTTATCGAAGAGAGTAAGGCACCATTTAGTATGAAGATGAGAAAAACGGAATCTATGCAAAAGGAGCACAATAACAGTAAGGTGAGAAAGTTCATGAAGCAGTATATAAATTGAAGAAGAAAAAGAAAGTATTAGGTACTGAAAAACAAGAGAGCAGTGAACCGAAAAAAAGTGATCCTTCACATAACAAAAAACATTTCATTTCAGCATAAAGGACACCCTCCCAACTCTCAGCTCGGGCCTTTACGCGTTTGCCCCTTGGGAGCGCCAATTCTCATAGATACAACAGTTGTATCCTCCTAAGGGGTCAGTGCTGCCTCAAACAGCTGCTCTGCTCATTGCGTTGCTGCGGGACGGAGAACGTAACATAATGAGTCTGACAGTCTTCCATTATTTTCGTGCTGGCTGTTCCCTTTGTTCAAATTAAGTTGGCGTTTTGAAAGGCGTCTTACTGAAAAAAACTACTTTCAGTTAAAATTTTGCCTACACGTGGTACCACAATTTAAACTCAGAAATAGTTATCTCGTAACGTGGTGAAATTGAATCGCTTTATGAACTAGCAGCGAATTCTCAACTGGTTCACCCACTTGGTAAATTCATTGCATGAAATGATCCGCCCGCACTAGGAAAAAGCCGATTTGGCGCATCAGTTCATAAGGCAAGCATGATTGTAGTCGTCCCTTTTGCAAACCCAGAGTTTCTTCTGGTCCCATCCAACAGACCCAACTCTATGATTGCAACGGGAACGAGTTTTTGTCAAGAGGGGCAAATCCCTTGTAATCCCGGTGACACGCTGAAATCCTCTGATCCGGAGCACAGCGCAACAGCTCCGTATGATCCGCTTGTGCCACATTGAAAAGATATTGCATCCAAACCTCCCGCACCAAATAACGAACATTTCATCCACAGTTGAATGGCAGTCGGTGGCTGTTGGCGATGGGCGCGTAAAAGGAATAAATAAATAGGGCATGAAATTGTAAACAGGCGGATGACAAACGCTCAATTTTGAGATGCGCTGAGAAGAAGGAAAATTCCCGATTCTTCAAGAGAGGAAAAAAATGAGAAACACAGGGGCTCATCAATAATGAATATTAACAGGCCATGCGAGATTTTACCGTAGTTGCTACATCAAAGTCGTTTCTTCAAGAAGCACTTTGAAAAGGACCTTCTAGGAGCCGGATTGTTGACCTCTGCGACATTGATGATACTCGAGTGATGACGAGCACGCGATACATGGTTCACGTGAGCTGAATGAAAATGGGAGAAAATGAAATCCCCTCGAGAAAATGGGACAATTCAGGGGATTGAACGCATGTTTGATCATTAAACTTGATAAAATGCAGCGTCTCCGCGAAATAACTTGCGCTTATATTTCACAACTGCAGAAGCTCAGTGAATATTTCTAAAATCACAGTAAGATTAGATCAGATGTTAGTTTAAGCGCCTCCCTAACAGCAACAAAGGCGCTCCGGAGAGAGGAAGGAGGAAAGCACCGTTTATTATAGAGTTAAGAGAACGTAGAATCAAGGCTCAAGATGCGTAGAAACAGTAAATTGAGAAAAGTTTATGAAATAGGAAAAAAGTAATAGGTGCTGAAAAATGGGACAGCAGAGAACCGAGAAAAAAGTTCGGAACAAAACAAAAAACTATCCTATTTTAGCAAAAGGAAGGCCTACCTAATCTCTATCTAGGGCCCTCACATATTCCCCATGGGAGAGCTAATTTCCATTAAAAACAGTTAGAAATAAACTGAAAAAGATATCGCCGATATAGCACTGAAGACACGCTCGATGGAAGAATGTTGGACAGAAATCTGCTGTCTGGTTCCACAGGAGAGAGGAAGGCGAAATTAGTCGTGCGTGGCACAACACCGCCGCCCCGCCAGCCTCCAGCAAGCAGGGGAGCTGCCAGCATTTCTTCGGGTCACCGCAACTGGACACATTTCATTCAATGTGTGCTAACTAAAGTTGAGAAATATTCTCCTTTTCCTTCTACGGAAGGAATCTGGAAATCATTCCTAGCTCTGAGAAATGCCAATTCCCGCGAACACACACTCAAACTCACGTGCCGAAATAAAATATAAACACAAACTTCTGCCAAAATTTGATTTTGAAACATTTTCTGTTGCTTCTTTCCCTAGCCGCCCTCAAGGCTGAGAGAAAGACAGGAAACATCGATATCGTGCGGACGTGACGCTAGTCCCCAAAAAAATAGAGCCGCCTGTCACTTCAATTAGGGGAGATTAGAAGCAGCTCACGCCACTGCACGTCTCCTCCCCGCCCAGTAAATTACATCCTCTGCCATCCTCATCCATTGTTTTGCTACGTCTTTGAAATGCCAACAATCCCTCAGTATGACGTATTGGCTTGTAAACACTAAAGTTGCAATAGTTACGTATGTCATTTGATGACACGTCACTGTGATGACTTCCTATATTTTCTCCCACCGATGCCGTATCATTTGTAATAGTTTCTTGGTGGTGATCGCAGTCTTATTGGTTTTCTCGTTATCGTCCTTTCCATGTCTTTAATTACTGCCGATATTTCCGTGATTTATGTTTCGTGAGTACATTATTCCTCACAATTCTTTCATTTTCTAGTCACTATTAATCACGATAGCTTTTCAATGCTGCCACCAGCCACTTGGGCAAAGAATATTTATATTTATAAGACATGTTAATTTAAGATATCGGTTAAGCGTTTTGGCAACGTAGCGGAAGGCATATTAATATAAGTACATAGCCGTATTTCTTGGCTTCGTGAAACAATCATTTCCTCTTTATCATCATCATCTCTTCCTCCTCTCTTCCTCCTAATTACGGGGGGAAATTAAGGACACGATAGATCTAAACATTTCACTATTGACAATAAAAGTAATCAAAAGTTATGAATTACATATCCTAATCGCTCGCATCCTATCCTACATACTTGAAGACCTGAAGGAGGGGACATTATTACATGGTGGACATGGATTGATACTTAGCTGTGGTTCGACTGCTTTGTAGAGTGGCCCGGACTCCAGGCGACGGGCCGCCATTATTGTATCGCCCGAATCGACCGTTGTGGCGATGCTTAACTGACATTAAAGCAAGGTTTGCGGGTCACTTAATAGAATTTGGAAGCAAGGCACAATTACGTTCGCTATGAGGTGGTTATGTTGAAGTCCTCAATATATTTAGATAAAAGCACGCGCCTGGTCCGCGAGGACCAACGCAATTCGTTTCGTCGCAGCTCACACCTCTGTCAGTGGCATTCGGAGCCCCCCACCTAACTGATTCCCGTCCTCGAAGGCAACCCTCTCGCTGGCGCTATCGCCGCTTCTCCCTAGATGCCGACTAGCAATTACGATCTAATCAGATTAATATATGATAGGAAATTATTTCCTAAAACAATTTAAATACGCTGTTACTTACTCTCGTTAACATATATATATATATACTAACGATCCCCGGAAATGTTATTAATAAGAAGTAAACATTACAAAGGGTTATAGTTATGAAGTTCCTGGCATCTTCTGTTGGGCTGTCGTTATCCTCGAAGTCCAGGCGGAGATTCTTCCCGAAGGTATAGACGATTTGAAAGAATAGGCGATTTGAAGTGCTCCCACGTTGATACTCAGACTTAATATTGTTTGGTCTTTTAGAACCATTTAGGAATACGTTATTGGCCAGATAACGATTCCAGATTCTTAGCGATATTCCGTACACAGTCATGCGGAGAAGCATGACATCACAACATCTGTGATGAATGTAGTACATAGTCATGTCGCAAAACACTCACGGGTCTGTTGATAAAATTTAGCTCACGAGAAAGAATTATTGTAACCAAACTCTATTCCAGAGGGACAGGGATATCATGTCACGATATCAGGTTCAAGCATCTACGATGTTCATGCGAGCCTCAAAGTATTATTTCACATGCAAGTTTATTCTTCAATGTGCCTGCTTTGACATGTTATTTCATTGGCCAAAAGTGATAATGTTCAACAAGAGCTTGGGATGGTATGACTAACACCGGCCATGGGGTTTGTGTTCTAATGCTAAAACCCCCATTTTCCTTAACTTATATTCTAGTGAACTGGGATCATTTGTTAAAAGAAGTGCAACAGAGACAGGAAGAAAATCCAGCTTTATTCATCCACTAAGAAAAATTTCACATGTTCCAGGAACTAAGCAATCAAACTGTCGTGCAACTTCCGTTACTTGAATGTCCAGTAGAGTTCATAAGTGCAAAAAAATTCACTGAGAATTCATTAGACGTGACAAAGGGTTCTCAAATGTAAGGCAGCTGAATTGGAGGAATAATTAGTGAGAGCATTTCAAACTGAAAATGAAGCAAATATATATTTGAAAAACTCGTAATTTGATTAACAGCAATTTCATAAGAAAGAAAACCTGCAAGTATCTGACACTTTGAGCCTCGGCGACCTAGTCTACTCTGCAGAGCTGAAAGCAATCCCGCTAGACCACGTCTTGCGGTAGATGGGCCACTCAATAGCATGAGACAAGCTGTTAAAACGAACTTACGATTAAAGCCTACAAAATTGAATAGGCGTTGGAATTTGCCCACAATATCACGTTTTATTAATTATGTAATACTGAAAAATATTCAGTTACAACGCACTAGAATGCTTTAGTGATTATCATTCACAAAATATCTCAACAATGGTTTAGATAAAATGACAATCTCGCAGTGAATCTAACAAAATACGTTGCCAAAGTCTCTCCACACACAAAAACGAGAGAAGGAAAGAAAGAGGTACAGCCCACGCAGATATATGTAACAATGATGGGAAGAAGTACAGCACCCACAGATATTTGGCATCATGATGGGAAGAAGTACAGCCCCCCCCATATTTGGAACAATGATGGGAAGAAGTACAGCCCCCACAAATATTTGGAATCCTGATGGGAAGAAGTACAGCCCCCACAGATATTTAGAACACTGATGGAATGAAGTACAGCCCCACAGATATTTAGAACAATGATGGGAAGAATACAGCCCCCCCCCAGATATTTAGAACAATGATGGGATGAATTACAGCCCCCCCCCCCCCCCCCCCAGATATTTAGAACAATGATGGGAAGAAGTACAACCCCCTCAGATATTTAGAACAATGATGGGATGAATTACAGCCCCCCCCCCCCCAGATATTTAGAACAATGATGGGAAGAAGTACAACCCCCCCAGATATTTAGAACAATGATGGGATGAATTACAGCCCCCCCCCCCCCCCCAGATATTTAGAACAATGATGGGATGAAGTACAGCCCCCACAGATATTTGGAACAATGATGGGAAGAAGTACAACCCCCCCAGATATTTAGAACAATGATGGGAAGAACTACAGCCCCCAAAGATATTTGGAACAATGATGGGAAGCACAGTTCGCTCACGAGTAAAAGAAAACAAGGAAAGGAGGAGGCGCAGTGCACCTACAAGTAGGGACCATATAGGCGGCCCCCACAAAAAGTAGGTGACACCGCGGTCACGTCTCCGAGAAGCCGTGCAGCTCAAAACTTCCCCACTTAAATGAGAAATGAAAACGTAAGGGGACAGAAAGTGACTGGTCTCGCCTAGTGCGAAGCTTTAGGGCTACCATTAACAGCAGGAGAGAAATTCGTTTCCACTCTTTCTGTTCAGTGAATGGCAAAGCTCAAAAATGATTATACGATGGACTGTGATTAACACTGTGGGGATCAAATATTTGTGCTCTTATTTAGCTATGATACAAGACTAAATGTCGTTTTTTGTGAGCACGTAGAATTGAAATGACGCACGAGATGAATTATCGAGCATTCAAATTGTGATTGAGATTTACATGGACATTCTCTAGCAGTCTATTCAGTATCTCTTGTCAAAGAAAAGTACTTAAACTTGAGTAGAAAGCCAAAAATTCTTGGCGCCCATAAAGAATATAGAAAATGCGGTTTCTCAACACTGCTACTCGAGACCACTGTTTGTATTGAGGTTCTGCGATCTCAAGGGAGATACAAATGGAAGGCTACCTTTACCTATATACATTTAATTAAGTTCGTGTAAACTTGCCTCGTTAATTAAAAAATGTGCAACTCAGAGGTCCGAGGTTTATTTTACCCTAAGTTTCAAGGTTAATATCAATGGATGAAATATACAGAGCAATTTACAAGTTATCGTCCCCGGGAGCTTGGATCTCTATGGTTTAGATTAGATTAGTCGTTAGTTTTAGCCTCCCTACCCGCAGCAACAAATGCGATCCAAAGAGAGGAAGGAGGAAGGCACCATTTAGGATTGGAGTTAGGAAAACGCGGAATCTACGCAGAAAGGGCATAGAAACAGAAAGTTGTGAAAGAAGATTATGAAACAAGGTCAAAGTTGAAGAAGAAAAAGAAGTAGGTGCTGAAAAACAGGACAGCAGTGGACCAAAAAAAGATGGTCCTTAACATAACAAAAACATTTTATTTCAACAAAAAGAAAGCCTACCTAACTCTCAGCTCGGGTCCTCGATCTCTAGTTTAAAAAGTAAAAGACGAAGAAGAATAAGAATAAGAAGAAGTCGGCTTCGCTGCCACTGTCCCAGCTTTGTGCGTATTTTCGCGGCAAATACCTGGAGGGGACGAAGACCCAACGCTGTTGTGCTCGAATTTTTACATGAAAAATATCAGAAGGGAGCCGTGTGGCACGAGGAAAATAAAAATTTTGGTGGTCATTGTTTCATAAAAGAATATGGGTTTTTACTCATCCTCATGACGCTCTGAAACGTATGATAGTGGATACTTGCGTGGATTTGTAGCTCCGAGTTTTATTGAGCTTCCAAAATAAACTACCACATTCCATTTGAATGGTTCAGATTTCATAAGAAGATGCATGCAAACACCCAAAATCGATTTTTTATAGCTACTGCAAAACAATACTTCTCATTTACTATGACGCTCATATTATTTTGACAGCCTACGACGACGAAAACTATGTTGTGATTTAGTTCAAAGTATGATGACTTGTATATACAGTTAAACTAAATTTAGTGGCTGACTGAAGTAAACACATTAAATAAAGAATTCGAAGTGCAATGAATTAGGCGAACAGAATTTTTCAAATAAAGTAGGATGCTAGACTGAAAAAAAAGTCGACTGAGCGATGCACTCGAGACTACTAGAATTAGGTCGTTATCAATAACGCCGCGCCAGGCGGAAGTATTAGGAATTTCATAACCTCTGCATTGTCTACAATTGCGATCACAACTTTTCTCGCCAAGAGTTGCTAAATCAAATATGTGGGCCAAGCACGCTCTCAGTATAGTTGAAAATTAATACAGTGAGCATTTTAAACTTCGTCGTACAAAATACATAATTTATAGCTCACGCATAATTTGACGTTCAAACCAGCGTTTAATATTGAACTGCCATTTATTACGAAAATACATTTATACACAGCAGCTCCATAGATGAGCAAATAAGAGTACGCCTATAAGTTTGATCCTCTTTGTGCAACCTGTGCTTTTGTCCCTACAATCGAGAACTCTAAATTCTAGGTGTGAAGATTTAGTTGAGCTCTCAATTGCCTTTGTTTACAGTTCAGTTATGCATCTCTTTTTGCCTGTATTCGAAATACATCCGTCATTCCAAATCGCCAACACTTAAACTTCTCAGCCTGATGCTGTAACGGAGTCTGCCGTCATCGGTCAGTGCTGCCGGCTCGTGTCTTGATAACCTTCTTGGGCCGAGAAAAAAATATGACCTCGCGAGCCGAGGCGCCTACGGCCTTGATAGGCCAATTTTCAGGTGAAAGTAGCGGGCATATTTTTTCTGAAGCCTTTTTTGCATAGACAAAGGCTGGAACGAGAGACTCCCTGCCTCGAGATGGAGATGGAAGCCCGTATAAAGGTGTCCGATCATACTGATGGGCTCTTGTTTCTTGAGAAAATCAAAAAAGTTACCACGTGAATATTCAAGGCGTGAAATCCGGGTCCAAAAACGAACGCACAGGTGATCTCTTATGAGAGGAGTTTGAAGTGAGGTTGAGGGATAGTGATTAAATCATGTTTTTTCCCAACGTAAGCCGTCAACGACGCAGTATCAATAATGCCCGTAGAGGTTTACTAGTTCCATGACCGTAAGAAGTAAGTTTGTCAGGCATGTATTAATTAACTATCTGTTCAAAGTAAGGAGCGATTTGAAGGCCATTATCCCCACTGAGTTTCTCAGTTCCATCTCCGGTTCGGTGGCCTCGCGTTAGTTCAGATTCACCAAGCCACGCATAGCACAAACTGGCGGCCAAGCTAACACCTATTGAACTTCTAACTGTACAGGTGGTAGAATTCAGGCTTTCCTCCTGAGATTTTCAGCAGAAAACTGATTATTTTCTTAACTAAACGGATATCAAACATGAACACAGTGCGCAGTTCACTTTTAAATGCAGACTTTCACCAGCCAACTTTGAACTCTTCCCTTTCTGAATGCAAATGTTGTGATTTTTTGCATTCAAATACGTACATATTCATGGTTGTGAATCCTTTACTGACCATCTGTAAACTTAAAAGGAAATTAAAAATTATTCAAAATATTTATTTCCTCTAAATTTTTCGAAAGTAAGCTTGAGCTCAACAGCATCTTATGAGTGACAATTCACTTAACCCATTAACGTCTGCATTTTGTATTCATATGACCGTTCTCGCAACCACCATCACTTAACTGGCACCGGCATCTTGTAGTTACTGACATCACAACGAGGAAGTGACTGCCACTTGACAATGAACTTCGAAGAAAACATTCGGGCACAAATTTCACAAGGAATAAAATATATTGGAGCTCCTTATGGAAGTGGAGTTTGAAATTCACTGACGGTAAAGAGTTAATATTATCGCAATATTTTGATCCTAAGAAATTGGCTATTTTCATCAGTTGAGAATATTGTCATAGGTCCAAACGAGAACGGGGTGAAATATCGCATGTGTACCTTCAAAAAGCGCAAGCTAAGGACTAAATGGAAGACAAAAATGTGTGATTAAAGTGACAAAGCTTATTCATTTCAATTAAAAATTTGTCAATAATCTTGTGAAACAGATAAATTTCAAAGCGAGTGCAACAAAAATTTGCAATGAACAAATGGTGTTTAAACGGTACCCTTAAAAAATGTTTCTTAACTATCTACTACGTATCGAATGAAATCATGGTAATACAACAAATCTGAAAATACGCATATATTGTTGGTAACGATCCATGCAAATGCTTCATTTCAGACCACAAACGAAGAATGAGACCAGTGAAGTTCACCATCTACTTTGCTCTGCTACACCTTTCGCAAAAATTAATTAGCATCGACTCCCTGGTTCACAAATTTGGTGAACAGCTGCTATCAGAAAATTTATTTAAGACATCACGAATTTGAAGATCATACGCACCAGCACACGGACTGAGCACCTCACAATTGTAATTAGACAGCATCCTTGTACCTGCACAGAAGAACAATGCAAGTTCGTCAGATGCCTTCCACCTTACCGCGGCCGCAAGTTCACGCGGCAAAAATGGGGGCACAGACGTTCGTAATTGCGGACGCCGAGAGACACACTCCGCACAAACGGTTTCCATTAGCCTCGGTTCGGCCCCCATCAGTACTACAGATGTCCGCAGGCCGGCACACACCTTAACAAAGAACTGAAAACGCATTTTTTAGCTGACGAGCTGCAGTTGTGGCGAGAGGCTGGAATGTGATCGAGCTATTGTCTCTGGGGACCAGAAAAGATGGTCGCAATCTCCTGGAAATCAGCCGCTCTTCCAGAGGGGACATCAGTTTGTTTCGTGAACGTCGTCTGTTTCTTTAATTCCTACCTGCTCTGATGGCGTGCCTAGCTTACAAAATATCGAGAAGATGTCCCAAAAATTGCTAACCTCCCATCACTATTGAATGCCAATAATAAGCTATTTAACAGCAACTGATATATATGCTAAATTGGTTCAATAAGTGTCAAGTTACCCATACCACTAGCCCATACGCACGTCTGCTAGCTGCCTGCTTAATGGCTTAATGTATTAATTCTGAAGAGCAAATCCCCTTGCATGTCAGTGCGCACTCAAAATATGCCTGTACTAGCAAATGCAAATTCCGTACTCTGCTACGAACCCATTGAGCATCGCCACAAAATAATTACGAATTTCTAGATAAGTTGTAACGAAGTTCATTTCAGAAACAAAGAAAATTTTGCGACAACTATTAGCGCCTAACCCAAAGTAATTTTTTCTCATGTACATAATTTGCTTATTCACTGCCAGTGACCTCACTCTTTCACAACAGCGTCAGCCTGTAACGGTTTGGAGAGTCTTATTGTAAAATAGTGTACACGGCCCGTTAAAAATGACGGGATTACATGTTTTCCTTGAATAAATTTCCCAAATGTAGATGACAAATAAATATATCCATCCTAATAGTATCCGCGATAAAAATATTCTTTTACTTGTTCACTTGTAAAACTCGTATCACAGATGCGGTCATTTTTAGCATCCTAGGAGCGTCACAGAAAGACGGAAGAAGCAGACACCACACAAACATATCAATAAATAAACACAGGAAGGTTATTATTAGGTAAGAAGATTGTGATCTTAATATCGATATATGTTCCCGTTCCCGTCCTCTCATGGAGGACAGCGGCAGCTTGAAAACAGCATGAAAGGGACGCTCGCTATAGTCCCGCTTCGAAGGCCATCTTGACGAGAACAAGACTTGCTCACTCGCAATATCTGAATCGTTTATATGACTTTCTCGCTCGTAATACCAGGTTCAAAGAGAGCGCAATAAGTGACTTTTGCTCGTTCTTAACACCTGGCTCGTTTAGGTAACGCTTAGCTCGCACATTGAACTGAGCCCTGCACAAACCCTCATCGGTGGCCTCATCGGTACACGACGTGACGGTAACCAATGGATGAAAATAAAGACAGATAGGTATGGAAATCTGAAATGTAATTGATCACGATAAAGCATAACAGGTGTGCGAATAATTTTGTTTGTAAAATATTCAAGCTTAACCAATGAAAATCTAAAACTTCAAAAAATCTATCAAAACTAACATTCTTCTATTTCAACAGCTCTACCTACATTATTCCAGGAAGTTTGATCGAAGCATTCATAAAACTCTACGGAAAAGAAACTAATATTTAACTATCTCTACACCACCGCAAATATATCTGTGATATACCTCGCATGAAATATATGGTATTCAGCTGGGGGATAATGCTTCGTCTAACAAATCAGTGGTCGTAAAAATATAGATTTACGTGCACTGAAAATTTCTGAACACGGTTTGATATTTAGATTGTACGTTAGCACGTAGCAAAATTATGAAAGCACGAGAAGACGTAGACTGCACGAGAGGCTACACCGCGTAGCTTCGTGTTCAGGCTGGATTGTACCATATTTTTATAATGAGTAATTATGAGCCATCACTTTATAATTGCTGAAAATGTTGATTTTGCGTGTGGCTGCTAGCCTGCAGGTGACAATAATGGCCATCCGCAATCTGGAAAAATCAGTCCCCGTGCTCTTTCCCGGTATCGAACTACCGAGAAAACAAGGCTCTAGGGCATTTAAGGCACTTCTGTCTTCACTGACAAGAACTTAAAACGAGAAGTAACATCAGATTCATCCATAGCAGCCGTCGCTTCAGAAGAAATATTCTGCTCTAGTTAGAACAGTCCCTCTGATGCAGATCCAACGTTGGCTGTAGAAGCACCTGCCAACGCATGTTTAACGTCCCGCTAAGGAGTCCCTGCTATGAGGAGCCAAGATGATGGAACGGCTCGAACTCGGCTGGAAATGTAACGGTTAGAAGCCAGAGTATAAAAAACACGCAATCTGTAGTGACAAAAATAAGTTCAGATTGGTCTGGAGTGTCTCTATCGCTACAGGGATATACCCAGATGTGAGGTTTGAGGTTAAATGCTAAACACAGCGCGGCAGTGTACTGTAAGGTGCCGATAAAGGTAGCCAAAGAAAGGGTGGACGGTTATCCCTTTTTGGTAAAACACACTGAATGACATTTCGACTTTACGAGTACTTCAGTTTTATTAACAAAAAATGCATGGCGAACTGATTTCCATGGCTTATTTAATCGAAGCTTGACGTTTTTCACCGTTGGAAACTCTAACTGTCCCCGGACACCAAACCAAGCGACCTAACAGCCGTGCCTGCTTGGGCCAACACGGCCACGCCTCATGTTGTGCTTGCAGGAGTCGCTAGACAGGCCAGAGACCTGCCTTTAACG
The DNA here is from genome assembly GCA_030386875.1 of Morinoia aosen. Classification (NCBI taxonomy): domain Eukaryota; kingdom Metazoa; phylum Arthropoda; class Malacostraca; order Amphipoda; family Talitridae; genus Morinoia; species Morinoia aosen. Next base: position 58,616,075 of record CM059558.1, read on the forward strand.
CTATATCAACTGCCGTCCTCTCTTAACCCTTGAACGCCCGAGAGGACTCCTCTTCGGTCTTCTTTCAAAAATAGCCTCAAAAGATTGTATTTCTCATTAAATCAGTTCCCTAATGTGTTCTTTGGAGTTAACTGCCGAGTGGCAGTTCCTTCCTCATCCTGATATCGGTAACTGGCTGATGCCGGCGCCAGTTTAGTGATAACGGTAATACGAGTATAAAAATTTGGACGTTAAAGGGTTAAAGACATTATGAAATCACTCATAACGCTTTTATATTCTAAATTTTTCAATGGCTCACAAAGTTTTGGGTTTCATGAATGTTAATTTCAGGGAAATTACCGTAAAATTTCGTTTAGGAGCAAAACAATTTGATCGTTATATGGTTAATGCCCGACGCCTTCAGCATATCGGCTATCGGTGTGTGCTACCTGGACTTCTGTTTGATGAAGGGAAAAATGAGTTTTTTTTCAGTGAATTTCACGGATTTTTTGTGATGAATAATACATTTGTCAATTTAGAAACAAATTCTTCCCGTAGAAACTTCCCGTCGCCAAATTTCTTTTGATTCTCTGACATCAACCAAAATTCTTTTTAAACTATTAATGGTCGCAAAACATATTTTTCACTCTAAAATTGAAATTACAATACAAGAGACCTATGCATACCTTGAAAGTTTAACTAGCAAAGAATTTTAGTCAAACAAATTAATGGAAAGTAAAGAGTAGCGCTGCCTTACACAATTCTATTTTGCCTGTCATGCGGCACCTTTCCCTTCTTTTTTGTGAAGACCGCGAAGTGAAAATAGAGTCGATGCAATAGAGCAATTTTCCTTTTGTCTCGACGAGTACGTCTGGTCTCTGACGTCCAATTTTTGGACAAAGTCAGATAAAAAAAATTCAGCTCTGCAGTTAGCTTCAGTTTGGCGATTTTTGCCACTGCGCTCAATGTGCGCCGCCATGGAAAATGTAATTAATTATTCTCTTACAGCAGCCCTGCCTGGTTTTTTCCCCGACTCGTGTCTGCTCGTGACTCGCTCATACTTTTGTTTCTGTAATTCTTTGCATCTCTTGTATCAATGGTTGCCAAGTGAACTTTGGCGTCTCTTAAGAGCTCGATCATTTTTTATATCTTTCTATATTTTATCAATCGGATGAGTAAAATTTACTAAAACTTAATAATTTTGGTTTCATTATTTCTTTTCCTGTCGAACAGAAGCAATTTTATTTGAGCTTGGATTAAAAAAAAAACATTTCTCCCGATAAATTCCAGCTGTGCTTCTCCCATTTTGAAAGGCTGGCATAAAGGCAATAAGTTCAAACTCCTTTTTTCTTTTTGTTGACAGCGTCTAAATAAAAATATGATCAGATTCGAGGCATGAATAAAGATGAGAACGAGATAAAGTATTTTATACACCGTCAGCCACGCCGCACATGGTTGTGAAGGCGTTAAGTACCATTATTTGATTAAACAAGATAATTCAATTCAAGCTTCCTTTACAACAGAAATCTTACAAAGATGAAAGGATAAAAGTCCTGTTTAATAAAAACTTAAGGACATGGGAACCTATGCACAAGGTGAATTCCCGCACAAGACTCAATTTGCATAAAGACCGCCACGCGGGAAACAAGTTTATGAAACATGATAAAATGAAGTAAAAAACATAAGTGTCAAACAACAGGAGGGCAATGATTTGGAAAACGGCTTAGAGACGAACCAAAATTCTAGTTCAAAGAAAAAATGGTATACGTAAGCTGCAGCTCAGGACCTCGCATCTTTCCCCCTGTAAGTACTAATTCCCATAGGTACAATAGGCAGATGAGGGCAACGCGTGAGAATAAGATGCTTAGTGCAACAAGCAACACAGTACAACGCTGGAGAAGATTTAGTGTCTGCGTGAAACATTTAGAATAAAATTGTGCCAATGCCAGAAGGTTTTGCAGGTACCTGGTCTTGACGCACCGCAGAAAAAATTCTCGTAGCATTTGTTGATATCAACGCAAGTGATACAATTCGCAGACAATTTACTTCAAAATATCGTTTCTGAGTATAAAATAAGCATTTTGTAGTAAGAAAATACGTCGATTTAGAAAAACGTGGATCACTGAAATGCATGTAACAAGGACTTGTTTTAAAAACTATTGTTATTAATATTTACTTTTAAATAATACTCACTCATATTAGGGCTAAATATGACACCATTTTGATGGAGTCCAACAAGCAGACGATGATGGGTTAACGTGGGACAGGTGAGGCAACGTGGGACAGGTGAGGCAACGTGGGACAGGTGAGGCAACGTGGGACAGGTGAGGTGATGTGGGACAGGTGAGGCAACGTTGGACAGGTGAGGCGACGTGGGACAGGTGAGGCGACGTGGGACAGGTGAGGCGACGTGGGACAGGTGAGGCGACGTGGGACAGGTGAGGCGACGTGGGACAGGTGAGGCAACGTGGGAAAAGTGAGGCGACGTGGGACAAGTGAGGCGACGTGGGACAGGTGAGGCGACGTGGGACAGGTGAGGCGACGTGGGACAGGTGAGGCGACGTGGGACAGGTGAGGCGACGTGGGACAGGTGAGGCGACGTGGAACAGGTGAGGCGACGTGGGACAGGTGATGCGACGTGGAACAGGTGAGGCGACGTGGGACAGGTGAGGCGACGTGGGACAGGTGAGGCGACGTGGGACAGGTGAGGCGACGTGGGACATGTGAGGCGACGTGGGACAGGTGAGGCGACGTGGGACAGGTGAGGCAACGTGGGACAGGAGAGGCGACGTGGGACAGGTGAGGCGACGTGGGACAGGTGAGGCGACGTGGGACAGGTGAGGCGACGTGGGACAGGTGAGGCGACGTGGGACAGGTGAGGCGACGTGGGACAGGTGAGGCGACGTGGGACAGGTGAGGCGACGTGGGACAGGTGAGGCGACGTGGGACAGGTGAGGCGACGTGGGACAGGTGAGGCGACGTGGGACAGGTGAGGCGACGTGGGACAGGTGAAGGCATGATGACATCAGATAAAAACCTAGTCAATTATCGCTTCAAGTTTGATGTGAGAAATTGATATTTTAAAATTGCCGGTGCAAAACTGTGATTGGACTTTCCCAACAGAAGTACATAAATAAAATTAAAAAAGTACTTGTAAAAAATGCTGACAGAATAGACAGTATATAATTTTTGCTGCAAAACTTGACGGCACAGCACGATTTGATGTGTAACGAGGGTAGAGTATTGATATTTACTCGGAAATGGTCAGGTAGTGAAGGTCGAGCCGTGAAGGTCGGGCCGTGAAGGTCGAGCCGTGAAGGTCGAGCCGTGAAGGTCGAGCCGTGAAGGTCGAACCGTGAAGGTCGAACCGTGAAGGTCGAACCGTGAAGGTCGGGCCGTGAAGGTCGGGCCGTGAAGGTCGGGCCGTGAAGGTCGGGCCGTGAAGGTCGGGCCGTGAAGGTCGGGCCGTGAAGGTCGGGCCGTGAAGGTCGGGCCGTGAAGGTCGGGCCGTGAAGGTCGGGCCGTGAAGGTCGAGCCGTGAACGTCGAGCCGTGAACGTCGAGCCGTGAAGGTCGAGCCGTGAAGGTCGAGCCGTGAACGTCGAGCCGTGAACGTCGAGCCGTGAACGTCGAGCCGTGAAGGTCGAGCGGTGAAGGTCGAGCGGTGAAGGTCGAGCCGTGAAGGTCGAACGGTGAAGGTCGAACCGTGAAGGTCGGGCCGTGAAGGTCGGGCCGTGAAGGTCGGGCCGTGAAGGTCGGGCCGTGAAGGTCGGGCCGTGAAGGTCGGGCCGTGAAGGTCGGGCCGTGAAGGTCGGGCCGTGAAGGTCGGGCCGTGAAGGTCGGGCCGTGAAGGTCGGGCCGTGAAGGTCGGGCCGTGAAGGTCGGGCCGTGAAGGTCGAGCCGTGAAGGTCGGGCCGTGAAGGTCGAGCCGTGAAGGTCGAGCCGTGAAGGTCGAGCCGTGAAGGTCGAGCCGTGAAGGTCGAGCCGTGAAGGTCGAGCCGTGAAGGTAGAGCAGTGAAGGTCGAGCAGTGAAGGTCGAGCAGTGAAGGTCGAGCAGTGAAGGTCGAGCAGTGAAGGTCGAGCAGTGAAGGTCGAGCAGTGAAGGTCGAGCAGTGAAGGTCGAGCAGTGAAGGTCGAGCAGTGAAGGTCGAGCAGTGAAGGTCGAGCAGTGAAGGTCGAGCAGTGAATGTCGAGCAGTGAATGTCGAGCAGTGAAGGTCGGGCCGTGAAGGTCGAGCCGTGAAGGTCGAGCCGTGAAGGTCGAGCCGTGAAGGTCGAGCAGTGAAGGTCGAGCAGTGAAGGTCGAGCAGTGAAGGTCGAGCAGTGAAGGTCGAGCAGTGAAGGTCGAGCAGTGAAGGTCGAGCAGTGAAGGTCGAGCAGTGAAGGTCGAGCAGTGAAGGTCGAGCAGGGAAGGTCGAGCAGGGAAGGTCGAGCAGTGAAGGTCGAGCAGTGAAGGTCGAGCAGTGAAGGTCGAGCAGTGAAGGTCGAGCAGTGAAGGTCAATAGACGAAGGCTCGTAAATGTACACACAAAGACGGTCTTTAACTCAAAATTGCACAACACGGCGAGCACAACACGGCGAGCACAACACGGCGAGCACAACACGGCGAGCACAACACGGCGAGCACAACACGGCGAGCACAACACGGCGAGCACAACACGGCGAGCACAACACGGCGAGCACAACACGGCGAGCACAACACGGCGAGCACAACACGGCGAGCACAACACGGCGAGCACAACACGGCGAGCACAACACGGCGAGCACAACACGGCGAGCACAACACGGCGAGCACAACACGGCGAGCACAACACGGCGAGCACAACACGGCGAGCACAACACGGCGAGCACAACACGGCGAGCACAACACGGCGAGCACAACACGGCGAGCACAACACGGCGAGCACAACACGGCGAGCACAACACGGCGAGCACAACACGGCGAGCACAACACGGCGAGCACAACACCTAGGAAATGAGGGCAAAATAAGGTAAGAAGAAGACAAATGAAGTCACAGCGACGCAGCTGAATGATAACAACCCGAAACCTTCTTCAGAGGCTAAGAGTTGACAAGAAGGTATATCCAGAAGTAAAATCAAACCACCGTGAAATGTACAACTAATCTTTATTTTTTCGTGAGGCAATTTCACTCCCGAGACCAAGAGGATTTTTCTCCGGCTTTGTGTCTAACGTATTACAAGTGTTTATGGAACGTAATAGTCTTAGTAACTTCGTAGACTGTAGAATTCCTAGTTCAATTTCATAGCGCCAGTTAAGCCTCTGGTGTGCAACACGCTGTATTATTCCCTGGAACCACGACACGATGTGCAGCAAAATTTAATAACCTTTTAAAAAAGACAGCAAGGATTCCGCGCTCAACATTTTGGCAGAAAAGCAAAGCGTCCAGAATTCTGGCGTCTGGAAATATTTTCCTGATGCTCAGAGTCAACGGCCTGTAAAATGAGGGGATTTGGGAGCCGAGGCTGAGGGGAAACTCCGACAATTGGTGGCATTTATCCCCGTACTGATCAGCCGAGGGAAGCTCCGCAAAATGAATTTTGTTGTTTCTTTAAGGCAGAGGTCGGTAACCGAAGCCCCATTCTCGGATTCCGTCTCCTGATCGATATCGGTTTTGGTGCCTGCCTCGATAGGAGTCTGTCGCGTACTAAACATCGCTCGCAATTGTTGCTTCCGATGCTCAAATGTTAAGAGATCTATGAGATGCTTCGACTTCCGAGTAAACTAATCATGTGGAAATTGTGGAAATGTGGAAATTTTCTGTTCATAAATCCGGGAATGAACTTAGCAGTTCATCGATAAGCATTGCAACTCTTCAATTATTGTTTGTGTTTTTATTACTGATGTTTTTTATATTAGTTTAAGATTCCCTAGCAACAACAGAGGTGGTTTCAATAGAGCAAAGAGAAGGCACCATTAAATATGGACTGCAGACAGTGAAACTGGATGCTCGTTGCGCTGAAATGTTTATTCTTATCTTTTGTTACTCGTCTTTTCTTCCTACATCACTGAACGAGCAGCTTACCCGTAGAAATGTATCGAATAGATAAAGGATCGAACCAAAACTGCCGACCAAAATCCTAAGATGATGTTCTGTCCATGCGTAACTAAGTCAAAGGAACATTCTGCTACACCTGAGACACACATCACTTGCGCTAAGAGATACGACTTGTGTAGAAAAAGACCGATTCGTCTGGATTGGGAACCTTTGCCGGACAAACTGTCCAGCAGCGACTCTGAGCTAAAGAGCACACTCTATGGAAGTGCTATGACACTCGTGAAGCCTGGAGTCAAATTCCTCAAGCTGAAGAAGAAGGGAAATGTTAGAGCTGCTCGGCACAACTTGCCGAGCATTCAGACGATGGCTTGCCGGACCCGCGCGTTTGATGAAGAGTGCAAAGATTAATTTCTGTAATTTACAGTTCTGTTCTCTTTGAAATATACAGGAGTAATATTTTACATATGGTAGCAGATATCAATCACTTGTGCCACAATAGTTGTGTACTATTACTATTTTAGGCGCTTTGCTATCTAAATTTTTTGCAAATGATTTTCCATGTGCATGAGTGATCTCATTAATTGTGTCAAAAATAATAAGCATTGGTTCAATAAGATTTAGTAAAGCATGCGCATGTAGACTAGCGCCACAGCATTAAACCTCATAGTTGCATTCGAAAAGGAAATTATTCATCGCTTTATTCGACCAATGTGAAAAACAAATTTTAGCTCTGAGTTAAAACATTAGGCCTGTACAATAATTTAGTAGTACGGCTGAGGACTTGAGATTTGCCTGAACAGCTTTTCAGAGAAAGCAAAATATTTCAAACAAAAGAAGACTGCTTAATTTATTATTTCACTTTTCATCGGTCTGAAAATATGTGAACGAATGAATTGAGCACAGGATAAAAATAAACTCATTAGTCCGTTCTTTTGAAAAGGGGCGACCTAATTTCAGCGAGATTGGCTGAGCCACGGCGGAGTTCGTTCTCTCACGAGTAATTCGGAAACATGGCAGTTGGGTCAAGGCTGATGGGCCATTCCGTGCAAAAACCGAGGCAGCGTTCAGGTAGTTAGGTCAGACTTTCTAATTAGCAGAGTCAGCGAAACGAATAAATCTACGGAGAGATGCTGCTGCATTTCACTAGCGCGAAATTCTGTCAGAGGCTCTACAATTTGAATGAATCCTGTATCGTGGCTCTAAGGAATTCAGCTCATTTGTTAAAGGACATTCAAGGTTACAAGAGCTATGGCTTCAAAGTCTAGCTCCCGTATTCATGCCTCTGAGCATGAAGTGAGAGATCTTTTTATTCTCCGTTCAATTAGCTAATTAAATGGCATACTTGTCCCATGCTTAAAAGACAGCACGTTATTTTGCAGTCATAATAAAGTTGCTAGTTCACAATATGCTTTTTGTGAGTGAAATAGTTCCATTGGGTGTGTGGTGGTGCCCTCCAACAGAGGCAAGACGTCCAGGTACCCGCAGCTGTGCAACTCAAGCTCGTCTACCTCGTGCTGCTGCCGCTGCTTCTGTCACCTCCTCACTCCAGGTGGACGAGATGGACCAAGTGAGGAGTAAAGAGTCGGATGTGTGTGTTTTTTTTTACGCCGGCCGATTTTTTTTGTGAGAAATGACTCAGCTGTAGTGAATGGTAGAAAAGAGTAGTACGCACAGTGGTACAATACATGTAGAAACCAAATCATCCAGAAAAATACATTGTTAATATTATATAAGAAATTTTTAGCCTCCTTTAACCATGACAAAGATGTTCCAAGCAAGGAAGGAGGAAGGCACCATTTAGTATGAAGTTGCGTGAACGCGGAATCTATGCATAAGGTATACAGAAACAGTTAGCTAAGAAAGAAGTTCATGATACAAGAAAAAGTTGAAGAAGAAAGTAGGTGTTGAAAAACAGGACAGCAGTGAACCAAAAAAAAAATGGTCCATAACAAAACCTATTCTATTTCAACAGAAAAAAAGCCTACCTAACCTTTAGCTCGGGCCCTGACATTGTCCCCGTGGGAGTGCTAATTCCCATAGATACAATAGCTGTATCCCCCTGAGGGGTTCAAAAAAATACCATAAAATGCCTCATTACATGAACATAATGATGAAAATTACGGTGAAAATTGCTGTACGTAGAGTCATTTTATTAATATAAATAGTAAAGTCTAAATGAATAAAATTGAACGTTTCGAATTCGAGAGTTCATCTTCAGCAAAAGAATTCTGCGACAAAACAAAACATATAAAAGTAAATGAGTAAATTAAACTACACCATACGAAAGAATACTATAACATAGATAGAAAATAGTCGTAGATATAAAACTAAAAATAAAAATAAAACAATTAAAACACGTAAACTAATGATTACGTGTTTGCGACGAGAAGAGGAAAAACACTGAGTGGTATTTAGAGGAGGCTGAAGATGTATGGCGCCTCAAGGATGCACAAATCAATCATGTGAGAGACACCAGCAAGGATTTTAAAATGGTTCACGGAAACAGGGACGTTACAGTTTTCAGCATGGGATCGAACTGAGGACAGTGGAGGGGAACCAAGAAAACGACCGGTTCTACAGCTGCTCCCAGTGTGCTCGGCTACTCTGGACACAAGAGTACGACAGGTGGAACCTATGTAAAGGTTAACATCGGCATCTTTGGGATGCTTTATTTCCAATCAAGCCTGATACATATGATCTTAGCATTGGTTTTTCAAATGTCTTATAACTAACCCTATATATAGGACACCATGACGGTTCCCCCGTAAAGCCGGTACCCATTTCCGACACCTGGGTTGAGTGGGGTATTGTGCTTGAGCTTCCCCTTATACCCAACGGGGAAAATCTCCGCGCCAGCGCCGGGATACGAACCCGCGACTCCAACATACGAGCCCGATCCCTTAACCACTGTACCACGGAGAACACTGTACTGTGCTGTGAACCAGTGTTGTGGTGCTGTGAACCGAGCTGTACTCTGATTCACAACGTGAACAGCTAAACTGGTAAACCAGAGAGTAGCACATAGCAGGGGGCAGCTCATCCTTAAAGTGGAAAAAGGAAAAACCTATTGTAAAATTGCTGAAAATTGTAAAATTTGTATTTGTGTTAATAAAATGGCCATACGTACAGCGATCTTCGCCTTACATTTCATTTTAAGAATCAGACGCATCAATGCGGATTTAATTTTAGAAATAATCATACTGTAATCACCAATTGTAACCACAAATTTTTAAGCGGTTGCCAGTAAAGCTTCAGCGAGTAGAAGAAAAGTTTTTCGAAGTACGTTGAACTGAGAAACTACGGAAGTTTTCACACGACTGTAGAGCTGAAGGAAAAATTCCATGCCACTTTTAACATAAGATGACCATGTGCAACAGACAAAAAGGGTTAAAATAGTAGCGAGGTATAAAACTTCACCTTTTGTTCTTATCAGTTTGTTTTTCTATGAAGAAACTAAAAAGTTTACGTAAGCACAATTTCATTGAGGATGATGTGAAGATACCTCGAGCTTCACTGCAACATTTCACTAGCAGCAAATAGAAACAGAAGATGAAACGCACATTGAACGAGGCAATTTCGTACAAGACAACGTCACAGATTGTGGGCCTGGCCAAAAGGAGAGAATAGAAAACATAAAACAAGGCTCAGAGACCTCAAGAGTAACAAACTATATCAAGGGTATGAGAACATAGTTTATGATTTTCTTCTAATGATTCAACAAAGGAAAAAAATCAAACCGGTCGGTTTAATAACCGAAATTTTAGTTAGTGAAATTCAAATTTGCAAAACTACTTGAAGCAATGACTCTTAACTCATGTTCATAACAAGCATCCTGTCGCAAATTCATCTCAGATTTTGTCAGAACACAATAGTAGGCAGCCGCTGCTAGAGTTAGTGAGAATTTTGAAGTTTCTATTCTGTGACAGTTACAGCTAGACAGTGAAAAATGATTAGGTGTTATAGATGATCTAATTTGACTTTGTGTCGTGAGATTAGGTTAGATTATTAGTTAGTTTAAGCCTCCCTATCCTCAACAAATGAGATCCAATGAGAGGAAGGAAGAAGGCACCATTTAGTATAGAGTTACGGGAACGCGGAATCTATGCAGAAAGGGCATAGAAACAGTAAGATGAGAAAAAAGTTCATGAAACAAGATCAAAGTTGAAGAAGACAGTAGTAGGTGCGGAAAAAACAGGACAGCAGTGAACCGAAAAAGATGGTCCGTAACAAAACAAAAACCTATGTTATTTTAACAAAAAGAAAGCCTACCTAACCTTTAGCTCGGGCCCTCACATTGTCCCCCTGGGAACGCTAATTCCCATAGATACAATAGTTGTATTTCCCTGAAGTGTTGTGTCGTGAGATCAACACCAGGAAACTTAGTGTCAATTCACTATTACGTTTCAATTCTCACTACACACCAAAAATCCTTGAAATTAACCGTACCAAACAAACCAATTGTCCAAACTCAGACCAGAGCGACCTTCTAAAGCTTCCGATCCCAAGATAGCTCGCCTCGCATCAGTTACTCAGTTGCTGCACACGTCATCAACGGCAGAGTGAATTTCTTTCTGTCATTGCTAAACAACAAGAGAATTTCGATTCAGAATATTTCGCCGTGATTTATTCTAAAGAACTGGTGAGCTTCATTAAATCTTTTGTGCTGCATAAAGATGGTCTCCGTGAAGGTGCACGACAGAGGATTCTAAACGAGGGTAAACAAAGTTGATCTTTTGTCATGCGTTGAGGTTCTGGGAAAGTCTATGGAAAAAAACAGAGTTGAGGTTCATAACACTCGGATCCACAAACGCAGGTCAAACGAACATAATCGCGAATCTGAAGTGCTTTTCTCATAAGGAAATATTTCTCTAGTACTATAAATCAATTTCCATTATTTTTTCGCGAGAAAGTTTATATTTCTAACTACCATTACGAAATTTAGCTCGTAAAAAAAATTTTGATAGCAAAACGAGTTTGCATCCATTTTCTAACGAATTTGACGATGTGCATCAAGCTTGCAATAAAAAGAAGGTTTCAAGGACATCCAGAGGATGAGCTAGAGAGTCGCCTGTAAGGCCTTCACTGGGCCCACCAGCCTCCATCGCCTCCTGACACCCCCTCCCCCCACCCCACTCCACCACCCACACCCAACCTAATTTTCCGCTTCCCAGTCAGCGGCGACAGAACGCAAATTATGCATCGACATGAAGCCAACCGAGCGAAGAAAACGCCATTTTGCATGCATTTTTGAATCAGTCGCAGTTTAGCCTCCGACACATCACAGCTCCAGAACGCTTCGGCCTCATCTGTACGAGTCTAGAGGTCGCGTGGATCGTACGGTCAGGCTGGAGTACACAACCAACACAACGCTTCACTTTGTCACAATTTGGGTGGCATGTTATCAGCAGCAACACATTCACTCAGTACACTCGTGGATCTAAAAACACTGCTAGCTGTCAATTTCAAGGTAGCAACTAATCTAATTCACAAACACCACGCGTCAAACAGTTTGACCATTTCCGTCAATGAGACACATTTTAACCAGTGGTCACCGAGCCATTACAACCAAAATCATGGTTCCTGTTTTTAAAAGCATCGAGCCCGAAGTCACCAAAATCCCTAGACTTGTTTAGCAGCAAATGCACTCAACCACAGCCCAGTACAGAGCAGCACGACCAGCTATCAATACCAGCATCGCTACGGACTTTTAATGACCCATAAAAGAGGAGCAAATTAGCGGGTGCAGCAATGAAGGCCCGACCTCATCAAGGCTACTGAGGGCCCCCACAGGGGCCGGGCCCCGCTACTGCAGGCCGTCTCACGTGATTTGTTAATCCCTTTCTCCAACAACACAAAATTGAAGCGAAAAACTGCGATTCGTGTGAGTGCTTCGAGCACACTGACTTTTCGCTTTGCTTCGAGCACACTGCGCAGCTTTGCTTTCTAAGTAAATGTGTTTTGACCTCTTAAATTTTGCAGCTTTTAAAAACAAAATGTGCAAGAACTTAAATTTTTGAAGCACATTGCAAGATCCTAGAAAGAGAACGCGAAACAAAAGACACCAGTACACATGAGTCGAGACTGTGCAGTGGCGAGCATGTTGCGTGTTCAGCGAGCGTTGATATTGACGCAACCGTCCTGAGTAGCTTCTGTAACGTACAAGGAGGCGTCTCGTTCGAGCTCTAACTGCATCAGGAAATTTGCGTCATTAAATGTACAAAAATACTTACGACTTCAAGGTGATGACGAAGAGAATGGCTTCGTTATGCAGAGGTTTGAATTCTAAATTACAACGTAATCTAACGCAACGCAGTCTATGCGGTGCAAGACGCTAAAGGAATATTAAAATAAAAGCGACGATGCCAAATTGTTGTACATTGCATGATCTCTCAGGTTTATACGAGCTATAAAAAGCTACAAATTATTGAGCTCTACTTCAGGCTAAGCTTATGCTGGAAGCTCACTTCAAACTATTAATTATTAAGTAGCTTGTCCTTTTTCTCTACAGTTACAACGCTAATTTCATTAGATTAGATAAATTAGTTTATGTCTCCCTAACCACACCTAAAGTGTTCCCAAGAGACGAAGAAAAAGGCCCCATTTAGAATGAAGTTGAAGAAAGACGGAATCTGTGCACAAAGTGTGTTCCAACACAGATCCTCTACGCATAGAAAGAGTGAGGCAGGAATTGAGTCAATTAAACAAGATAAAAGTTAAAGATAAAACGAGTAGGTGTTGAAAAACAGAACTAAAAACCCGACAAAAAGAGGAATTATAACAAAATAAAAATCCAACACGATCGCAAATTGTGTCTTGTAAGAGTTGTATTCAAATAAAGATTATACAACCGAACCGTGTGAAAATGAAACGTGTTACCTAAATATGAACTGTGGCACACGAATATGAATATTCAAAAATGTGAACGTATCGACATGAAATTAAACATAAGTGAAATCTCGTTAGGAACTGTACGCGTCATAAAATCTGCGTCCAACTAAGTACACATGGATGTCAAGAGTATCTTTATCTGAGTGAAATAAATTATATTTTGCGAAAGTGTGACACTGCATTCGTCAATATTTCCCAGAACTCGGCGAACAAGAAGGAGTCGTATAACATTTCTGCAGATCAAAGGCGTTTATGCAGTTCGGCAGGTCTCCTATGAATGAATTACCAGACCTCGCAGACACCTCCTCTTGAGGGCTGCACCTGGCGTTCTATTCAGTATACAGCACACCGTAATTCGTGCGCTACACACTACACAGCAGGCACCATACACCACACAGCGCGCACCACGCACCATACACCACGCAGCACGTGCCATACAACACACAGCTTGCTTCATTCATTAACCATCACAACTCTCACGTTATGAGTAACACTTCGTTCTCAATAGAAAGCAATACAAAATATGATTCATAACTTATATACCACACTCCATAATATAGAGTGCGGTTTATAATGGAGTTATGAAGTGGCCTATATATAATATGGCCCAAGATATGGAGTCCATATCTTAGGTATCTTGAATCATATTTTGTTCGTAACGATAAGCCCTTTTGCTTTTTACCTTACATATAAGAGTTTACCATACATACGAAAATTTACAATACAGTTTACCTTTTATTCAACAGTTTACGAGCTTACGTACCGTACATTCAAGAATTTACCAGAAAACTTTTCATTACTATGACAGTTTTACCAATGAACGTTACAAATTTTTTGCGTTTATAAATTTTAGAAAACAGATTTTGAAAACAGCGTCCATTGTAAAAGAGAAAAGTTTCTTAACGCCTGAGAACGTAAGAAAGTTAGAGCGCTGTGCCAGTGGGATGATACCAAGAGGCTAATACGCCTGAGATAAAATACTGCGAGTCTCGCTTGTAACCTCCCTGTGCAAATTAATCGTCCGAGTAACATTCTAACCTAACTTTTTCGCCGTTGCATTTGTAATTTTGGCCACCCTGAGCAGAATTTATACATGGAAGGCTAAAATTATGGATGTCAAGGCCGAAAAGTTAGACAGGGCTGTGTTCCGCACATTGCACGGGCAGCGATGAAAGTCACCTCCAACTTCAAGTCATTCTGAGTATGGCGCGTCTTGGCCAAAACAGTTCGAAACTTGCTCTACAAGTATGAAAATGTGTACACATACAAGTGCTTCTTACGTATCATAGTTTACAGCTCTCCCCGTATCACACAATCCAACCACAGGACACGAACTACGGTATTCTGAGAGAACAGGACTTTCAAGGAGGAATTGGCCAGGGAGAGAAAAAGATTCTTGTTTCCCTGGGCCGTTCAGTGACCGTCGAGGCAATCATGGCGGCCGATATCAGGCGGCGGCGATGAATTGCACGGCTCCTAATTTGTCGCGGCGACGCTGCCCGATACGGGAGGGGCGCTGCCTGTGGTGCTGCTTGTGCGGCGCTGCCGGGGCGTGGGAGCTAGTGCCGACACGGAAAAATACATACACTCATACAAAAGAAAAGGTACCAGTATTTGAGAGAAGTATAGTTCGTGTGAGGGGTACAGTTCTAGAGAGGGAGCACCAGTACGAGAGAGGGAGCACCAGTACGAGAGAGAGAGCACCAGTACGAGAGAGGGAGCACCAGTACGAGAGAGGGAGCACCAGTACGAGAGAGGGAGCACCAGTACGAGAGCATCAGTGCGAGAGAGGGAGCACCAGTACGAGAAAGAGAGCATCAGTGCGAGAGAGAGAGCACCAGTACGAGAGAGAGAGCACCAGTACGAGAGAGAGAGAGAGAGCACGAGAGCACCAGTACGAGAGAGAGAGAGAGCACCAGTACGAGAGAGAGAGAGCACCAGTACGAGAGAGAGAGAGCACCAGTACGAGAGAGGGAGCACCACTTCATGAGAAGGAGGACCAGTACTAGAGAAGTAGTATTGGCGAGTGAAACGGAGTACCTGTACGAGCGGAAGTACTGGTATGAAAGAAAGAGTACCAGCACGAAAGGAGGTGTATCAGCACGAATGAGCAGTACAGCCCTAGACAGAAACAACCCAGCTCATCATTTAACCTTAAGTAGTAAAAGAATTGCCTGTACTATTTGAATGTTGTCCACTGACTGACGCGATGTTCAGAAGTAACACTCCAGCTCACGTGCCAAGCATGCTGCACATTAGTAAGTTGTGACAAAACTTTCATTCTGTTCTCCAATTTCGTCAGTGCCAGTGACGCCAGATACGGTACTGGGAGCCCGCTCCCCTGTACCGTGATTAAACTCGAGCCAAAAACACTCAATACTAGCAGTAACACAGCGTGAAGACTAAAGTTAAAACTGATCACCTGAGGCCAGATGTGAGACTTAGAATCAGCTGCTAAACTATCACTGGAAGCAGCACATTTTGCAGGAAATGAGTGGACGAGAAAAATATGCACAACACAAAAATTATGGGCATGCAACACAAAGCCTACCAACGCCATCTTGTTTGGCGAATCCACTAACTCGACCTCATTCACTCACGTCGTAATCCCAACGAGTTTTCCTCAGCATGCTTGACAACGCTCCAAGAGTGCACTGGTCAAGTTTTCCTCAGCCGATTTGAGTCGTCTTCCCTAGTATGCGTGATAAATCCTGAACTGTCTGTCAGACGAATCTTCCTTAGGGTGCGTGCACACTACGAGCGGAGCGGCGCGGAGCGTCGCGGCACGGAGCGGAGCGGCGCGGCGCGTGTGTTCACATGTGAGCTGAGCAGAGCGACCTACACAAGCATCAGACGCTATGGAGCGTTCCGTGAATGCGCTTCTGTTGCTCGCCGGCAAAACGGAAACACTGGATCCATCCCATCAACAAGAGGAGAGATCGCCATGGAGAATACCACTATCTCTTCGAAGCACTGAGGAGAGATGAATCACAATTCTACGAGTATTTACGGATGAAGCCGGCCACTTTTGATGTACTACAATCCCTTATAGAAAGAAAAATTTCCAACGAGATTAGATAAATTAGCTGTTTAGCAATACACAAATTTTTATTGAGGATACATGTAAAGCAAAGTAGTTTAAACAAAATTAAAGTCTTTCCATATAGGCTGTATCACATATATTACTACAGGTTTTCGTAGGCCAGTACGAACAAAAAAAGTCTCGTGGGGACTTAAACGTGAGTGAACGTAAAGTAATTCCCTTCAGAAATTTAGGGTTGTGCCAGAGAAACCTAACTGAAAAATACTGACAAATATTGACTTGTCCTGACCAAATAGTTCTCGAAACACTGATATGCTTTCCGTTAGTATTGGAAAAAATCACCCAAGCTCATAAAATTTTGCAACTTATTGTGTATTTGACACTCATTGAGTCCTCCTCATCATCATACGGCCTCCTTTTTCTCCCATTTTACGGAAAAAATGAAAACTTTATTAAAAAATCGTACATAATTATACTTTAATTAAGATCATATAATAAAATACACAGCGTCACAAGAAAGATGAAACTACATCACGAGAAAAGCAAAATAAATTCCTTAAACTGAAGCAATAATAAAATAACTTATCAGAGAAAGCAGAAGAAAATAGAAATAAATGATTAATGAACCCAAATGGGTGAAATTACACCAAAATATTACATGTTACACTATCAGTTATAATTGTTATATGATTAGTTGTACAAATAAATAGTTATATACTAGATTTTTTAACTCAAACGACAATTCTACTCCTGTAAGATATGACGATCCAAAGGCGGAGCCGAGGAGAAACGCTCGACGCGAGCGTCAAAAAATCCCAACGAATTTCCCGAGCGTGCCGCTCCGCTCCGCTCCGCGCCGCGCCGCTCCGCTCCGCTCCGCTTGTCGTGTGAACAGCCAAGCGTTTCTGCATTCAAACCTGTACAAACATTATTGCTGCTCCGCTCCGCGCCGCTCCGCTCCGCTCGCTCCGCTCGTAGTGTGAACGCACCCTTAGTCTGCTGTACAAATCCTCTCTCGTTTTTCCTGACAGAAGTGACTCAATCTGCTTGAGAATTCTTCCTTGGTCTGTTTCATATATCCTCCACAGTCTGCCTGGCAGATCCTCCACAGTCTGCCTGGCAGATCCTCCACAGTCTGCCTGGCAGACCCTCCACAGTCTGCCTGAGAACTCATTCTTAGTGTACCTGGCAAGCCCTCCTCAGTCTGCCTGCGAACTCTTCCCCCCTGCTTGTCTGACAAATCCTACTGAGTTCGCCCAGAAGTGCTTCCCAGTCCAGCAGTGAGGTCCACACCCCACACACGCACGAGGGCTGAGCCACAGCCTCAACACGAGCAGGCGAGACGCGTTTAAAGCGGCAGTGCAGCGGCGGCGGCGGCGGCGGCGAGTGAGGAGCAGCCAGGGCTGATTAAAGCGCACCTGTGGAGGCCAGACTGGCCGCCACTGCACCTCAATTGCAACCTCGGTGTGTCAATGGCGCAACTTTTGTGGGGGAGAGCGTCACTGCGCCGCACTTTCACTGAAATACTCGTCACGGTGTACCGATGGAACAACTTCTGTGCTGGATGGTATCTCCATGTCGTTTGCAATGATCTAAGTGAAGTACGGATAAAAATGTTGACTGAAATGTTTCTGAGTTTTTATCGCTTCAGGAAAATAGTATTCATGTATTCATGAGCAAAAAGAGCTACGAAAAGACTTCTCAGTACTCTCGCTTTTACCTAATAGTATTTTTGAATTTCATCAAAAACAATAGGCTTTCACTACATCGCTTCCATGCAAAAATCGGGCTCATTACGAGAAGAAAAAATAGAAACTTCCTTCGATCTTCATGTATGGCGTTACAATAATGGTTGTGCACGACATTCAGGTAGTAAAAAGCAAAGCGTTAAGATGTAAACAAGCACGTATCACAATGGGTGATGCACGGCTCACACCAAGTGGTCGTGACCCAGCTACTGCAGGAGAGCAACAGATGAGCGGGGTAAAGGTTGTTCCACTCCCAACTCTTCATAACACTTCAGCAGCGGCGGAAACACAAGACGCGTGCGAGTCAACTTTTCGCAGAAAGTTAAAACGGCAAAATGAACGAAAATGTCCCTAGTGCGAAATTTAATGCGATACTTATTTCTCAACAAACATCTTGACATACAGAAATAACATACTCTCCTACTTTACGGCCCTGTAAAGTAGGAGATTATATTAATTAACTTTAGCCTCCCTAACCGCAACAAAGGCGTTCCAAAGAGAGGATGGCACTATTTAGTGTGGACTTGATGGAATGCGGAATCTATGCATAAGGTGCATAAAAACAGTGAATTGAGAAACGAGTTCATGAAACAAAATAAAATTCAAGAAGAAAGTAGTATGGGGTAAGAAAACAGGACAGTAGTGAACCGACAAAATGATATTTCGTCATAAAGCTTAAAACATTTTATTCCGACGAGAAGAAGGCCTATCAAACTCTCAGCTTGGGACCTCACATTTCCCCTCTGGGAGTGTTCAAATGTAAAATAAGATTTGAAGTTCGTTTCTAATAAATTTATTGTCTTATGTGCATTGCTAAAAAATCTTGTCCTACAGTTTAACGCGAGAAAAGCGAGAAATACACGATAAATCACGCCCGAATTTCCAACGCATCGAAGTAGGTAGGCGAAAATCCAAAATTTACTTCACCGGCCGTTGACCGATCGGTGTAGGAATTGGTTCGATTTAAGGCATTTTGAGATCCTGTGGTAGAGAGCAGCTCTATCCCAAACGCAACTCTGCAATCCCTGCATTCTATTTTCTTCAGTCGGCTAGTTTCCTATTCCCTAGCGCCTTTACCAAGCTGTAATACTGATCGCCTTGTTACAGATTTAGTTAAATAAATTACCCCATTTACAACAGCGAACCTAAATTCAGCGAACATGTACGGAGGCGAAATACAGTCGAACATCAATCGTGTAGATTTTCTTGAACACTGTCCCTCGGAAATTTAATTCAAGAAAATATCCAGAGAGAGGGTATTCCTCTTCACTCTCAAGACACAGGTCAATTTATAAGAACTTACAATTTTTCATTACGTAAAACCTTGCAATCATTGGAGCGGAAAACGGTACACGCAAGACATGAGCAACTTTTACGCCTCCTCCTTTTCTTATTTTTGAAGTTCTGGCAGAACTTTGTAAAAACAAATGGAGTTGCCCCAGGAGGAAAGGAAGTTTTCCTCGGGAAATAACGCGAGTTAATAAGCAGTAGCACACTACAAGCGAAGATATTTAGGACGGACGTAACCTTAAATGGACGCATCATGACGCTGAATGACGAAGTTACGCAGGGAATTATTATATTCACGGAACGACGGCAAGGTGCAAGGCGAAAGTGAAACTTGCTGCAAGAGTAATGCAGGAGTCGCCCCAAGGGTTCAAAGTTTGTATGCCGTGGTAGGCTCAGCCTGGCACAGCCGGATACGAGGCAACGTGAGAGCATCCAACTGCCTGAGAACAGATAAAAAAGTAATAAAGAAAAACCTCTAGCAGAAGTCGGTAAATAGCTTACGCCCTTCACCAAAATTACAGCATATAAAGGAAAACAAAGTCTCCCAAGGTTAACGCTAGACTCCGAGCAGATTCGCGACTGCGCTACAGTGGGTTGCTGTGGTCGCTCGACATCGTTAACGCAACTCTGTGAAGCACACTTGAGAAGACACTTGAGAAGTAGACCTGTGAAGACAGGCGGCATCAGTGGACCCAACCCATAAATTAAAAGACAAATGAGACATGGGAGGAGTACGCAGTCCAAAAGATGGACTTCAACACAAAGACCTAATACCACATTTTACCGAAGTACCCAAAACAATAATGAAAATCTAGCAACCGTACTTTCTCCATTATAATCATTGTCTCGTGCCATTCAATCATATGACAGTTTCAAATAAACAAAGAAAAGCACTTAAATCATAAGTCTTTACTTACAACAGCAACTCGGCTTCATAGAAATAAAAGAATAGATAAGAACCGAAGCTACAAAACACCACGTTGTGGTCACAGTCCAGATGGCCAGAAAACAAAACCACAGGATTTGTATATCGTCGACGCCTGTTGCAGCTCTGTCCGTTACAAGCCAAACAGAATTTCAAATCCCGATTGGGAATCGACATTGTGCATGCTCGTTTGAATCTGCTGTGTGGGCGGAAAGATATTGGACAATAATTAAAAACTAAGCCTGGTGCTACGCCCAGGCTTAAACATTAGGTTGAATTGAAAACCTCGTCTGAACGCTCATTCACGCCAGCATTCGACTGGTTTAGCTGCATCACAACATAAGAGATAAGACTTCTGCTGATGATACGGTTGCCTCAGCTTACTGCAGCCACAGCAACGGAAAGTTTCAGGAGAGCTAGTTTTAGCTTCCCCCTTTTACGGCCAAAAGGAAGCCATTTAATACGTATTTGAAAAAACTGAGTTTAATCTCAAACTAACAGCCAAATTTGAGCGTCAACCCCTCAAAAAAAATGGAGCGATAACAAATAAAAGAATTTAGAAAGAAAGAAACTATCAACTAATCTTATCACCTCTGAAGACTGTTTTTTGCCTTATCTTCACGATTACAGTATGGAAAACTCTAGCTTTTAAAGCGCGTGGAGATCACGTGAACAGCCAATTGCTGGTGTGTTTGCTGAAAGGGACAAGTTGCAAATTAGCCAACGATGAAATGGATCGAACTGAAATGGAATTTTTCTGTTGTTTTTTCCTTATTTAAAATCCCCCAGTTACAGCAGGTTCATGAGCAATGACCAAAGACTTCGCTTGACATATTCAATCTAACCAAAGCAAAATGAAAGGCTGGTAATTCACTTTCAGTTAGATTATGGGGATACAAACTATAAACACAGAGTGCCGCATTTGCTACAGCCGCACCGGGACTCTAAAGAACAATTAAGACATGAAGGCATAAGTGGTCGCGGCCCACCAGGTGGTGGAGACACAAAAGGGGCAATTAAGAACCAATTCTCGGGGATGGCAAATTACAAGACCATTATCGCTGCGTCGAGCAGCAGCGGAAGGTTAAAAGTCGAGTCCCTGGAGCAGGACGACAGAAATCCAGGTTTGCTACATCGTACATCGCCATCTGCAGGCTGGCGAGGGCAGAGCGAGGAAAGATGTGGTGGAGCTCCGAAAATTCCAGCGAGAAATTGAGCCAATTTTGAGAGCCTCCGCAGACTAAAAAATATAACACCCCCTACGGTTTGGACGTTGCCAGATTAAGGACAAGATTTTTCCTAGAAAATTCGCTCTTTGTTCTTGAAGTAAAAGTTGTCTCCGTACCAAAAAAGTCCTCGTACTCTTGAAGCATATCTCCCAAACGTGACTCACGACAACGCTAATTCAAAGCTTGGCAGTGACAGACATTGTTCACATCCACGTCCAGATTTAGAGAGAAGACGCACCTGCAATATCACGACGATGACATGCGCCTTAAGTCTCGAATCCTTAACTTGACCGACGTGGCAAGACAAGTTGCACCAAACCAGTAAAACCAGACAACAATGCACCGATCTTGACAATAAGCATTTGATATAAACCGAAAGGAACACACATGACCGTACAAACAGGCCAGTTCCATGCACAGGCCACGCACGCCACAGATTAGGTTTGATTAGATGTTGGTTTAAGTCTCCCTAACCACTAAAACAAAGCGTTTCGAAGGGAGTAAGGAGGAAGGTACCATTTAGTATGGGGATAAAGGAACGCGAAATCTATGCAAAAGGGGCGTAGAAACAGTAAGTTGAGAAAAAATTCATGAAACAACATAACAGTTTAAAAAGAAAGAAGTAGGTGCCGAAAAAACAAGACTGCAGTGAACCACCGAAAAAAACGGGGTCCGTAACATAAAAAAACATTTCATTTCAACAGAAAGAAGGCCTACCTACTCTCAGCTCGCGCTTTCACACATATTCCCCTTGGAAGTGCTAATTACCATAAATATAATAGTTGCGACCCCCTAGGGGTAATTCCCACAGACACAATAGTTGCATCCCCCGAGGGTCACGCACGCCCAGCACAGGAGGCCCTTCAGGAGGCAGCCCGTCGCAGCCAGCGCCTAATGACGCGTCCCAACTCACGAATTTTGTGTCCGTGTCATGCGCCGGACTTTTCCTTGCAAATCATCCATGAACCGCGCCATACGCAAACGTGATTTTGGCGAGAGAAGAATATTCGTGACGCTCTCTGAAATTATCGCCCGTCCAAGTTTGTGCACCTTTTTGTACGATTGTGACCTAATTATGAATTATTCGTGTCATGATTAGTCCCAATTAACTTTAAGTTATCCTCTAAAATCAAACGATCGTGCCCTTACTCCACTTGTTAAGTGTATCTAAGTTCAAGATTTAGCAGTGAATTGCGTAAAATTTTTAGTAACATCGACTGACGACTGTAAACGAAAATTAAACTAGCTTCGTTGAAGATATACAAAGCATTACAATCAGTCTAAATAGTAAATTTTCACCCGGCTTCAGCAGTCACCTGAGACTAAGCACTTCCATGGTCACCTGAGCCTAAGCACTTCCATAGTCACCTGAGCCTAAGCACTTCCATAGTCACCTGAGCCTAAGCACTTCCATAGTCACCTGAGCCTAAGCACTTCCATAGTCACCTGAGCCTAAGCACTTCCATAGTCACCTGAGCCTAAGCACTTCCATAGTCACCTGAGCCTAAGCACTTCCATAGTCACCTGAGCCTAAGCACTTCCATAGTCACCTGAGCCTAAGCACTTCCATAGTCACCTGAGCCTAAGCACTTCCATAGTCACCTGAGACTCAGCAATTCCATAGTCACCTGAGCCTAAGCACTCCCATAGTCACCTGAGCCTAAGCACTCCCATAGTCACCTGAGCCAAAGCACTCCCATAGTCACCTGAGCCAAAGCACTCCCATAGTCACCTGAGCCAAAACACTCCCATAGTCACCTGAGCCTAAGCAATTCCATAGTCACCTGAGCCTAAGCACTTCGATAGTCACCTGAGCCTAAGCACTGCCATAGTCACCTGAGCCTAAGCACTTCCATAGTCACCTGAGCCTAAGCACTTCCATAGTCACCTGAGCCTAAGCCCTTCCATAGTCACCTGAGACTCAGCAATTCCATAGTCACCTGAGACTCAGCACTTCCATAGTCACCTGAGCCAAAGCAATTCCATAGTCACCTGAGCCTAAGCAATTCCATAGTCACCTGAGCCTAAGCACTTCCATAGTCACCTGAGCCTAAGCACTTCCATAGTCACCTGAGCCTAAGCAATTCCATAGTCACCTGAGCCTAAGCAATTCCATAGTCACCTGAGCCTAAGCACTTCCATAGTCACCTGAGCCTCAGCACTTCCATAGTCACCTGAGCCTCAGCACTTCCATAGTCACCTGAGCCTCAGCACTTCCATAGTCACCTGAGCCTCAGCACTTCCATAGTCACCTGAGCCTCAGCACTTCCATAGTCACCTGAGCCTCAGCACTTCCATAGTCACCTGAGCCTAAGCACTTCCAGAGTCACCTGAGCCTAAGCACTTCCAGAGTCACCTGAGCCTAAGCACTTCCAGAGTCACCTGAGCCTAAGCACTTCCAGAGTCACCTGAGCCTAAGCACTTCCATAGTCACCTGAGCCTAAGCACTTCCATAGTCACCTGAGCCTAAGCACTTCCATAGTCACCTGAGCCTAAGCACTTCCATAGTCACCTGAGCCTAAGCACTTCCATAGTCACCTGAGCCTAAGCACTTCCATAGTCACCTGAGCCTAAGCACTTCCATAGTCACCTGAGCCTAAGCACTTCCATAGTCACCTGAGCCTAAGCACTTCCATAGTCACCTGAGCCTAAGCACTTCCATAGTCACCTCAGCCTAAGCACTTCCATAGTCACCTCAGCCTAAGCACTTCCATAGTCACCTCAGCCTAAGCACTTCCATAGTCACCTCAGCCTAAGCACTTCCATAGTCACCTCAGCCTAAGCACTTCCATAGTCACCTCAGCCTAAGCACTTCCATAGTCACCTCAGCCTAAGCACTTCCATAGTCACCTCAGTCTAAGCACTGCCATAGTCACCTCAGCCTAAGCACTTCCATAGTCACCTGAGCCTCAGCACTTCCATAGTCACCTCAGCCTAAGCACTGCCATAGTCACCTCAGCCTAAGCACTTCCATAGTCACCTCAGCCTAAGCACTTCCATAGTCACCTCAGCCTAAGCACTTCCATAGTCACCTCAGCCTAAGCACTTCCATAGTCACCTCAGCCTAAGCACTTCCATAGTCACCTCAGCCTAAGCACTTCCATAGTCACCTCAGCCTAAGCACTTCCATAGTCACCTCAGCCTAAGCACTTCCATAGTCACCTCAGCCTAAGCACTTCCATAGTCACCTCAGCCTAAGCACTTCCATAGTCACCTCAGCCTAAGCACTTCCATAGTCACCTCAGCCTAAGCACTTCCATAGTCACCTCAGCCTAAGCACTTCCATAGTCACCTCAGCCTAAGCACTTCCATAGTCACCTCAGTCTAAGCACTGCCATAGTCACCTCAGCCTAAGCACTTCCATAGTCACCTGAGCCTCAGCACTTCCATAGTCACCTCAGCCTAAGCACTGCCATAGTCACCTCAGCCTAAGCACTTCCATAGTCACCTCAGCCTAAGCACTTCCATAGTCACCTCAGCCTAAGCACTTCCATAGTCACCTCAGCCTAAGCACTTCCATAGTCACCTCAGCCTAAGCACTTCCATAGTCACCTCAGCCTAAGCACTTCCATAGTCACCTCAGCCTAAGCACTTCCATAGTCACCTCAGTCTAAGCACTGCCATAGTCACCTGAGCACAAAATCAAGACTAGCGTCGCTGCGCTCAGTCACAGGCGTGCGAGGCGGTCGATAAGCATCGCAAAACGGCCCCTTGGGAGCCGACGCCACTCCGCCACTCTGTGCGAAGTGATGATCCGACACTCTGTGCGAAGTGATGATCCGACACTCTGTGCGAAGTGATGATCCGACACTCTGTGCGAAGTGATGATCCGACACTCTGTGCGAAGTGATGATCCGACACTCTGTGCGAAGTGATGATCCGACACTCTGTGCGAAGTGATGATCCGACACTCTGTGCGAAGTGATGATCCGACACTCTGTGCGAAGTGATGATCCGACACTCTGTGCGAAGTGATGATCCGACACTCTATACGAGAAACACCACTCAACACATATAATAAACACCACTGTTTACGAAGTGGATTATTAGGTCTTGTAGCACTTCGGCACTCAACACCTCTCAGTTAATCCATACCAAGGAGTTATGCACGACCCCACACCACTCGGCTACTTACCGCAAAATAATAATGCTGTACTGATGATCGAACTTTCTTTTCTTTCAAACGATTCTCGAGGACCGGAAAGGAATCGCTGGCAAGAAAAAACACAGGTCTGCCGTCGCCAACGCTCGTCAGGACACATCTTGTGTTCGGGCAGGCAGACAGCGCTGGCTGACGCACGCTGGTCCTGATGCGGGTGCTCGCTGCACACCTGCGCTACCTGTGCAGCTCGCACCGAGTCCGAACCCGCCCATTCAACACTGAGTGCGGCGTGGCCACCGGTGGTCTCTGAGGGGATTTTAACAATGCTGCTGTCCGACCTGCAGTCAATAACTCTATTTCGATAAATACTGATTGAAAACTAAATGAAAGGGTGATTTATTTAATGTTCGTCATTTCAAAATTGGTCTCTAAAAATAACTCTAATTTGAGTGTAATACTGAACTTCAGTTTAACCCAGCTATTTAATTCACAATCGAGTACTGGGCTATCTGCGTCCGTGCAGTGGATGGCTGCCTGAAGTACGTAATTACACTTAATCCCTTTTTAACTCTTATGTTCAAAGGGTCAGTATGTTCTTATGAAGCATGGGCTTGCGTCGTCGAATGTTATTTTAGGTTAGAAGGTCATTTTTGCTGTCATCAGGAACTGCCTCAACGCAGCGACCAAAAGGAGAGAGGGGAGGGGGGGGCGAGTAGCACAGACAAAGTAAAATCAAATTACGCCATAATACAGCATCATAGTGCACCCACAAACGATTATTGCAGCAGATTAGATTAGATAAGTTTTGTCAAGCCTCCCGAATCTCAATTAAGATGTTTCAAAGAAAGGAAGAAGGAAGGCGTTATTCAGTATAGAGTTAAGGGAACGCAGAATCAACGCACAGAGTTTATTTTCACGCAAGACATCATGCGCGTAGAACCAAGTTGAATGTTCATAAACCAAAATGAAAATTGAAGAAGAAAGTTAGAGTTGCTCAAAAACAGGACAGCAGTGAGCCGAAAAATGATGGGCTGAAATAAAGCAATAATCTATTCCATTTAAACAACATCAACAAATAAGCTTTACTAACCTTCAACTCTGGACCTCATATTTACCCCGGGAGCGCTAGTTCTCTTAGGTACAATAAATGTATCCTCCTGAGGAGTGTACGTTCCGTTCACTATGTAAAATATCTTCTGCTGTAATAAAACTACTAAATTCCGGCTACTCTGTTTACCTGACTTTGTTATTTATTCGAACCCGCTACTGAGAAATGATAAACGAACCATCTTCAGTGCTGAAAGCATGACTGGAAGACGAGATTAGTTTCCGCGCCGTAACTCCGCCGTAACGTCAGGGTCGGCACCAAGGAGGTTCCATTAAACCTTCTTGGTCGGCACCCATGAAGGACTGCAGCAAGAGTGGCACCAGGAGCGGCAGCCGCCTGTATCGAGGAACTCACCCAGTCGCACACAACGCCTCCAGACCGCAAAAGTGCGCTCGTCTACCCTAACTGACTGCGCAAGTTTCGGTCGTTTGACTTTGGCGTTCCTCATCAAAGGCATCAGCATCCAAGACTCGGGTGTACAGGAATTCTATGTTACAGTGCCGTAAATTTACCTACGTACTTGCAGGTATTAAAATAGGACTTCACTGCATTTTTTCTGTCTTCTGAGAAGCGTAAGGGGATGGCAGCAGAGTGGGTTCCACATTAAATTTGTTGACTCTGAAAATCTTGGTGTTGGGTGTTCAGAACCTAAATTTTTCACGTTCAAAAAAGTAAGATTTAACCTTACCCCATGTAACCTCACGGAGCATGGTCATTCGGAGAATTGAACAAAAGAAGAAAGATCTTTTTATTATTTTAAGAGTGAGGAATGAATACCGCAACCTTTACCATCGGTAAGGCCCGGTGTTTTGCAACGCACACAAGGTTGTATACTTCTAACATTCGAGCAGCAGCCAACGCACTCGCTGGCCTAAATGCAAAGCCCAGACAAAAATGTCCTGAATTTTCAATCTTCGATTGACTTGAATTTGAGTACATACAAAACTCAAAAATACATTGTCATCAAAGAAATGGTGTCAAGTTTTGAAATTTTTCTTGAGTAATGAAAATTATCTGGTAGCGCAACGAGTCTTGCTTTGGTCTTAGAAAAAAATAAGTTGTTTAAAAAAAACTTGGGAAAAAAACATCGAACAGTTCGCCTTCCTCGCATTTCTATCTAATGAGAGTCTCAAATGGAACCGAGTACTCTAGCAACAAATTTTAAGGTTTCATTGATCGGCAAGCGCATTGAAAGCTCGATTCTCTGTGGACATTTGCACAATCAAACACCAAAAAATAAAATTTGAATTTTTAAAAAAAAACAAACGTCACTGAGACCAGGCCATAACTGTGCAGTGGAAGACGTGTGGGCTGAAAACGAATCTTGACTTTCTTCCTTGCTGCAATTTGATATTTCGTCTCACCTAAAGTAATCAGTCGAATAAAATCAGTAAAAATGTTGCTACTGTCCTTGATCAATTTCTAGGTTTTGTTCTCTCCAGACCCGTCGAGTATAATAATTTATTCCTAAAAACAGTGAAATTGATTTAAAGCAGCTCCCTCATGACAGTAGCTCCAAGCATCACATTCGTAGGAGATTTTTTTGCCTCAATAAGAGGTGCCACTCAATTAGATCTCTGAAAAGATTTTTCGATGAATCGAAGACGGAAATTACGGTCAGAACGTGAGCTGCGTCGCTGCCGTGCCGCACACCGCCTTCCCAACTCAGTTTCGGTAGCATCTCACGACGTGGAAATGGAAGATCAAAGTCATGCGAGGTCAAAGAGGTAGTAGACCTCCGAGGAAACCTGACGCATTCACTGACAGAAATGGCGACATTGGAGCTCTAATATGAAGGTATCGAACCCGTGACATGACGATATCAGACGGTGTAGCTCCTGATGAACCCTGAGGGCGATCTCAGGCGATCGGAAGTGCGTCTCCAGCCCAGCGCAACTGTCGCCGAGAGCCGCAAATTGATTGCTTTGAAGCAGCGCGGGATTGATTGTCATAAGCCTCTCAGAAAATGACCGACTTCCGCAAAAGGGAGCCTCAGGAGGATGAGCACGAGATCGTGCGGGGCTCGGACTTGAGATCAGCAAGAAGTCCCTCGGGGGCACAGCGGCCATGCAGGGAAGAGCACCCATGAAAAGAGACACTCGTTCCTAGTGAGCAAAAATGAGTGCTGAACTTACGTTAAAATAGCTTCCGTGTAACGCGAGATGGACAATTTTCTCAGAGCAAGCAAAAATTGAGTACCATAAACGAGCACTCAACGAGTAAATGTTCAAACCAATAATTTACTCCATGCATTACGGTGCAGAGTCTGAACATCTAAATACCATTTTCCATCTATTTTATCTGTCCTTCCGGGTTGTTGTAACGAAGTCCGAACTTGACACTTTTGAATTATGATGGACTCAGCGACACACATGCATAAATGTTTATTACTGATTTCCTAACGATCTCTGTTACTATTAACTTACCAGAACATACTTCCAATGTGACCTGAACTGCAATGACTCACGGGACAGCTCTACAAAGTTTTAGATTATATTTTCAGATATGAAACCTCTATCCCTCTTAGCCTGCATAGAACACATTCACTTCCTGGTAAAGTGAGAAGCATTAAATCAACGGGGCTCAGCAGACCAGTTAAGCAAAAATACCGCTGCTCGTCCACGGACTAAAATATTGCGGAGCATACTTCATCTTGTAGAGGCCATTGACTTGAGGTCAAGAGATCCTTTCCGGCCAACTGGGATTCAAGCCGCTGCTTCCATCGATTAAACTGAAAGAATCGCCTAAAAAAATGACAGGAATTTAGTCGAAGCCTAAGTCATCCAGTATCTGTGACACGAGGGTCGCCGAAGGTAAAAAAAGCCTTTGAATTTTTATAGTTGGATGAATTTCCTCGTGTGAGCAAACGGCAGCAATAACTTCTGCGAATCTTATCGGAGTAATTTATTTTAGGAATTGCATTTTTTCTCCACGCAGTGCGAAGGAGCCCACAACTGATAAGGTATAGAAGCGTCTCATGTGTCGGCGCTCCGAGTCTCATAAAGCAACCTCACATGATACGGGACAAGCTATACGATGAGGATGCAATGCTCTCAAGCAAATAAAATTCCCGATGGTCTTCATGGTGGACAGGAGAAGGGCCGCTTTAGGAGATGAGCACATTATTTGCAATAGGTGAGGTTTCCTTTTTTTTCGTTCTGTGAGTTTTGTTGTCACTGCATAGAAGAGTTAGACCTGCCTCTCCTGCATGAATCAACCGTCTGGTCAGGAAAAGGAATCAAGCTCTATTTTACTTACTCACGCTCAGTGGGAATTGTACGCTTTTAACAACAACGCTACCATAATTGACAACTCACCAACATCATCCCTTCTATTTACAAAAAAAAACGTCGTTCCAATGCGCACAAGCACCTCGGTTGCGAAAATTTACTCATTAACCTTGAAAATTATAATTTGACCGAGTCCTCAAAAACTTTATTATAGACAATTAAAGCCCAATTTAGATTTCAGAGAAGTAGTCACAGGCACACAATCGCACACTTCATGGGAGTCACCATTTCAGGAAGCCACCGTCTGACCAACTCCCCTCACGTCGCTTGAGTTGCGCATAAGTGCCGAATTTCAAGACTCTGTCGGTGATAGTATCTATTGTGTTGAGACGCTTTGATAGTAATGCGCAGGACGAAGGCGTGTGATGCACAATGTAGAGATGGTTGGAGGGTAACGTGCCCACGACGGCATATGATGCATTAGGAGATGACGTTGCGATAGTAATGTTCACAAGACGACGTGTGACTACGCATTATGTGGTGACGTAATGATTTTAAGGAGCAGAAGGCAGAGGATATAACGTGTTATGTAATGACGTTGTAATGACAACGTGCATGACGCGCATGACGGAGTTATGACCGCGCGCTGGTGGCTGACAGACATGGCTCGTCCTACCTCCATGCCTCCATGTTGCACCAAGACACTATGGCGCATAGAGAAGCAGACGAACGTAAGACTATACAGTGAGTACACACCATACTTCCAGCACGACCAAGACGGCTGCTATGGCCGCCAGTGACGTACATGCACGAGCTGAGGTGGAGGAACCATGGGAACATCCTTGGTTAGGTCACCGGACACTGAGGCTGTGTGATGGTGTACACTGGTCATAACCACTGACCACTCGCGTCCCTCCACCACTCGCGTCCCTCCACCACTCGCGTCCCTCCACCACTCGCGTCCCTCCACCACTCGCGTCCCTCCAGCACTCGCGTCCCTCCAGCACTCGCGTCCCTCCAGCACTCGCGTCCCTCCAGCACTCGCGTCCCTCCAGCACTCGCGTCCCTCCAGCACTCGCGTCCCTCCAGCACTCGCGTCCCTCCAGCACTCGCGTCCCTCCAGCACTCGCGTCCCTCCAGCACTCGCGTCCCTCCAGCACTCGCGTCCCTCCAGCACTCGCGTCCCTCCAGCACTCGCGTCCCTCCATCACTCGCGTCCCTCCATCACTCGCGTCCCTCCATCACTCGCGTCCCTCCACCACTCGCGTCCCTCCATCACTCGCGTCCCTCCAGCACTCGCGTCCCTCCATCACTCGCGTCCCTCCATCACTCGCGTCCCTCCATCACTCGCGTCCCTCCACCACTCGCGTCCCTCCATCACTCGCGTCCCTCCATCACTCGCGTCCCTCCACCACTCGCGTCCCTCCACCACTCGCGTCCCTCCACCACTCGCGTCCCTCCATCACTCGCGTCCCTCCACCACTCGCGTCCCTCCATCACTCGCGTCCCTCCACCACTCGTGTCCCTCCATCACTCGCGTCCCTCCATCACTCGCGTCCCTCCATCACTCGTGTCCCTCCAGCACTCGCGTCCCTCCATCACTCGCGTCCCTCCACCACTCGTGTCCCTCCATCACTCGCGTCCCTCCACCACTCGTGTCCCTCCAGCACTCGCGTCCCTCCATCACTCGTGTCCCTCCAGCACTCGCGTCCCTCCATCACTCGCGTCCCTCCACCACTCGTGTCCCTCCATCACTCGCGTCCCTCCACCACTCGTGTCCCTCCAGCACTCGCGTCCCTCCAGCACTCGCGTCCCTCCAGCACTCGCGTCCCTCCATCACTCGCGTCTCTCCACCACTCGTGTCCCTCCACCACTCGCATCCCTCCACCACTCGCGTCCCTCCAGCACTCGCGTCCCTCCATCACTCGCGTCCCTCCACCACTCGCGTCCCTCCACCACTCGTGTCCCTCCATCACTCGCGTCCCTCCACCACTCGCGTCCCTCCACCACTCGTGTCCCTCCAGCACTCGCGTCCCTCCATCACTCGCGTCCCTCCACCACTCGCGTCCCTCCAGCACTCGCGTCCCTCCACCACTCGCGTCCCTCCACCACTCGCGTCCCTCCACCACTCGCGTCCCTCCATCACTCGCGTCCCTCCACCACTCGCGTCCCTCCACCACTCGTGTCCCTCCAGCACTCGTGTCCCTCCATTACTCTTGTCCCTTAGATGGCGATTTGGACACGCACAGTTGGGGCTACGAAGGTACGTGTGCAATGTGGCGTGATATCTATCATTCAATAACTGTTTGCTGAGAGCAATAAACCACAACAAATGGACGGCGAGTCAGTCAATGTGGACTTGATGGTGTAAGATATACATTAATTCACACATAAAACAAGCTCATCATAATGCAGAGCGGCAAATAGCGCTCAAAATAGGTTACTTGCTGTAAAAAGAGGCTTGTGCGGCGAAATCGCATTGGTACTGAACAAAGAACGGTGCACCTGCACATCGGAGATGCTCAACTCATTGTTCACATTGATGACAAGCGCAGTGCTCACTAATGCTGCGCTTGCCATTAATGCGAACGATTGAATGATAGCAACCAAACAGTCGCTGGAACGATTGTGTCGGCACCCGAGTCCCACTTCACTGGCGTGATGGGAGTCAGGTGTCGAAGAGGGGATTTAGAACCTCGATAGGGAAAGAGAAAAAAGTGGAAAAATAGAAAGGAAAGATACACAGAAAGAGAGAAATAAGATATAGAAAGAGCTACCTTCACAGCATTTGCTTGATCAACACGGAGATAACAACGACTAACTTAAAGATTCAATTACTTTATTTGAAGTAAACACGTGAGTTAGAAAAAGGCCTTATTGTGAATAAGCGCGCAACAATGTACAACCAAATAATTATCAATACCAGCCCCAAGAAAATTTTACCGACACCAACTTGGACACAGCACAGTAGGGAATTGATAGTGTAATATTTAAATGTCCCCTTCAAATTCTTGTCCCCTCGTGCACCCCTCAATATTCTTCCGCCCGAATATTAAGATTTTATTACCATAGCTAACGCTTTTAGCCCTTTGTGTTGCACGCACTGAGAGAAATTTTGGCACACCTAGGTGTGTCAAACGGTTATTCAGAAATATTTTGATACATATTGAAGTATTTATTTTGACCACTTATTAAAGCGGTTGAGAGACTTTAAACACTTACTCACGCTTCAAATGGCTCAATATTTTTAGTAGAAAACCGAACTGTTTTTAAATTTTATGGTTGGAATACAATGCACCCCAATAAAACTTTATATCTTCGCTAATTTTTCTTCTAATTCTTGGACGTTGTCTGTATATCAGTGTAATTAGTTGTTGGTTTAAGAAAGTGAAATATTTATGGGAAATAAAATTGACTCACGCTAAGTGTGTCATGTTTGACACGCTTAAGTGTGTCGTATAAGCCCATGACACACAAAAGTGTGTCAAAATACATAGGCTAATAATGTATATTGTTGACACACTTTTGTGTGCCGGTTTTGCGACAACTTGACACACAAAAATGTGCCGCTTTTGCGACAAAATTTTTCTCAGTGCACCTTTCAAACCCCTCATATTAGAATTGAATGCGTATTTCTCATATTTTGAAGATCAAATAAGCCAAAATCTGTTTAAGGAAGCTTCCCTACACTTCACCCCCTTCAGCCACCCTAACACACACCACCTGGGCCGTCAGGCAACTCGCATCCCATGTTTCCTCGCGCGGCATAGCAATATTCGGCGGAGTAACATTCAAATCTTCATAAGAGGTTTCGCATTTTTCCACGCTTTTGTAATAGTTTCACTGCATGATTCAGTCATCTAATATAAGATGCAGAGCGATCGTCGCACAATAATAGCGTGAGATCCAACAGCAACCCTCCATTGTTATACAACAATAGATTTTGACCTAATGGTAATACTGCTTCGTTGCACAATAATAGCGTGAGATCTTAGATTATGAAACACTTCTTTGCTATGTAACAATACTGCAAAATCCAGAGGTAATACTTCGTCGCCTGATAATCTTATCACTGATACAATACTTCCTAATAATCAGCGTAATAATAGTGTGATGTCCAATAGCAGCTCTGGATGACCACACAAAAATGAAGGAAGACAGAACAATAACACGAGAGCATTCACTACGACAGACCAGCGCGACGCACGACAACACTTCACAAGCGAAGGCAATAAATGATTGGATCAATGGAAAAGCCAGCCTGCAGCGTCTTTGTCAACTCGATAGCAGGAGCACAAACAAATCTGGAGATGATGCGTCGCGTCACATAACACAGCAATAAAGAAGCCTGCACTGAGAGAAATTTTGACACACCTGGGTGTGTCAAACGGTTATTCAGAAATATTTTGATAAACATAGAAGTATTTCTTTTGACCACATATTAAAGCAGTTAAGAGACTTGAAACACTTATTCACGTTTCAAATGGCTCAATATTTTTTGTAGAAAACCGAACGGTGTTTAAATTTTGTGATTGGAGTACAATTCAACCCCAAAAAACTTTACATCTTCGCTAATTTTTCTTCTAATTCTTGGACATAGTCTGTATATCAGTGTAATTAGTTGCTGGTCTAAGAAAGTGAAATACTTATGAGAAATAAAATCGACTTTCGGTAAGTGTGTCATGTTTGGCACACTTAAGTGTGTCGTATAAGCCCATGACTCACAAAAGTGTGTCAAAATACATAGGCTAATCAAGTATTTTGTTGACACACTTTTGTGTGCCGGTTTTGCGACAACTTGACACACAAAAGTGTGCCGCTTTTGCGACAAAATTTTTCTCAGTGTGAGCGCAGCCACCGCTGCTTACTTCCGTGTCAAGGGCAGCCTCTGTAACGTCCAGACTACTGATTTGCGCAGTTGGGCCGAGTAATACAGCGGTACACAACGATACACTGCACAACGCTCACTGCGCAGCGTTATACAGCGCTGCACTGAACTACGCTAAAATACCCGACACTACACAGTTCTGTACGAATGCATGTCGCTACTCTGTACTATACGCAGATAACATAAATAACCTTACACAGCTAAGTAGCGCTACACTACGATATTGAGTGTGCATGAAGTTGTTGCAGTGACGCAGTCAATACCGTTCTAAGCACCTCCAAGTCACATTTTTCTGTCGAAAAACTTCGTCATATAATATGTACTTCATTGAATAATACAACACAACATTCCAGCCACTACGGTGTCAGTTGAGCGCACAGAAGCTATTGCTTAGATAGCTATTCTGCCCACATGTTACCTTCACGGAAGGTAAGATGTGGGAAGAGAGGAAAAGAGTTTATTTTTCTCTTGAGACAAATGTGGATGACTTGCGCTCCATAACAATATCCGCTCCATAACTCCATAAGAATAAATTGTTCCCGCAATAGTTCCCCTACTAATTGAAATAGTAAATTGAAAAGGAAGGTTATGAAACACGATGAGAGTTGAAGAAGAAAGTTATAGGTGCTGAAAAAACAGGACACCAGTGATGCGCAAGCGATGGTCCTCAACAAAAACTACTTTTTATTTCAATAAAATGAATGGCTACCTAATTCTCAGCTCGGAACCTCACATTTTCCTCCTCGGAATGCTAATTCCCCGAGATAGAATAGTTGTAATCCCCTGAGGGAATGAAAATCAGTAAAATATCGTGTGTTAACTGAAAATAAACTACAGAGTAAGCTAACCCCTCAAAAAAGTGCATAATTTACCCTTGTTTCAAAGTGAGACACTTATTTCAAGTAAAATCCAGTTTAGCATCAAATTCATTTGAGAGCTTTCACTCTGATAGTGGAGCGCTATTCCGGAATCGCACAGACCCAATTGAACTTTTTACCGTGGCATCTACGATTTCAGTCATTGAAGCATAGAGTCTGCATAGAGCGGCAAAAATTATAGATGTAACGGCTTAAAGTTAGACTGATGACAGCTGCTACAACTGACCGCCTGCAGATTCGGCGCATCTTCGGCCGTCGGCCTCACCAGCGCAGACAAGACACTTCTCGAGCGGCAACCTCTCGACGTCAACAAATTACATTATGGAGCGAGTTGTGCGAGGTAGCTCTGAAACTGAGCTGAAGCGTCAAATAATAACCTGTGAAATGTACGGCGATAAGTTCACCAGCTAAAACACAGTACTGGAGTTAGTTATTCATCAGATGTTAAAGGACAATACAGCAGACAGAGCGGTCTGCGGCACATGTGTAGGAGAGCGGGCGCCTAACATGAACGCTACATGTGTGAGAGACACGCTGTAAGCTATTACTTCAAAAAGTTGCCAACAACATTTAAGCGCTCGCGTTTAATCAAATATATTACGTAGAACTAAGAACGTTCGTGGCCTACAGGTCTTCTATACCGCCCAACAAACCCTGCGGATGCCCTCGAACTTCACCATAACGCTCACTGCAAGCCATTCTATTAAACGAAGACAGGGTGCTATGGCACTGAACATAACCATAATGATCACTGCTCGCGCTCCATTCCTTTAAAGTTGACGGAGGAGGCCGACGCGAGCGTAATGTTACTACTTTATCCTGTATCCCTAAACGGCCCAAGTTGCGATGAGCACTTACAGTTTCCATTTTGGCCATTTTTATTTAAGCGGAGCTACGTCCCGAGTGGCCGTCACTATAGCGATGACTTTATAAAACTAAAGAGAGAGGGAGAGAGATAAAGAGAGGGAGAGAGAGACAGAGAGAGAGCGAAGGGCCTGTCGTCAATAGTGACGGTCCTAACACAGTTACATTCTGTTAATTGAAGCCCGTCACCAGAGGCTGCCCAATGCCATCGAGAGATCCCAGAACCATTGAGAAGACCATTCGATGTGGTTGTGAACCATCGAACGAGTTGCGAGGAATAAAGCCGATCGAATTTGCATGAGTCAGCACTTTTTTACGACACCCGACCGGGAGGCTGCTATGGAAAGAAGTTCTTCCCACGCAGAAAAGTCGGAGAATCACATGAGGACAAAATTCCGGACGGACTGAGTCGGCAGATCTCAAAGGAGATTCCCGGAAACAAACATCCGGAGATAACAAATGGATCCCGTTGTCAATGCTGTTACGGAAAACAAAGGAAAAATAGAATCTGATTCGAAGCAGCGCCGGAAAAAAGTTGCTTGATGATCGACAGCTGTTTTGGGTGGTGACCGTGGTGACTTGTGGTACTGAACAGAGTTGCAAAGACAAGACATAACTAGCCTTGCTGGCCCGAGTGATTTCCCCACACATGTTGTTGTGCTAATCGTAACAAAAATGCTGAAGCATTTGAAGCTGCAACTTTATATGATAATGTAATTAGTTCAAGGCGAAATGGCATTTATAGCCATTCGAGCCATTAAGTTCCTAAGATAATAAAATAGATACACACGAATATCTTTAGGAACATTTAATTGGAGCGCTTCTATCACAGAATCCTTCCCAGCAATATCTATGGGCAACGTAGAATACTACAATTTAATTCAAATCCGATAACTAAAACAAAGGGAAGGGAAAATGTAAGTAAAATACAAAGCACTCGAAATTTTTTTTAGAAACAAATTATTCAGCCAGTTTTGTAATAAAACAATTTAAATTCCTGACTTAACACTTCCAGGTGGTACGCACTCGCCCGGTTTTCAATAAGACAATTTCAGCTGATATGAATATAGTTGTTTCGGAATGCAACAAGTAAACTTTCTTTCATGAAAAAACAACCTAAATTTTGCAAAATCAACAATTATTTTATATCAGAAGCCATCAGTGTAATGCAGTCATGAATGATGGAGGGGGTTAAGAAAATGTTGGGGCGAAGAGAGAAGTTCCCTGCGTCTCTCACGGGGCGCGAAATGTTTTGAGGAGCAAAAATAGAAAAGAGTCAAGCAGACCTCCATTGTTCATGGTACACTTTTGAACTAGGAAGCAAAGCAATGTAGGAAAAATTTTTACTGAACTTTTCAAGTTTGTATATTTTCTTGAATGAAAGAAAACAAAATCATCAGAATGTAGCGCCTGAAACGCCGGAATATAGCACTAGTCACATTAGTATATAGTGGTGGTAACGGTAAAATACAACGCTGGCAACGGTGAAATACAACGCTGGCAACGGTAAAATACAACGCTGGCAACGTTAAAATACAACGCTGACAACGGTAAAATAAAACGCTGGCAACGGTAAAATAAAACGCTGGCAACGGTAAAATAAAACGCTGGCAACGGTAAAATAAAACGCTGGCAACGGTAAAATACAACGCTGGCAACGGTAAAATACAACGCTGGCAACGGTAAAATACAACGCTGGCAACGGTAAAATACAACGCTGGCAACGGTAAAATACAACGCTGGCAACGGTAAAATACAACGCTGGCAACGGTAAAATACAACGCTGGCAACGGTAAAATACAACGCTGGCAACGGTAAAATACAACGCTGGCAACGGTAAAATACAACGCTGGCAACGGTAAAATACAACGCTGGCAACGGTAAAATACAACGCTGGCAACGGTAAAATACAACGCTGGCAACGGTAAAATACAACGCTGGTAAAGTTAGAATATAACGCTGGTATTATCACTATTATTATATATGAAAGTTTTAGCCTCCCTTCACCACGACAAAGATGTTCTAAGAGAGGAAGGAGGAAGGCACCATTTGGTAAGAAGTTGAGCGAACGCGGAATCTATGCACAAGGTGCACAGAAACAGTAAGCTAAGAAAGAAGTTCATGAAACAAGAAAAAGTTGAAGAAGAGAGTGGTAGGTGCTGAAAAACAGGACAGCAGTGAACCGAAAAAAGATGGTCTGTAACAAAACAAAAACCTATTTTATTTCAACAAAAAGAAAGCCTACCTAACCTTTAGCTCGGGCCCTCACATGGTTCCCCTGGAAGTGCTAATTCCCATAGATACAATAGTTGTATCCCCCTGAGGGATTTAACGCTGGTAAGGTTAGAATATAACGCTGGTAACGTCAGAATGTAGCGCTGGTAAACATATTTATGTCTTCTCTCAGTATGACGCTAGCGTTCGTTTGAGAACGTAAATTCTTCTCTTCTTATGAAACTATGTGCGTATCAGTCACTGCGATCTTCGAATCAGAATCGTCAGCGACTTCATCCCAACCGTACAAACTTTTTATCTGGCCCATAATTTAACAATTGAATGCACTCGCTTACAGAGAATTAGGAGGAAAGACGACGCGAGACAAAGCCTTCACCGTGAAATCAGTACTTTCGAATTGAGGGCAAAACTGCAGTGTCCTGATAATCCTGGCGTTCTTTGCAGCGATCCTTGCCTGTTTATCCAGCCAGTCTGTTTTGATTCATGCCCTTTATTCCCTCTACGCTCAAAAAGACAAGGTGTAGTCTAGACGAGCGCGAGCCTTAGCCGGGCACCGCCCTGTCCTCACCAACGCTCAGGTCTCGTGGCAAAACGCAAACAAATTAGCAAGAAGAGGCCGTTGAGAGCACAGCAACGCCCGTCCTGCTGCTCGCCCCAGCTTCTGCCACGTCAGCAGAGCACCTGCGTGGCCGCATCGAGACTCGGGCGGCTTTAGAGTCCTCCTTCACGCGCCGTCAGGTAAAGGGCGAGTTAAATTTTAGATGAGCGTCCACTTTCACAGCTGTCTTTTCGGCTGCTAAAGTTTTACAGCTTCACTTTTTACAAATTCATCTAATTGTACATGAAATATTTAACATATTTAATAAAAACCTCATACGAGAAATCATTTGAAATGCCACAAGTAAATTCTACGAACTCACTAAAAACAGAAACCATCATCCGAAGATTAAATTAGATAACATGTTAGTCCAAGCCTCCCTGACCACATAAAAAAGTGTTCCATAGAGAAAAACACCATTTAGTAAAGAATTAAGGGAAAAGGGAATCTGTGCTCAAGGAATGTTCCCACACAAGATCTCATGATCATAGAAACAGTAAAGCGGCCCACAGACGATCAATTAAATTGTCAATATTCATTACTGTCAATTATATTGACCATAAAATTGATCGTCTATGGGCCGCTTTAGTCAAGAAGGACTACTATGAAATAAGATTAAAGTTGGAGAAGAAAGTCAGAGGGGCTGAAAAACAGAACGGCATAAAAGCAAGAAAAGATGAACCGTATCAAAACAAAAACTATTTCGATAAGAATAAAGCCTCCCTAACTATCACCTCAGTACCTCAAATTTTCCCCCTGAAAGTGTCTATTTTCATAGGCATTAAACTGTCATCCTACATATGCTGTAGTTGTAGCTGAAGTCCTATTCAGAGTGTGGAGATGCTCAATTTTGATGCACTTTGTAAGTTCTCATGAGCCGAAGCCTGCGCTCGAGTGCCTTCATTTGAAAGGACACGGTTCGGGTCAAATTCCGAATAATGATAGGTTTTCGGTTTATAAACTCATCTTATGGAAAAATTTTTTGCATCCAACGCTATAATTGGTTCTCAAGTACGTGCATTGGTACGTCTCCGAGACGGGGTAGAAGACGCGCACTAGCGTGATCTTGGCGCGCGTCAATAGATGGGTGACCTTCCCCTTCCCCCCCTTATTACGAGTCAGTTTTGAGAGTTCCTCTGAATGAATGGCAAGAGAGTTCATTCATGGCCTTACTCGAAATGCTTTCGTACTCAACCGAAACATCTTATCACAAGTGGTAAATTATGATGATATAACCGAGTGTTTGTTTTGAATCCGGCTGCTCTGAGTCATCAGCTAATTAGCTTGTTGTGTAAACATCTAATCGCCTCCAACAGTTTTGAAGGTACAGGAATGGCAAATATATCAATCGAAAGGACTTAAAAAGAGCTACAAAAACAGTGGAGTTCATTTTAAAAGAATACTTATTTCAAAAATTATGGAAGAAAGAAAAAATAAATTTAGGAAAATGGCTGTCGTGAAAACTTGTTTTATTAACCTCTGAAGTGATTCTTCTCCCACCATTTTGAAGGTACAGAAATGACAAACAAATCAATCGATAGCAGTAAAAACCACCTAGAGATTCGGTGCATACGATTTTTGAATATCAATTCATACTGAAAATTTTACGCAAAATAATTCGAAAAAGAGAAAACAGTGGTAGGTTTTTGGGAAAAAATTCTTATACCTAAAAAATCATATCGAAAATTTCTGCAACGGAGCTTTAGACAAGAAAATGAGCTATCTTGAACACATTTTGCAGGTCTGTGAGTTCAAAATTGTAGGAGAAGAATCATTTACCGCAAAACCCGTTATTTCATCTTTTTTTAAAGACAAATTCTATTTCGGATAAATTTACGAAAAAACACAGGAGCTTAAAATCAATAGTCGCACCATTTTACACCCACACGAAAATCTCAGAAAAATTCGTCAAGAACTGACGGACTGTTCTGTTTACCGTAACAGTATCTGTAATCAAGAAAGCAATGACCGCCACCTACCTCACCGGTACCGATCCAGTCGTTTTAAAATTATCATTTCTACTACAACAGTGATCTAGTGACCCCGAAAAGATACAAAGTAGATGGTATGGTTCAGCTTGTGCGTACGTACATTTATCGTATTCGGGCCTCAACAACACGCGCGCTCCAACGACACCCGCGCTCCAACGACACCCGCGCTCCAACGACACCCGCGCTCCAACGACACCCGCGCTCCAACGACACCCGCGCTCCAACGACACCCGCGCTCCAACGACACCCACGCTCCAACGACATCCGCGCTCCAACGACACCCGCGCTCCAACGACACCCGCGCTCCAACGACACCCGCGCTCCAACGACACCCGCGCTCCAACGACACCCGCGCTCCAACGACACCCGCGCTCCAACGACATCCGAGCTGCAACAACACCCGAGCTGCAACAACACCCGAGCTGCAACAACACCCGAGCTGCAACGACACCCGTGCTCCAACGACACCCGCGCTCCAACGACACCCGCGCTCCAACAACACCCGCGCTCCAACAACACACGTACATACCGACGCACGTGATCAACAACACACGTACATGTACATACCAACGCACGTGATCTAACAACACACATGCTTCAACTACACGTGCACCAAAGACTCGCGTGCACACCTGTTAAGCAAATGAAGTCACATCAGGCAGCGCACGCACATTAATGCCGCGCAATACAGGCACATGATTGAGTACAAAAAGACCCGGGAGTGGGTGCTGTGCTCTCTACTACTCCATCCCCCCTCATCCGTCTAGGTGCAACGACTGTCTAAACAACAGAGCTGACCTGAGTAAACCTGGGCTTATTGTGTGTGCGTGTACACACCCTGTGTGCGATTTCATTAGCATCAAAAGGTGTGTGCAGGTGTTTAGTGTGCTCTACACTACAGTGCTATGCTGCACAACGTGTGTTGTTCCTCAAAATGGGCCTCAACTGCACACATTACAGGTGTCTGTGTGTGCGTGTATGGAGGCATGTGAGTAACGCAGTGTCTTGTCGCCAGTCGCCGGCACACAGCTGGTAAGAATTATTCGGTTGCCTTCAATATCACACACGCAGCCCTCAAGGACTATCCAATTACTTGCAGCCCCACACACGCTGCCCTCAAGGACGATCCAATTACTTGCAGCCCCACGTACGCAGCCCTCAAGGACTATCCAATTTCTTACAGCCCCACACACGCAGTCCTTAAGGGCCATCCAGTTACACACAGCCGCTTACACGCAGCCCTCAAGGGCTGTGCAATTACTTACAGGCCGTAGGCAAGCAGCCTTCAAACAGTTGGAGGAAACTAAGGTATTGAGTAAGGTAGCATGAACTCATATCTCAGACTTAGGAGCGACTCTTGGTCCCAGCATTTGTTCTTCCACTGTAGGAAGCCTCAACACACCACATTCGACAGCAACTTAATTTACAAAACCGAAAATTCGATTGCGTCGCCACTCGAGTCATTGCATCATGATTTGTGCAATTGCGCCATAACTCGTGCGATTGCGCCACAGTTCGTGAGACTACGTCAACATTTGTGTAATTCGTCTCCACTTGTGTAATTCGTCTCCATTTGTGCAATTGTGTCAACATTTGTTCAATTGCGTCCCCATTCGTGCTATTACACAATTCGTGAAACAGCATCACAATTCCTACGACTGCTTCTCCATTCATGTAATTAGGAAGCCATTTGTGTGGTGACGTACAGCCACCAGCGTAACTGCGCAGCCCCTTTCGCACACTGCGCTTGCCAGTTTACTCAGCTTCTCACGACAAAGAGCCAAGTAAAGCGCCGCGTCGGCTAGGCAATTTTCCCGTCTTAATATCGCCCATACATC
This sequence comes from Morinoia aosen, assembly GCA_030386875.1. NCBI lineage: Eukaryota > Metazoa > Arthropoda > Malacostraca > Amphipoda > Talitridae > Morinoia > Morinoia aosen. Next base: position 58,658,924 of record CM059558.1, read on the forward strand.
ATTGATTCAAGATGAATTTTTCAAATCTTTCATCGGATCAAAGTCTTACTGAAGTCCATGGATGCACCATTCAAACACGGAATGTGAACTTATTGCATGCGATATGAAAAATATTTGATACATAGTAAAAAACCTTTTCAAGTGAATATTTAACGCAGCCGGACGCGACTGTTCGTATGCACTTCTTCGCTTATGAGTTGGCCCTCCTTTTTTCGAGCTCCTTAAATTTATTAGCATGAAAGATCCAAGTTTTCCAGCGACATCCCTCACAGCTTCCGAGGCAAGACGACAAATATCAACAACAGACAGGCAATGGTGTAGTTCGATTCCGTTGTATGCGTCGTGTTCCTCTGTGTTGGTGTATCTCTGGCTCGTCGGAACGCACGCTCAGGAACTACTATTCTCCCGAAATTTAATTTATGGTAAATTAATTAATTTTTGGTAATTTTTCTCACCCTCAAAGCCTAGATTTTCAGAATGAGAATGGTGCTGCTAAGTGGTGCGCCAACCCAGCGTTATTCGAGTACTTCCACAAACGCGACTGTGAGCGCACTAAAGCTTCACAAGTTAATCAACGACGATGGAGTGCAGAACGAGTCATCGATTTCCTTTATAACAAAAAGTATACTCTGGGCTGATGTCGTTAGAAGCCCTATATTGCATCGATTTGAAATCTTAATTGGCAATTAAGGCAATGAGGAACATCTCGTTCAAACGCGAGTACGAGCAATAAAAGTTAAGTTAATTAGTTAATGCACCTGAAACAGCGTGTACGTACCATCGGACGTATCGGACTTTCAAATCAACGATCTATTCGAATGTTGGGTTCGGGTTACACATGTTGCTACGATGAAAAATGTAAGACCCCCTTAGACCCCTGGCTGCACGGTCAGGAGCACCGCAGACAGCAAAACCACTGCAAAACCCTCTCTAGACTCCTGGCTTCGGGCACTGCTCCGAGTGCTGGGATGGCACAAGTGAGGGTATACGCTACATGGCCAGACCCGTACTAGGCATTTGCGTGCAGCTTTAGAACCGGAGGCAAGCGAATCAAATGAAAATGAAAGAATTGTTCAACTACTTATTCGCTGAATAGCAAATCATGATTATCAGTAATTACAAAGTGCAGACGTTAGAATTAGCTAATCACGTATTTGTGATTAGATCACGTATTACACATGCAAAGCTTAGACATCAAGATTGCCAAATTCCTTAACATTTGCGCATCGAGATTGGTAAATCCTTCTTTTACGTAAGAAAAGCGTGGATACCGAAATTAGCATATTACTTTTCATAACATAAGCAGAACTAAGACATTGAGTTTGGCAAATCCCCCGTTAAGCCATACTAAAATCGTGTATGTCGAGATTGGCAAAACAGCAGAGGGAGCAGCAGCAGCAGCAGCAGCAGCGGCGAAATTTGCCTGACGTGCGCGTCCGATTGTTGACGTTGGAGGGCGATACGACACTCGGCCCTCGCCCCAGAGACCGCGCTCTGCCCTAGCAACACGCTTGTTATCCTCACCTACTCGGGCTCATCGTCCCCTGGGGGAGGCAAGGGTGAGGGATGAGGCAGGGGAGGAGGGGAGGAGGTAGGGGAGGAGGGGAGGAGGTAGGGGATGAGGGGAGGAGGCAGTGGGTGAGGGTAGGAGGCAGGGGGTGAGGAGAGGAGGCAGGGGATGAGGGGAGGAGGCAAGGGATGAGGGCAAAGGCAAGGGATGAGGGCAGATGGAAAGGATGAGGGCAGAGGGAAAGGATGAGGGCAGCGGGAAGCACATAAGATCTAAGCAACCCCCTGCACCAGTGAAATGTTTCGTATAAATTTTAGCAGGGCAATCTTATAAACTTGTAGGGCAAATTTGCAGGGAAATCTAGTGCAGCATCTGAAAAATTCCAATCAAACCTAAATCTTAGCGTCTCTATCTCCGGAAAAGTACGATTCAGAACTCGCTAACTCTCCCACCACTTCTGCGATCGAACGAAACTAAATACAAGTTTCACGACTTACTTCATTCGTGATTCATTATTCAAAAGATGTATTTGTAATTAGTTCTTTATTTTGCGATATTTTAATTGGAGACTCATTTAAATTTGCCGTGCAGGATTACAACTTCCCAGTTGTAGGCCACTTCAATGCATCACGACATACGAGTGGAAACAGTGGACTAGTGTTCTCAGAAAACAATTTTGTTTCATTGCGGTGATTACGAAAACGTTCACGGTACAACTAAAGTGCTCTCAAAATGATTGTTATTTGGGCAGATGACGCCCAACCAAGACTTGACGGCAGAACCACTGTGAAGGAAATAATATCGATGTCTCTTTTGGAATATTTTTTTTTAAAGCCAGGCTCTGCATCCGTTGCTTCTGAGTTGAGTAGAATTCAGTGAACAACTCTACCGAGTTCAAGTGGCACAAGGGCGCTGAGTTTGGGCTTCTCTACTGGCACAGCTGAATAGTTTAGTCTAGTGGTAAATATTTTACCAGCGCATCAGCATTTTCTGTTACGAGTATTTCGCTCCGAAACCAAGAGGTGCATTGCTGCAGTCAAAGGATTACACGAGTCAATTCACAGTTTACCATGCTGGCAAAAGAAGGTGTAAGCTTCTCAATGTGATGAAAAGATGAATATGAATAAAAAATTGAAGACGAATACACTCGTGCACGCTTCCCTAAAGATAGAAAGAGAAGTGAAAAATGAAAGATAAGGCCTACTTAACAGCACATATAGGCTCACAACAGACTCCTTCGATGGGTTTACTGATTCTATGGTTGGTAGCTGAAGCAACCACTGGAGAGCGCAACTTCTCCAAGGTGTACTGAAAACAACTGACGATACCTGAGCTACTCTTCAGGAGGTGTGCTGATAGTGTCTGTGCTGATAGTGTCAGCGTACCTTTGCGAAGTAGTGCTTCTTAGCGGCTGCCCTACAAAAATTAGTCATATAGAAGCAATATTCGTTTGCAGAGTGATGTACGGCTAGAACCAAGATATCCGCACTTTGCTCAGAATATATTCATTTCCATACCCCCTAAACCTACTCAGATATATCATGAAATGATTCCGTAGCCTACACTCTTTCCTGTACGAAAAAAATGCGTAATAAAATACTGTACAACTCATACGGGCAAAGAGCCTGCATTTTCCGACTTCTCACCTGAATTCCTGTCTAAAGAACACGTGAAAGCATTAAAGCCGCGCAAGCCGCGAGAGCTCGGTATATTGCTCCGTGACGAAATTTTTAAGCAGTTGCGCAGCACCGAAGTGCGGTAAGTGTGTCACTTATGTCAGCACTCATGTTGCTCACTCACTGGGTCACCAGCTGGTCCGTAAGGCGCAGTAGGAAGGGAGGAAATTATTCATTGGAGGAGGTGTTTACTACACACGCCGGCCTGAGCACAGCCCGGCATACCGCCAGTCCTCCTCGTAAGAGCGAGGAGAGGCAGATGTGCAGTCGCAAGTGATCGCTGCAGCCAATAAACACAGCAATCAAAATTTCAATCACCGGAGCACACAGTCAGAACTGCACCGAGATCAATGGCTCATCTGCAGCATTAGGGTGGCGAGGAACTGATCGAGCTGTAAACAAAACGAAGAAGCAATCAGGGAGTTGAGAGGAATTCCGAGAGACGTTGAAGTGATCGCACGAGAATTAGGCCAAAAACAAACATGAAGAACGACCGCGCCTAGAAAACCACAACCACCAGGGCATACTAACAAATGAATTCTAAAAAAGGTACCTAGCAAAATGTTAAGTTAGTGATTACTTTAGGACGAATACGAAGGAACGGTCGCACGCGTCGGAGAAATGATCGTGCTTTAAAGTGAGCGAATTAGTATTGTGTGAGCAGGACGCGAGATATTCGGAGGCCGCATTACAAGGACAGATATTGCAGGGCTGCTGCATAAGTCCGCGCTGCGCTATTGCCACGCATAACATAATGAGCGGCGGCGAGATCTTCATCTGCTAACCATTTGCCGGTAAACAATCTTGCTGCTCGAGGCTTGGAGTCTCTACTGAATTTAGGTTGTCTTATTTGTGTGCACGGAACGTCCAAGGTTGTACAGCATTGAAGTGGAGTCTGCTGGGTGAGAACACTCGAGAGCGTGTCTAAATTACCTTTGTTAATATCTTTACACAGCAGACCATAAAAATAGGCTCGTGCTTTTCTTAGCGTCGAAAAAAGCTCTCATTCGCGTGCCGAGCGTCAGGAATGACGCTCAGAGGCAGAGATTATTACAGGGAAAGTATTCACGTAGGAATCTCCTGCAACCATAACAGAATCAACAAACAATAACAAGGAGTACTAATCACACCGAAAACTGGTGCCTCCAATTGACATCTCATTGTGATTCATTTCGCCAATTACCTACGCTCAACTTAGATAACGTCGACGCTGGCACGCTGCCATCGAGAGAACTCCTGGTCCACGTACCTCTCCATTACGTGCTGATAAGATCTGCGCTGATTCGCAATGTGTTCTCTTCAAAGACATGAAAGCCCTGTATAGTCTGCAATCTTGATATTTCTATCAAGAATTTTGATATTTCTATCAATCTTGATATTTCTATCTCTGCCCTGATATTTCTACGTCATGAAAACTAATTAGGAATTACAGCGACGTCTCGGCTTCATATACCACGCGTTCAGGGCGATAACGCCGACATTGCGCGCTTTCTTGACGCTGTCTGCTGACTTCTGCTTCATCCTCTACACACACACACACACGCATCATCCCTTGACAGCAACACGTCTCCTACGAGTCAAGCCGCGTCATCGAGATGTCAGGGCTTTGGAGGATAAATTTCTGCATCCTTTTGTATGATCGAGTTGGGTTTTCCATTTTACCGAATTTATGCGTACGATTCACTTTCTAGCTAGTCAAGAATAGGGATGTTTTTACGAGCTAATATACACATTTTGATCGTTCCCTAGTTGTCCGTTCGTGACACGTTCGTTCTAAGTCACACAGAGAGGGTTTGCGACCAGGAAAAACTGCATCAAAGCTGCTGCGGTGCTCGCGCGAGAAGTTTTACATAAATCACAAATACTCGGGCGGAGATCCACCATTTTTTTGCATGGGGATTTACACCAGTGAAAATGAGCATGTTCAGCTCAAGTTCTCCCGCTTTGTGCGGTTAACTTACAAGGTTTCGAGGATGAGAAAACCTAATCTCACAAGACCGCTCGCATTAATGCTCGATTCAGGCATATAATCAGCTTCTCGGTCTTCACACCGCCGATACTATCTCGGAATTCGTAAGACACGTTGCCCTCGTTACCATCTTCTCTTATCATGCTTATCCTCAGCAGCTTTCAAATTAATGAGTTTCCTAAATCGCTTTTCAACAGTGAAGTATGTGCTCTTCAGTGCGTTTAAATCCCTTCAGTAAATTAGGGAAGGGTAGAGATGATGGTGAGATGGAATAGGAAACGCTAATCAAAAAATATTTATTGACTACGTTCAAGCTGCTGCAATTAGTGTTTATCTTGAAATTATAATTATATTGTTATAATCGGCATGAATACCCAAAGAATGAGCAAATCATAACCATCATTTAGTAAATTGGTATCCTCCCGTAATTTATTTCCAGTATGAGGCTGGTGGTGGCAACTTATACAAAATATCTCAACGAAGTGATCTTCAAGAAGAAAGCGATTAGAATCATCATCAAAAAAGACATTTTTCCTCTACAACATAAAATGAAGCAAAAATTGAGGCTGTAACTTTTGATGTTCATGTAATTATGTCCAAAAATTAAGATTACAGCAACCTAACTACAGAAACAAATTCCCACACCAGCACTGCTGACTCAGCCTTACGCACCAAAGAACATCCTCAGCAAAAACAAGTTTTCGAAGTAGTTAGAAGAGAAATGCGAAGTCTTTTACAGGTCCTCTTTTTCACTCTCAAGTGATCCCAATGACCAAAATTATTTCTACTATAAATCGTCTTTTGGTAACTTTGTATAGAAAATAAAATAGAAAAACGAATCATATAGTAGTAAAGGCTGGTGCTACTGCTGCCGCTTCACGGAAAATACTGAACTTAATGTTTTCATGCCGGTTCTAACTTCCAATTAACTCTGTCACGGACACTTCCGGCGGAGCGAAGATTTATTATGTCATCTGATGACAAAAACAAATCCCGGACCGGAAAGAGAGTCATTTCTCATCACCCAGTGCGCCCGTCAACACCCGGAAAAGCAAGGCAGCAGACAACGGCGTGTAGTTAGTTAGTTACGAGGACCTGCGCGGCTTGTCGAGTCGTGTTCATGTCTGCCTTTCAGCCGCAAGCGCGGCCAGCTTTGGGACCCACAAAATATTCCCTCAAATACAGGAACGCAGAAGCAGAAAGATGAGGGTCAAAGACGACCAGACGACGTGCACAGAACACTGAGCAAATTGTCACAGCTAAGCAATTTTCTAGCCGATTTTTGACTGTTCTCACACAAGAAGTTGAGCAACAATGCCAAGACCATAACTGCACGGATTTCAAGTAGCACATTTTCCAAGCCCGTCCATAGAAACATTGGCTTATTGTTGAACTATTATTTGTTGATTTAATCCTTCAAACTATGAACTAGATGAGTAAAAGGAGAGAAGTTTGAATCGGGTGAAAATGAAATCTCCGAACACATCCATAAAAATACCATCAAGCTCATTTGGGAGAATATCAACACACGAATGTCGAAGACAACATCCAAAATCACGGCCTAACACACTGCTTGCGATACGACCCATCGATGGGTCGTTTGGAGAATTTTCACAATCTTTTGAAATTAACGGTATTTAATGAACCCAGTTATTATTTGATATTTATAAAATATCTAACAACTATTGACTTTAAATTTGAGTTGAACATTGAGCTTCAATTTAGCCCCTCGCAGCCATCGTGTTAATGCGAGTGATTCCGAGTTGGGGCAGAGTCCAGACAACATCCGAACCTCAGCTCACAGCAGCCGCGTCAAGCACCTGGGCTGAGGTGTCGCCTCGCCTCAGCTCAGCCTCGAGATGACTATCATGAAGGCATTCCGAGCCTGAGCTGAGACGAGGCAACACGAGGGCCTCAGTTCAGGCGCTCAGCAGCTGCGTACATGACACGGACGCAGGGTACGCGACTCCACTGCATCTGCACGGTTTGCCGCCGCCATTTCCCCATCAAACAAACCATAAACTGGCGTAAATATTTTCACCCGGTAAAATTCCGCTCGAAACCGAACTTAGACGACTCTTTCTCTCTCTTTCGGCAGCTGCAATTATTCGAGTGCTACACCCGGTCGTCACAGAACTTGCCTTGCCGCGGTCAGGCGGCCATCTTGTCGCGTGTGTTTGCCCAGGACAACTCGGCCGTCTGTTTTACCATGAGTTACGATGACCATCACACCATCAGTAATAAGCCCCTTAAATACACAGAAATTAGTGTTAGTCCAACAATGATGCCCAGACTGGCACTGGGAGGTCGACTGAATTTAAAATAAATAAAAAATAAGATAAATGCACGGGAGCCAGGAAGGAAACTGGCTGCTGATGTTGCCTCAGACTTATTTTTCAAATCCTGAATGACTTTCTAAAATGAATATGCAGAACGTAACGGTAGCTCATAAAATAAATAAGAAATTCCTAAGATAAAAATGAACATGCTAAAAGAATGGATCAAAAGAAAGATGAAAGAGATTTCTAGGGAAAAATAAAGTCCCTCGCCCTCGGGTGTCTAGCGAGCCTTGTTTACCTCACGGGGGAGGAGGGAAGAGGGAAGCCCAGCGGGGGGGGGGGAGTGAGTGAGGGGAGAGAGAGAGCTACACGAGAGGATGAGGAGACGGATGCACAAAAGGAAGTTAATAGAGCGAACAACTCGACGTCAATAAAAAATACAGGATGAGCACGAGATAGGGAGTGAGGACGTGCAAATTTTCACCCTCTGTTAGCACTCGAGGAAATGAAATGAAAGCATTTGACCAAAGCACAATACAAAACCATGGGAAATTCACCGACGGTATTTTGAGAAGATAGTTGAACTTCAAGACAAATTTCCGTAGATTTATAAGATGCATCATAATTTCCGTGAAGTAAACGTACCTTCAGCAAGTACCAGGTCCCTGCAACAATCACTCAGGGTACCAGGTCTCCCACCCGTCACTCAGGTACTGGGTCCCCAACAATGACCGAGTAATTTAACACAAAGGTAACTACATAGGCTATCCACTCAAATCCGCACATCTAGACAAGTTACCGCACATCTATCAGGGTTTCAAGGCTACCTCAACCCCCCCCCCCCCGCACCCTTGTATTTTTCCAACTTCATTTTTCTGTTACAACAAAAAGTACCTTACACTGCATTGCCACAACAAACAAAACCACTGTATCGCCTATGATTAAAATAACTTTGTCTCATTTTGACTTTCTTTTCAATTTCTGAAAAGAAATTGAGAAGCGCGTCAAATCAGAATTAAATTTACCGCAAAAAGCTCGTCTCCCAATTTTTTAATAAGGAAATATTCCTACGAGTGCCCTAAAAATGTACTCACCCTTTGACTGTCCAGTGCTTTTACATTTTGTATCAACATAAGTTTTTATTGACAGAGATACAAGTCCAAAAAGTCAAATAAAAGAATAAAACATCGAATATAAGGAAAGTGTAATAAAAGGAACACTCAGTTGCACCGAATTCAGAAACAAAAATACAAGATAATCGTCAGTCAAAGGATGAGTATAGTTTTCCCTGACACCCCGTATTTGCGGCTCGTAAGGGAAGAATATCCACAAACTACGGAGGCGCTGACGCCACATACTCACCTACAGCAGCGGACCACCGCCTCAACCTTGACTTTGCATGTGGACTGCCAGCACCGTACCTGAAACGGGCAAAATAGACATTATTGGACACGCTAAAAACAGCTCCAACAAAAAGTAAACACGCACTAAACCGACGCAACTTTGATCAATAAACAATTGTTACGGCATAACGCTTATAGAACCTGGCTGTACGACGTGACGCGTTCTTTGATTGCATTATTGATGTAGTGATGGAACGCGAAGTCTTGGTGGTGGTGGTGGTGATGGCGAAACAAGTCAAAGTCTTGGTGGTGGAACAAGTCAAAGTCTTGGTGGTGGAACAAGTCAAAGTCTTGGTGGTGGAACAAGTCAAAGTCTTGGTGGTGGAACAAGTCAAAGTCTTGGTGGTGGAACAAGTCAAAGTCTTGGTGGTGGAACAAGTCAAAGTCTTTGTGGTGGAACAAGTCAAAGTCTTGGTGGTGGAACAAGTCAAAGTCTTGGTGGTGGAACAAGTCAAAGTCTTTGTGGTGGAACAAGTCAAAGTCTTTGTGGTGGAACAAGTCAAAGTCTTTGTGGTGGAACAAGTCAAAGTCTTTGTGGTGGAACAAGTCTGATGGTGGTGATGAAGGAGCAAGTCGAACTCATGACTTGCTTTGCTCATGACTTGTCGCATGCTGGTCATGTGAGACTAAATTTGCGGAGGCAGAGCCTGGTACTGATGGTGAAACCTTTGGATTGATGCCTCTTTAACGAATCCTCTATTTATTAATACCTCTTAATTGAAATCTCTTTATTGATACCTCTTCATTGAAATCTCTTTATTGATACCTCTTCATTGAAATCTCTTTGTTGATACCTCTTCATTGAAATCTCTTTGTTGATACCTCTTCATTGAAATCTCTTTGTTGATACCTCTTCATTGAAATCTCTTTGTTGATACCTCTTCATTGAAATCTCTTTGTTGATACCTCTTCATTGAAATCTCTTTATTGATACCTCTTCATTGAAATCTCTTTATTGATACCTCTTCATTGAAATCTCTTTGTTGATACCTCTTCATTGAAATCTCTTTATTGATACCTTTTCATTGAAATCTCTTTGTTGATACCTCTTCATTGAAATCTCTTTGTTGATACCTCTTCATTGAAATCTCTTTGTTGATACCTCTTCATTGAAATCTCTTTATTGATACCTCTTCATTGAAATCTCTTTATTGATACCTCTTCATTGAAATCTCTTTATTGATACCTCTTCATTGAAATCTCTTTGTTGATACCTCTTCATAGAAGCCTATGCGCTGAAACCTCTTCCTTAAAAAATTATTATTGAAACATTTTTCAATACGTTCTATTGAAATCTGTCTACAGAATTCTTTTGGAAACCTCTCTATGAAAACATCCATACTACTCGTTCCAGTTTATGAGGAACATGAGTTTCGCTTTGATTTACAATGCTCAGGTATTAACCTGAGGAGGAGAAAGTTAAGCGAGCGCGCAATGAGTTAGAGAGCCTCCCTTGCACTTTGTGCCCCTTCTCCGTTTCCTGCAATTCCACAGGAGCCTCTTGACGATGCAAATGTACCACGCACTGAAGGGGCTCAAACTGACGTCCTCCTAATCCAATGAGTCACGCTCTGCCCTGGCGTCACGGAGACGAGTTGAACCTTGGTTATACGCCCTTGCTGACCTTCCTTAGTCCTTGCTCCCTCGTTCACTAATGACTAGCCACATTAAATAAAGCTTAAACAGCATTAAGCAAACCCGCTCACCACTTCTCAGATGTCTCTGCATTTCAGCTCATCGCTAATCTTCGTTGAGTCACTAACGAATGTCGGCACTAGCACTGAGCAGCTCAAGTGCTGAAGCCTTGCGAGAACTTAAGGATGATCAACTCGAGTTACACAGCCTGATTACAGCACCACTGCAGTGCAACTGAATCCCTAGTGCGCAGTGTTACACGAGGCTCTTACAACAAACATACATGCTTCACGGAACACGAGTCACCAACCACATCACAACTTAGTCTCCACCTACACAACCACACACTCAACCCCTACAGAACACACTCATCCCCCCCCCCCCCTTCCCCCAACCCCCACACAACCGTTCCCCATCCCTCCCCACCCCAGCCTGAACAAACCACAGCAATAATGAGCCTGCTGCCGTCATGCCTCGTTGCCGCCATTCCCCACTCTACACTGAGCTCACGCTTCATTCCTGGCCACGTCTAGCCCTCACCCAGTGCAGAGTCAGCGTCTTGGCTTCATTCCGACCTACATGCATGCCTCGCTAAGCGTTGATTCAACGTCTCTGACACATTCCCCTGAACCTACAGATGGAGTTATAGCCCTCCAACTCAAGTAAGACGTGAAAGCAATTAGAAAAAATGCTTTCGTCTGTGCGTAGTGAATGCAACCACATCGCTTGCTGGTTCCCGCGTGGGTTCCCACGCTCCGCACTCGCCATGCTGCCGCCGCCGCCACGGCTTGCTGCACGTCTCGCTTCTGTCGCTGCCAGGATCATGGCAACATTTCTACCTTGCTCACCACGTCTACCACCGTCCACCACGTCCAGATCACCGCAACGCACCGACGCCACGCGTCACAACGCAGCCCAGCTCCTCACTCCCGACGCTGCCGTCGTTAATCTAAATTCCTGAAGAATAATTCCGACCGATCGTAAGGAGCGTTTATATTCCTGCTTTATTATGATTACATGCCCTACGCTGGAGCTGCAATTGTAGCCCTTCTTGCCGAGCATTTCAGGGTGCGGGGAGACTCCTGCATGCAGACAAAATGGCGTGAAGACTGGAGTGGTCTGCTGGCGTGTTGCGCGGTGTAGTCTGCTGGTGTGTTGCGCGGTGTAGTCCGCTGGTGTGTTGCGCGGTGTAGTCTGCTGGTGTGTTACGCGGTGTAGTCTGCTGGTGTGTTGCGCGGTGTAGTCTGCTGGTGTGTTGCGAGGTGTGGTCTGCTGGTGTGTTGCGCGGTGTAGTCCGCTGGTGTGTTGCGCGGTGTAGTCCGCTGGTGTGTTGCGAGGTGTAGTCTGCTGGTGTGTTGCGAGGTGTAGTCTGCTGGTGTGTTGCGAGGTGTAGTCTGCTGGTGTGTTGCGAAGTGTAGTCTGCTGGTGTGTTGCGAAGTGTAGTATGCTGGTGTGTTGCGAGGTGTAGTCTGCTGGTGTGTTGCGAAGTGTAGTCTGCTGGTGTGTTGCGAGGTGTAGTATGCTGGTGTGTTGCGAGGTGTAGTATGCTGGTGTGTTGCGAGGTGTAGTCTGCTGGTGTGTTGCGAAGTGTAGTCTGCTGGTGTGTTGCAAAGTGTAGTCTGCTGGTGTGTTGCGAGGTGTAGTCTGCTGGTGTGTTGCGAGGTGTAGTCTGCTGGTGTGTTGCGAGGTGTAGTATGCTGGTGTGTTGCGAGGTGTAGTCTGCTGGTGTGTTGCGAGGTGTAGTCTGCTGGTGTGTTGCGCGGTGTAGTCTGCTGGTGTGTTGCGAGGTGTAGTCTGCTGGTGTGTTGCGAAGTGTAGTCTGCTGGTGTGTTGCGAGGTGTAGTCTGCTGGTGTGTTGCGAGGTGTAGTCTGCTGGTGTGTTGCGAGGTGTAGTCTGCTGGTGTGTTGCGAGGTGTAGTATGCTGGTGTGTTGCGAAGTGTAGTCTGCTGGTGTGTTGCGAGGTGTAGTCTGCTGGTGTGTTGTGTGGTGTAGTCTGCTGGTGTGCTGCGAGGTGTAGTCTGCTGGTGTGTTGCAAAGTGTAGTCTGCTGGTGTGTTGCGAAGTGTAGTCTGCTGGTGTGTTGCGAGGTGTAGTCTGCTGGTGTGCTGCGAGGTGTAGTCTGCTGGTGTGTTGCGAGGTGTAGTCTGCTGGTGTGCTGCGCGGTGTAGTCTGCTGGTGTGTTGCGCGGTGTAGTATGCTGGTGTGTTGCGCGGTGTAGTATGCTGGTGTGTTGCGAAGTGTAGTCTGCTGGTGTGTTGCGAAGTGTAGTCTGCTGGTGTGTTGCGTCGTGTGGTCTGCTGGTGTGTTGCGTCGTGTGGTTGTTCTGGTGTGTTGCGCGGTGTAGTCTGCTGGTGTGTTGCGCGGTGTAGTCTGCTGGTGTGTTGCGCGGTGTAGTCTGCTGGTGTGTTGCGCGGTGTAGTCTGCTGGTGTGTTGCGCGGTGTAGTCTGCTGGTGTGTTGCGCGGTGCTATAGTCTGCTGGTGTGTTGCGAAGTGTAGTCTGCTGGTGTGTTGCGTCGTGTGGTCTGCTGGTGTGTTGCGTCGTGTGGTCTGCTAGTGTGTTGCGTCGTGTGGTCTGCTAGTGTGTTGCGTCGTGTGGTCTGCACGTCTGTTGTGCAGTGCAGACAATACCTCCTCTAGTTCCCCAGACCGACACAGACTCAGCTAACAATAGATGAGAGGCACATTCTCACCACGCATATTATACAGCGACGGCGATGTCACGGCACAGTGATGTACTTTAGTGGTGTCCCACGGGATGTTACTGCAGGTATAAGTATCATCGGCGTTCCGAGAGTGAAAGTTTCAGTATTTATCTTTAAATTACGACGAGAGATTACTTATAATCATTTTAAGCCTTGCCAACTCCAAAATAGATGTTTGTAAGAGGTGAGTAGGAAGCAGCATTCAAAGTGAAATTAAAGGAAATCTCTGCGGAAGGCGTATCCCCAGCTCAGCTCATAGAAACAAAACGATTTATACAAGCTTTCAGAACAAAATATCCGAGGAAGAAGAAAAGAAAAAAAGAAAAAAAGAAAAACAGTTTATTTCCAATAGAGATTGTACAATATTACAATCATTGGTTTTTAAATATCTTAAAATTAATACACTTAGATGATACACACACACGAGTATTGAAAAACTCGTGTCACTAGTCGAAAAGAAATGATTGAGGGCAATGAACTCCTAATCTAGCTTAATCTACATTTGATAATACATGTAATGATAATTATAAGAGATAACACAATTTCATGGACGATGCATTTTCATTGTGAGGTCAAAACACTTTTGACAGTTTACATTTACATGACATAAAACTTCGCAATTCTTGACGCCAGGAAATAATATATGAAATCGCTTGTTTTGGTCAATGTTCATAAGTGTCGTTTTAAGGAAGCATGAAAAAAAAAATATATAAATATATATCCATATGCACACATATGTAAATATACGTATGCATGTGTGTGCATATCCATACACACACTCACACACACACACATATACACACACACACAAATACATATATACATATAAGCATGAGGACCAAGAAGATTATAAGTTTTGTATTACTGATTCAACAATTTTAACATAACGGTCATTAGTTAACAAGCATTTTATATAAATATAAATGGATGATCGCACAACAAAAGTATGGTTTTTACATGAATGCTTCACAATACTAAAGAGATGACGAGTTAGGTAATGTTACAAGTTGAGTGTGCACAGAAAAAAGACCATTATCTCTGGTAAAATGCTAGTTGTCAGTCTAGTATACACATATGTGCACGTATACATGTAAATATATACACATACACATGCACACAAATACCCACGCACATACTCACACCAAACTCGTAAGCAAACACAAATGCATTTCTATGCATCGAGGCAATACATACGCATTCTACAGAGTGTCATACGCATAGCGTGGACACGTATAATTATACGTGGAGAGTTATATGGAGAATTATACATATACACAAGTAAGCATGTGCGCAAATATCAGCGTAAACTAGTTCGTATAAACCAGAATTCCAATCGAGGGAAACGGAGAAAATATCTTTTATTATAGCATGAATTTTATAATATTTCGTACTAAAAATAGTGGCACAAAACAGTCCACTTAAGTCGGAAACATGAAAACGATTGTGGGACGTGAATAAGAAAGAAAACATTAATGTCCTATAAAGGTTTCATATTAGAAAAAAAATCACATTATCTTTGAAATATGGCGCAAATTGTCGGCAGTTGATAAACAAACATAGGTATCACATTATTATAAGCGTATAACTATAAGCCGAATAAGTATATTACTGCAGTCTAAATGGATGATCACACAACGAATTTATTTTTTTTTTACATGGATGCTTTACAATTTCATATTAGAAAAAAAACATTATTTTTTTTAATATGGTGCAGAATGTCTGCAATTGATCAACACACACACACATAGGTACCATGTCGGTCTAGTTTGATGCTTGCACAGAAACGGAGAGGAATGACATAAAATGCACCTTCGACTGGTTCATCTACTCTAGTGCACACAGGTGTACGTGCACATATACACACCCATATGCGCACATACACCTATATACGTACACACATATTCAAGTAAGCATGTTTGCAAATGACAGCGTATAGGCGGTCAAATCATAATACCTACGCATACTTCAAAACTTTTGTGTGATGTCTTGAATTATAAAACAATGAGCGAGGGAGATTGTTCAGCAAGGGAGATACCAGGGAAATGAGATTCGTCAGTACTCATTCAGTATGTTCTGTAATTAAGGATTATTATTGAGACACAAGATGACGAGTTATTTTGGCTTTAAATTCTCTCGGTCTTTGAGGGACTTTAATACTCAGGGGAAGTTTGTTCCACAGTAAGGCGCCTGATATGGACAGAGCCTTCTGCCCTAAGTGAGATGAACGATAGTTGACTAAGACATTATTGTTTCTGTTCGGTTTTTGATTGGTTACAGTGGGTGGATGGAAACGCACTATCTCAGCATTGCTCTGAGGAAGATATAACGAGGAGAATACGTATTGGGCCTTCTGCATGAGGAGCCTTTCTTGGATAGGGATCCAGCCGAGTTTATTGAGGAGAGGGGTTACGTGATCACTTCTTTTGAAATTACCGTTGCATACCACCTTGGCTGCAAAATTCATGCATTTTTGTAAGTCCCTTTTAAGGTATTGAGGTAAGTCTCCCCATACTAGGCTGCAGTAGTCAATGCGCGATAACACAAGGGATTGAATGGCTAATAATCTGGATTTTTCGTCTAGCATACTTTTTATACGATGAAAAAACATTAAAGTTCCGTAGATTTTGTTGCAAGTAGTCTCAACGTGAGATTTGAAGGACATATTTCTATCGAACCAGATACCCAGATTTTTAACTTTTTCTGATGCATTAATTTTATCATTTCCAACTGCAAGAGTAAGATCTGAAGTTTTTTTAATTGCATCTTTGGATCCAAAAATAATGCATTGTGTTTTATTAGCATTTAATTTCAGAAGTGATAAGTTCTGATAAAATGGCAGCAATGAACCGCGTAAAAATGGTCAATAAGAAAACAAAAGCCTACTCAACCTTCGGTCTGTGACATCTGCCCAGGGTGTACCGATAAGACGGTACAGCTTTCCCAGTACCCTCACGGTACAGCTGTTCCGGTACCATCACGGTACAGCGATCACGGTACCCCCACGGTACAACGGTCCCGGTACCCCCCCGGAACAGCGGTCCCGGTACCCCCCGAAACAGCGGTCCCGGTACCCCCACGTTACAGCGGTCCCGGTACCCCCACGGTACAGCGGTCCCGGTACCCCCACGGTACAGCGGTCCCGGTACCCTCACGGTACAGCGGTTCCAGTACCCTCACAGTACAACGGTGCCGGTACCCCCACGGTACAGCGGTCCCGGTACCATCACGGTACAGCGGTCCCGGTACCATCACGGTACAGCGGTCCCGGTACCATCACGGTACAGCGGTCCCGGTACCATCACGGTACAGCGGTCCCGGTACCCTCACGGTACAGCGGCCCCGGTACCATCACTGTACAGCGGTCCCGGTACCCCCACTGTACAGCGGTCCCGGTACCCTCACGGTAAAACTGTCCCGGTACCCAAACAACGGTACCCGATACAACAAGCAGCGAGCAGGGCAGTTGTCAAAGAGAAAATCGCGGCATTTTAGCGCCGTGGCTGCGATAGCCAAAAATACTCGCGTTACCCGTAAACAATTGGCGGTTGTTGAGCGATGTGATGACTCGGCCCCATCATTGGTGGTGTGCTGTGATGTGCTGCTGCTGCTGCTGCTGCTGCTGTTGTGGTGATGTGCTGCTGTTGCTGTGGTGATGTGCTGCTGCTGCTGCTGTTGCTGCTGTGGTGGTGTGCTGCTGCTGCTGCTGCTGCTGCTGTGGTGGTGATGTGCTGCTTCTGCTGTGGTGGTGATATGTTGCTGCTGTTGCAGTGGTGATAATGTGCTGCTGCTGTTGTGGTGGTGATGATGTGCTGCTGCTGTTGTGGTGGTGATGATGTGCTGCTGCTGCTGTTGTGGTGGTGGTGGTGGTGGTGTGCTGCTGTGGTGATGTGCTGCTGCTGCTGCTGTTGTGGTGGTGGTGGTGTGCTGCTGTGGTGATGTGCTGCTGCTGCTGCTGTTGTGGTGGTGGTGGTGGTGTGCTGCTGTGGTGATGTGCTGCTGCTGCTGTGGTGATGGTGTTAGGTGGTGCCATGGCGTTGACATGAGATGAAGAGGCAGCAAGTGGTGGAGGAGAGACTGGTAGTGATACTGCTCTGAACCAACGAGTCAACTCACTATTGTGTGTTCCATGAACTTCCATCTAACTACATTGGATGGTATCTTGCCTGCTTCAATAAACAACCGAAACTCGCTTATATTTTTTTTCAGCAACAAAACTGTTTATCATTTGCAGCGCAAAAACATCTGAATAGATCCAGCATTTTTGAACTCCAACCACTCGCGATCCTACAGTAATCAATCACGCCCCACCTGTATCGTAACCACGCAAGAAGCTCTGTCTAATCCGTACTCATTTGGATCTTCATCCCTTACAGACACCTCAGTAATAATACAGGAACTATTTTTAATTTGACCGTGATCACTTCGAAATTGTACATTGAAATATTCCTCCGTATTATCAAAAGCCTTTTCCTATCCCACAATTTCTAATTCATTTCTTTGTTATGCCTCATTTGCCAAGCACACCCCAATTCGCGCCCATTGTTTCCGTATCAGTTGCACAAAATTCCCCGGTCGCGCGAAGCGCACCAATAGTGAGGTGCTGCAGGCGCTTCTTCTTGCCGTCAGCCGAGCGTTGCAACATTACTTTTTCAGGCCAAGTTTGATCATCTTGGCCATAAAAAGGTCAACCGAGCGTCATCTCGCACACAAGCGCCCCGCACTCAAATAGATCATTGCGGGCGCGCACGCACATAACGAGCAAATTGTAATTTCAAAATAGCAGAGTCGATTTCTCACAGAATAGAATAGGCTGAACTTTTTCGCGCCGAATGTAATATTATGAATGAGGTGAAGCTGGAAGAAGGCTTGCGAGTTCTCTCCGGACGTCGAAAACCATAAATTATTCAAAGATCTACAGGTTGCAGCAGCGAGAGCGCGTAAAAGGAGAACATACTTTTTTCGGTTCAATTGTGTGCCTAATAACCATCTAGCCTTTAAAGGATCTGGTTGATATAAAAAAACGTCAACTACGTCAACATTTTGCAGGGATAACCCAAATCCATTTCTACTTTTCTCATAGTTATACATGTGTAACATTTTATCTGAGCGATAAATAACTTAGACATTAACGCTTGCGGATAAAAAAATCATGTCAATTACCACAATAACAACCTAGTTTAATCACATGCTGAGTTTAGCTTGCTCTCATGCAGGACTTTACTTCCACTATCAGTTCGCTCCGGCAATTTTGCTCTAAAAGCAAACTTATAAACATCAAAACTACGGCTTTCCCGAACACAAAGTTGGTAACAGTACTCTGCTGTCGTCAGATCTCAATCCTTACTAACGCATCTGCGCCGTCACAGCACAAACCCTGTCATGCTGAACCCAATTGGTGGGTTTGATTCGTACACTTCTGGACTGGAATAAGCTGCGGGATGGATTCAAATGTCTCGATATGAACCTGCTTCTCCTCTATTATTTTCGACTTGGATCACCACTATCCCTGGTGTCTGTCAACATTATACTCGTCTTCTATCACAATTATCCTCGGTTCCAATACAACATTCTTCTTTAAAATGAAGATCCCCAGTCTTTATCAGCAAAGTTATCATTACAACACTAACCAGAACTCGGCAACAAATTTGATAGTTATACATCTCACCGTCACCGATGACTGCACCGCGTCAGCTTCGTCAAAAACCGACGACCTTTTTTAGGATGAGATAATGCGTACTTAGATCATATACATCACCACCGAGTCGTGAGTTAGATAAGAAATAGAAGCAAGCCCCAGGTTCACCTGTATTTTTAAAAAAATTCTCTTAAGGGCCTGATAAAAAGTGAAGGACGCATAATTTATTTAGGTGAAGAGTTCACCAAAACTGGCACACATTCTTGCCTCAGTAGCAGGCTCTTGTGCCTACTCGAGTTCCGATTAATAAGGCTAAGACGGGCCTTCATCATAAAAGGCTTAGCGTGGTTTAATTAAGTCAAAGCAGGCCATTAACAAAAGGTAACTAGCTGAGACACAGAGCGAGGCCTGGGGCCTATATTCGGGCGGCCGTTTAATCCAAATAGCGGCGTTGACAAGCAAACTCGCTTCATAAATCACAAGTTTATCTTCACTCAAAAGTTTGGCCTGCCGCCGGCAGAACTGAAAAATTTGACGGGGTCTTACAATGATGAAGTTATCACGCCGCTCCTGGCCTCTGCCCCAGTTGCTTCTTATATAAATTGAAGCATTTTTAAAGGAGGAACGAACATGAGGTCATGTTGCTTAAACCTTCTGTAGACTTACATGAGGTCATGCTGCTTAGACCTACTGTAGACTCACATGAGGTCATGCTGCTTAGACCTACTGTAGACTTACATGAGGTCATGCTGCTTAGACCTAATGTAGACTTACATGAGGTCATGCTGCTTAGACCTACTGTGGACTTACATGAGGTCATGTTGCTTAGACCTACTGTAGACTTACATGAGGTCATGCTGCTTAGACCTACTGTAGACTTACATGAGGTCATGCTGCTTAGACCTACTGTAGACTTACATGAGGTCATGCTGCTTAGACCTACTGTAGACTTACATGAGGTCATGTTGCTTAGACCTACTGTAGACTTACATGAGGTCATGTTGCTTAGACCTACTGTAGACTTACATGAGGTCATGCTGCTTAGACCTACTGTAGACTTACATGAGGTCATGCTGCTTAGACCTACTGTAGACTTACATGAGGTCATGCTGCTTAGACCTACTGTAGACTTACATGAGGTCATGCTGCTTAGACCTACTGTAGACTTACATGAGGTCATGCTGCTTAGACCTACTGTAGACTTACATGAGGTCATGCTGCTTAGACCTACTGTAGACTTACATGAGGTCATGTTGCTTAGACCTACTGTAGACTTACATGAGGTCATGCTGCTTAGACCTACTGTAGACTTACATGAGGTCATGTTGCTTAGACCTACTGTAGACTTACATGAGGTCATGTTGCTTAGACCTACTGTGGACTTACATGAGGTCATGCTGCTTAGACCTACTGTAGACTTACATGAGGTCATGCTGCTTAGACCTACTGTAGACTTACATGAGATCATGCTGCTTAGACCTACTGTAGACTTACATGAGGTCATGCTGCTTAGACCTACTGTAGACTTACATGAGGTCATGCTGCTTAGACCTACTGTAGACTTACATGAGGTCATGTTGCTTAGACCTACTGTAGACTTACATGAGGTCATGCTGCTTAGACCTACTGTAGACTTACATGAGGTCATGCTGCTTAGACCTACTGTAGACTTACACGAGGTCATGCTGCTTAGACCTACTGTAGACTAACATGAGGTCATGTTGCTTAGACCTACTGTAGACTTACATGAGGTCATGTTGCTTAGACCTACTGTAGACTTACATGAGGTCATGCTGCTTAGACCTACTGTAGACTTACATGAGGTCATGTTGCTGAGACCTACTGTAGACTTACATGAGGTCATGCTGCTTAGACCTACTGTAGACTTACATGAGGTCATGCTGCTTAGACCTACTGTAGACTTACATGAGGTCATGTTGCTGCGACCTACTGTAGACTTACATGAGGTCATGCTGCTTAGACCTACTGTAGACTTACATGAGGTCATGTTGCTGCGACCTACTGTAGACTTACATGAGGTCATGCTGCTTAGACCTACTGTAGACTTACATGAGGTCATGCTGCTTAGACCTACTGTAGACTTACATGAGGTCATGCTGCTTAGACCTACTGTAGACTTACATGAGGTCATGCTGCTTAGACCTACTGTAGACTTACATGAGGTCATGCTGCTTAGACCTACTGTAGACTTACATGAGGTCATGCTGCTTAGACCTACTGTAGACTTACATGAGGTCATGCTGCTTAGACCTACTGTAGACTTACATGAGGTCATGTTGCTGAGACCTACTGTAGACTTACATGAGGTCATGCTGCTTAGACCTACTGTAGACTTACATGAAGTCATGCTGCTTAGACCTACTGTAGACTTACATGAGGTCATGCTGCTTAGACCTACTGTAGACTTACATGAGGTCATGTTGCTGAGACCTACTGTAGACTTACATGAGGTCATGCTGCTTAGACCTACTGTAGACTTACATGAAGTCATGCTGCTTAGACCTACTGTAGACTTACATGAGGTCATGTTGCTGAGACCTACTGTAGACTTACATGAGGTCATGCTGCTTAGACCTACTGTAGACTTACATGAGGTCATGCTGCTTAGACCTACTGTAGACTTACATGAGGTCATGCTGCTTAGACCTACTGTAGACTTACATGAGGTCATGCTGCTTAGACCTACTGTAGACTTACATGAGGTCATGCTGCTTAGACCTACTGTAGACTTACATGAGGTCATGCTGCTTAGACCTACTGTAGACTTACATGAGGTCATGTTGCTTAGACCTACTGTAGACTTACATGAGGTCATGTTGCTTAAACCTACTGTAGACACACATGAGGTCATGTTGCCTAAACCTACTGTGGATTTCACTTGCTCTCACGTGAACTGTTCTGTACGTGCTGCTACGTACACTGATTGATCATAAGTTAGTTTCAGCCTCCCGTAACACAACAAAGATGTTCTAAGAGAGGAGTTTAGTTTATTAGTTAGTTTAAGCCTCCCTATCCTCAACAAATGAGATCTAAAGAGAGGAAGGAAGAAGGCACCATTTAGTATGGAGTTAAAGAAACGTGGAACGCCCGTTTTCTGAGCCTTGCAGTTCACAAACAGACACACCAATAACAATTAAATAACACCGAAATACTCCCCTAAGAAGACGAAATTAGCTAAATATCTCTGTCACAGCCGATCCGCGAGCAAGTTACCCACATTTCGAATATTAGTTTCTTCTAAGTTTCAGTATAATACCACTGGAACATGGCCGATGCAGTGCAAATCATTGAGGGTTACTCGCCCGCTATCCGCTCAGTAAGTGTTCAGGTTACGCAGCTCCGGCCGTCCTCACGCACGCCGTCCAATTCCAGACAACGCGAGCTTTTACGGCACGAAATTTTAGGTCTCGAACGGGGCAATTTGACCTCATTCAGTTACTGGTGAGCTGCTGCCCTCGTCCTGCCCTCCTCCTCCTGCCCTCCTCCTCCTGCCCTCCTCCTCCTGCCCTCCTCCTCCTGCCCTCCTCCTCCTGCCCTCCTCCTCCTGCCCTCCTCCTCCTGCCCTCCTCCTCCTGCCCTCCTCCTCCTGCCCTCCTCCTCCTGCCCTCCTCCTCCTGCCCTCCTCCTCCTGCCCTCCTCCTCCTGCCCTCCTCCTCCTGCCCTCCTCCTCCTGCCCTCCTCCTCCTGCCCTCCTCCTCCTGCCCTCCTCCTCCTGCCCTCCTCCTCCTGCCCTCCTCCTCCTGCCCTCCTCCTCCTGCCCTCCTCCTCCTGCCCTCCTCCTCCTGCCCTCCTCCTCCTGCCCTCCTCCTCCTGCCCTCCTCCTCCTGCCCTCCTCCTCCTGCCCTCCTCCTCCTGCCCTCCTCCTCCTGCCCTCCTCCTCCTGCCCTCCTCCTCCTGCCCTCCTCCTCCTGCCCTCCTCCTCCTGCCCTCCTCCTCCTGCCCTCCTCCTCCTGCCCTCCTCCTCCTGCCCTCCTCCTCCTGCCCTCCTCCTCCTGCCCTCCTCCTCCTGCCCTCCTCCTCCTGCCCTCCTCCTCCTGCCCTCCTCCTCCTGCCCTCCTCCTCCTGCCCTCCTCCTCCTGCCCTCCTCCTCCTGCCCTCCTCCTCCTGCCCTCCTCCTCCTGCCCTCCTCCTCCTGCCCTCCTCCTCCTGCCCTCCTCCTCCTGCCCTCCTCCTCCTGCCCTCCTCCTCCTACCCTCCTCCTGCTCTCCAGCCCTTTTGACTGAGTTCAGGGTACGCACGGCTAGGAGGAAGAGACCAGGATATACGGTATAGCACCGCTAGATTGAAGCAAGTATATTCAGCACTAGTGGGTTGGGATGAGTAAAAGCATTGCCATTGGGACGAAGGCACGTACAACCAACTCACCGCGACGACTGTGCAGGCAGCGCGACATTCGTGCTACCTCGCACCAGTGGCCGTATAAATAAAACCGTAGCCAGATGATGACCAATAGCCATGCATTGAATACAGCTCATTTGAAAGCACTTCAGCCATGCATGTTCTGCTAACTCGCTTTCATTAACGTAACGCTTTGATGTTCACAAGCGACTTTTAACTCGAGTTCCTAGAGTAATAAGATAATGTCCTTTCAGCAGCCGAAGCAGCAGCAGCAGCAGCAGTGAACAATTTACAAGCCATAATTGTACGTTCTAATATCAAAATTCTCTCTCGAAAATATCTGAAAGGAGAAAATTTTATAATTCGATCGTTAAAAGTTACGTTAATCAGAATTCAACTATAAACCTAACACTTTTTGATTAAATTCGACGATAATTACAAATCTAAGACGAAAAACTTCTTACAAATTCAAGTTCTTTCAATTGATATCGCTTTACCGTCTCGAATTTCCTCACCATTTGCGTGAGAGACAAGACCATAAGCGTTTGTTCGGAGCGCAAATGTAAATTCCTCAGAAAGGAAACGCAATTCGAGACATTTTCTCGGGGAAATAAAAAGGAGCGTCTGAAGGCCATTGAAGTCCGGATCGAAACTGTTGCATGAATTGACGCAAATAAAAACGCAAAATTGAGCGGTTTTTCAGTGGAAATGGAACGTTTGCAGACAATAACGGCGGACCGAATGACTGTTCTATCTGCTCCCCACGGGGTCATAAATCAGCTGCGATGAAGCTGCGGCTGTCGATCGCTGCATCGGGGAACTAAAACCAGGTCACAGCGACGGGATGCGGGGAACAGGCGGCGGGATGATGGGGAGGCAACGGCTTATGGGAGCAACGGTCTTTAGCTGAGGTGGTACCTGCAAGTGAGGGCTTCTCGTTGCTATGATGTGGAGGTGGTAGAGAACTGTGATGGTGGTGGTGGTGGTGGTGGTGGTGGTGATGGTGGTGGTGGTGGTGGTGGTGGTGTGGTGGTGTGGTGGTGTGGTGGTGGTAAAGAATTGTGATGTGGAGGTGGTAGAGAACTGTGATGATGGAGATGGTAGAGAACTGTGATGATGGAGATGGTAGAGAACTGTGATGATGGAGATGGTAGAGAACTGTGATGATGGAGATGGTAGAGAACTGTGATGATGGAGATGGTAGAGAACTGTGATGATGGAGATGGTAGAGAACTGTGATGATGGAGGTGGTAGAGAACTGTGATGGTGGTGGTGGTGACCATGGCTAGGATCTTTTGCAGCAGCTGTGGCGCAAGCGGGAATAAATAACTGCAGCTCATGTGTTATGTCATCAGACAAATTTGGCTGAAGATGACCCCTAATGTTCTACAATTCAAATGATATCGAGAGTTGGCCGTCAGAAATCATTTAAATATTCAGGAAAAATTACGTCGAACATTCAAAGACTGCGATGAGTTAAGGTATTCGCAACTAAAAATTACTTTGATTATTCGTAAAGGCAGTTTTGATTCAGATTACGCACATAATACATTCCTAGATGTGATTCAGCGTTAAAGAATTTCAATGTTCGCAACGGTTGCAGGCACAACAGATGAATTCTTCGAGCACTACGTTACTGGACGACTCGCAATTTGCAATTACTTCTGGGAAAAAAGGTTTAACCAAACTTTTAAAAACTAAATATACTTCGAATTCGTTGTCACATACATCGCAGTTAGCCATTCAGAAGCTGCTTCGACTGCAGCTAAAGTCAAAAAGAAACAGCTAAAAAAACACTTCTTCAAATGGTTGCGTACAAAAAAAACACGTGAACCATCCCGACAAAAATATAAAAGGACAAAGTGATCAGACGATGTAACTGACCACCTTAGCTTCGTTAACAAACTCGTAACAGACAAACTAGACTAACTCTGCAATGCCAAACAGGAGCGTCAGGTTACCGTCAACTGAGGAGCTAACGTCGCACGCAGGCGCTCTCAGGAGCGCAGAGCTTGAGGGTGGACCCGAGCACCGCCGTCTTGTGAAGGGACAAACTCTCGCTACCCCCAGGCCACTCATCGGCACAATACCCTGCTGATGAGCTCAACTTTCCAATGATATAGAATGAGCAATTAAGAAATAACGTTGTGGTCTGCAGGACACCCTGTCGAACACACATTTGCGTGGTATTTTGTGCAATTTCAATTCAAGTTGCATACACTAAGGGTTGCTTCGCTATTAAAAAATCATCATAAAACTTCAAATTCTTCGCGTCATTTTCCCATTCGCATCACTTTTCACAGGATCACGTCAAAAGACATTTATGGTGGCACGGCGTCCAATGATACATATATCGTCACGCTGTGATGTCGCACGGATCGAGGCTTCTTCACAAGATGTGGCCGCTCCGACCCAAAGTCGTCAAACCTGTGTCGTTTTGGCCGTGAAATGCGAGAACTTTGTAATTAGAATACGGCACCATGCAGTAAAACACGGTTGTGTTAGTTCTCTGCAGCGACTCAACTGAGAGACAATTGTGCCTTCACTTTTAACTTGGCTCCTATCGTTGGGTGACGACGCAATTATAGCTATGGAAAGTGCATGTACAACGAGTAAGCGTAATGAGGACGGACTCAAAATAACAGTTTGCGTATTCGTACATGCGGAGCAATAGTGACCTCTTCGATAGGCTGCACTAAAATTTGTGACTTTTCTGCAAGAGAGAATGTCTTTTGTTTAATGGCAAATAATGAAGAACTATTCGACGTTCATTTTGAATATGCCAAAGCAACTGGAAAATATTCAGCCAGAACTTTGAAGGAGAAATAAACAATGGATGCAACAAACAATGGATGCAACAATGTCCTCCCTTTGAAAAAAAAAGTCGCAAAACAACATGAATGAGGACCTGATGGACAATCGCCTGCACCGAACATGGCTGCGATTTATATTGGGATCACTGTGACAGCAGAAGAATCCTTCTGCAAACTTCCTTGTAAATCCACCAATCATTTGCGAAAAACTTGAAGATGACTAAACATTCATGTAACGAAATGTTGGGTAAATGGAAAAAATGCTCGATCGTTCACAACAAGCAAAACAATACATGCAGCATTTACTGCGTAAGAGCAGCGTGACGAGTACACTAAAGGACGGGCAGGCGACGTGTCCGAAGCGCGCCATGGAGTGTGAGGAGACCGTCCACAACGTCTCACGTCAGGCGCCTCATTTCGCTTCATCTTACGTACAAAGTCAATAACTTGGTCACACTTAACTATCATCACTTAACTATCATAGAGCATTAAGATTTGTTCTGCAAAGCGAAATGGTTGTAATGTGGAAATAAACTAGTGTTCTAAATTTGACTTTAGAGCTTCACCCTTTTTGCGCAAAAATATGTTGATAGAGAAAAATCTTGTCTAAAATCAAGATTTGAACAGGAACAACGGAATGCTAAATGACTCACAAAAATAAATGCAAGAGAACCTCTCAACAACTGAAAGGAATTTGTAAATAAATAAAAAACAGACGCAGGCTCTGCCACAACAAATCCCGAAAAGCACACAAATATTCAACACAAAACTGATCTGCTACTCGCAGGGCAAATTCATGATGAACAACATGACGGGTTTGCAAGGGGACCAAATTTGGAATAGCGGCGTTGACATCTGTATCTCTCGCAACTTACGTTGACAGCAAACGTCACTTCTTCACAGGAAACGAAAGCCCACGCAACAAAGCAAAAAACCAGCGCCGAAGGCCTCATTTGCAGAGTCTTGGAAGAAATTATCCATGACGGTGACGCTATTGAGCCACCATCGAGAGATGCAGCTCTCGTTCTCTCCAAAGATCGGGAAAAATATCTAAGTAAAAAGTGAGTCGTAAATTCTGGAGAAAAAATCAGCAGCAATTTGATACCCCAGATAGACATCGTCTTTGTAAGAAGAAAAGCCGGAGAAGCGCAAGGAAGGGGGAAAGGGGAGGCAACAGAGAGAAGGGGTGAGAGGGAGGCAACAGAGAGGGGGTGGAGGTGGGAGGCAACAGAGAGGGGGTGGAGGTGGGAGGCAACAGAGAGGGGGTGGAGGTGGGAGGCAACAGAGAGGGGGTGGAGGTGGGAGGCAACAGAGAGGGGGTGGAGGTGGGAGGCAACAGAGAGGGGGTGGAGGTGGGAGGCAACAGAGAGGGGGTGGAGGTGGGAGGCAACAGAGAGGGGGTGGAGGTGGGAGGCAACAGAGAGGGGGTGGAGGTGGGAGGCAACAGAGAGGGGGTGGAGGTGGGAGGCAACAGAGAGGGGAGGGAGGTGGGAGGCAACAGAGAGGGGAGGGAGGTGGGAGGCAACAGAGAGGGGAGGGAGGTGGGAGGCAACAGTAAGGGGGAGGTGGGAGGCAACAGTAAGGGGGAGGGGGAGGTAGGAGGCAACAGTAAGGGGGAGGGGGAGGTAGGAGGCAACAGAGAGGGAGGGGGAGGTAGGAGGCAACAGAGAGGGAGGGGGAGGTGGGAGGCAACAGTAAGGGGGAGGTGGGAGGCAACAGAGAGGGAGGGGGAGGTGGGAGGCAACAGAGAGGAAGGGGGAGGTGGGAGGCAACAGAGAGGAAGGGGGAGGTGGGAGGCAACAGAGAGGGGAGGGAGGCAACAGAGAGGGGAGGGAGGCAACAGAGAGGGGAGGGAGGGAGGCAACAGAGAGGGGAGGGAGGGAGGCAACAGAGAGGGGAGGGAGGGAGGCAACAGAGAGGGGAGGGAGGCAACAGAGAGGGGAGGGAGGCAACAGAGAGGGGAGGGAGGCAACAGAGAGGGGAGGGAGGCAACAGAGAGGGAGCGAGGCAACAGAGAGGGGAGCGAGGCAACAGAGAGGGGAGCGAGGCAACAGAGAGGGGAGCGAGGCAACAGAGAGGGGAGGGAGGCAACAAATAGGGAGGGGGGGAGGCAACAGAGAGGGGAGGGGGGGAGGCAACAGAGAGGGGAGGGGGGGAGGCAACAGAGAGGGGAGGGAGACAACAGAGAGAAGGGGGGAGGGAGGTAACACAGAGA